>OZ010737.1:10960234-11560234 GCA_963932295.1 Tipula lateralis
GTTTTAAAACAAACACAATTGATAAACTAATGAAATTGTTATGTAACAACAACACAAACAAATGAGTCCACACTATACTAATGGGTGTGAATTAGCAGAATTAGACAATTGAATATAAAGTGTTGTCATGGTTAATTTTAACATTAGATGACTAAATTTTTTTTTTGTTGAGACGCTTCGATTGCTTGAGAATATGAAAGGGAAATCGATTTGGCTTTTGAAATTTGATGTGGTGATTGGGTGGATATTTTGCGCGCGATCGTTATTTTTTGTTAGCGATCTTTTGTAATTTTCGGTAACTTGTATGGCTAATTGTATAGTTTGCTAATTCTATAGTTGAATTTCTATTGTGCAAACAGCGAATTTAGCATATATTATATAGTTTCGGTTTCTTTTTGCATTAGGTTTAGAATAAAATGCGGGAACCAAAGATTTAATGTCATTATGTAGTTCGTTAGCATACCAAAATAATTTTAATTTTGGAACACTGTAACTTATAACTCTAAATGTTACAGTTGACGTTATAGCAATGAAATCCTAAGCATAGATAATTACATATTTTTTTTATCGTTTTTTACAGGCCATTATTGGCCCGTACAATGTCAACAATCTGACTTCATCGGTTTCGATCATGAGCCAGCACTTGATATTGTTGCAAGCAACCAGAAGATGCCAGATCGCTCTCTACGCCGAGGAGCCATCGTCGCCGACAGCGACCTCTTCGCCTACCGAAAGTCAGCTTTCCCTTCCAAGATCGCTGTATCATTCATTTCGAATCAGCACGTAGAACGTGATCGAGCCAGCGTACTCGCTGTCTTTTGATTTCATGCACGATATCAGGAATTTGCATTAAATTCCTGATCTCGTGATTGAAAAGAATTCGGTAAGTGCCATCGACGTCGCGTTTTGGGCCATATATCACACGCATGATTCTTCTCTCGAATGTTAGAAGCCAACTTTCGTACTCATCCGTCAAGGTACAACTCTCACATCCATACATGACAACGGGTCTGATCAACACTCTGTACAGTTTCAGCTTATCCGCATTTGCAAGATATTTTGATTTCAGCAGTGGACGTAGAGGATATAAAGCCCGATTGCCAGCGGCAAGCCGAACTTTGATACTTGAATATCCTTATTCCTTCAAACGTGTGGTTACCACTACTGAAATCACTTGCGTCTTGGTTTCGAAAACCAGAGATTATATATTTTATTTTAAACTCATTGATTTTCAGACCAACGGAAGCTGAAAACTGTTTCAGTGGATCAAGTATCTCTTTCATTCCGTTGCCATTTAATCGAATCACACAGATATCCTCTGCATATGCAAGAAGTTGCCGGAAGAAGATATTGTCCTGAGGTGTTTCACTTTTACAAAGGATCTATTTCAACAGGAGATTAAAATGTATCTGGGACAGCGCATCTCCTTGTCGAACACCAGTAGTGATTGCAAAATTTCTCGATAGCCTGTTCTCAACTTTAACACAGCATTGTGACTGCGTTACTGTCATTTTACACAGATGTACATATTTTTTCGATATTCCTAGATATTCAAGCGCATACCATAGCCTCTCTCGGTTGATCGAGTCATAGGCTTTCTTGAAATCTATGAATACCTGGTGTACATCGCGAGATGTTTTGTAGTACTTGGAAAGAATCATCCGCAGCGAAAAAACTTGATCAGTGACTGACCGATTTGGACGTAATCCTGCTTGGTAGTCACCGACAATTTCCTCCGCCAAAGGAGTAATTCTTTCCAAGATTATATAAGACAGTAACTTATATCCTGTGCATAGGAGAGTTATACCGCGATAATTCTCGCACTTCAAGCGATCACCCTTTTTTTTAATCAAGAGCTCTGAATTTTCTTTTCTTATTCTTCATAGAATGGATCCTCAATCAACATCTCTGCGGTCTGTATTTGAGGGTATTCAAATACAGCTTGTGACACATGTGGAACATTAAGAAGGGCAGAAAACTGTTCACGCTATGTATCGAGTACCGCATCAACGTTGACACAGAGATTTCCATCCTGGTCCCGAGTGATGGTTGACCGAGATCTTAAGGTATGGTGCAATTCGGTGATTCCTGTAAAGAAACCACGCGAATGGTGCTCATTGCTGAGTTGTTGTGCTCTTAAGACCTTAGCCTTCCACCATTCGCGATTCTCTTGTCTACACATGAGTTTAACTGTCCTACTAATAATTACATATAATGAATTAAATTTAAATTAAATATAGATGTATGTTAGGGTTTCTGAGTTGATTTAAGGTGTCCTGAATTCATCAATATTCACAAATACAATGCTCGTCATATTTACTTTAAGACACGATTAACACTATATATACAAATTTCTTGATAAAGCTGGAATTGATCTATTCAACTGCATGTTCGTTTAATGACGTCACTCATCAGATCCATACTGTGTTTAGGCAAACAACATTATGGATTCAAAATATACTCCTAATAAATAATTAATAATATGGAAGCCATTGACTTCTAAATTTATAAAATAATAAAGCTACCTAATTAGCACCCATGGGAGGGGAGGAAGAGTAGGTAAAACATGTAAAAACTCTTTGTCTAATAAAGTCGATCACACTCCCAACTCAGTCACCATTTTCTTTAAACCGTTTGCTTTACTCTACTACCGACTTATTTGATATATTTATTCCCTTTGTGAAGACCTAGAGTGCTCTAGTGTTTCATTTTCCCTTCCCTGTTCAAAATTGACAAAACGTTGTTGTTAAATAATCATATAGTAAGCAAGAATTTATATAGTGCGTTGCATTACATAGGGGTTGATCGATAGTTGCGACTGATTCATCTCGCACTTGAGTTGAGACCATAATATTTAGAAAATCATTTATTTCGGAATCAAAGAACCAAACCCTAACAATTCGCAGATCATATGAATGCATTAAAAATTATGAACAATCAAAAAACGTTATATAAAATTGTATATTAAACTGTGTCACTGTAAGGTCAATTCAGGTTCTCACACTCTGCATCCATCAGAAACAAGGTAATTTGCCTTTCACATTAATTTTCAGCAAACAACTTCATTTATAAACATTAGGTTATGACTTCCGTTGTCTTGTGTACATGTATACCAACATACAGCCACATACATTAATTTGCCATGGGTAAGGTAAAATAATTGCATTATTATATTGTTGTACGATTTATCTCCGCGTACATACGTACACCGAAAATTACTTTAACATTTTCGGTTATGCAAAAAAAATCAATTTTACATGATTAATATTTGCAAATAGTAGTAATTCTATTATTAAATTATGTTGTAAAATAATTTTATCTCATTTTCGCGTTACGAAAATTTGCGCGCGTGAAGGTTAAATGTGAACGTATATAAAGGTTTTACTGTATCGAATGTAATTTATTGTGTCAGTAATCAATCGATTACCTGTCTTAAATAATTTTTATAACAAATAATAATAACAATAAACCACTGAAGAAGCTGTTCACAAAGTCATGAATTCAATTCCAAAAAGCTAATGAATAATTTCACTTTGAATTTTCTTTTATGTTCGAATATATGTTAAAACTCGTGATTTATTTATAATGAATGTCACGATTCGACTTTGTACCACCATCATGTTTATGTTCTCCTCCTATAGAAATATACGCTCCTCACATTTTTTTAAAGTGGAACAATTGAATAAAACATGATTATAGAGCTGTGTATATATAGTCTTGAGTATTTATTCGAGACTTATTTATAAAGTTACCCCTTTGGGCCAAAACCAAAACCAATCCAAAAAAACAGAAAATTAAAATACAAGATTTTCAAATTGTTACGGCTCATTCAATATTCATCAATCAATATTTATTTTATATACGAAAGTTGGTTTCTTCCAGCTACGCTCCTCTTATATAGAATACGAGTACATATATACATATTCTTGGTCTAAGAACGAAGATGATTTTTTGTTGGTGATTGATGATAAAATAAAATTTTTTGACGTAAATTTATTATACAGAATATTTTCTGTCTACTTTATAGTGAATACAGTATGTACTCTTATTGCTGAAAGTTTAGCTTTTGATAACCGCATTACAAAACCAAGTCACGTTTAAAAAAAACATTTTCGCAAAGAAGGACATATTCTCTTATTTATTTTATTCATTTAGAAAATTTAGACAAAAAAGGATGTTGAAATAGATTTAGCGCAAAGATTTCTTGTAATGTTATTTAAAAAGCTTAACACGATCAAGCTTTTTGTATGTCTGTGTATATATGCAATGTGTATGTGACTTTTGAACTTTTTCAAAGATTAAAGAATTGTTTTGTTCGCTTTTATAAACATAAGAAAAACTAAAACATAAAAATTGAATTATTTTCACTCGAGATGAAAAATAAAAGAAAATCAATTTTTTAAAAATTTAAATAGAGATTTAAATCGGATTTAATGGAGCATGTAGAGTTATGGTCGCTTTAAACAGCAAAGTAAATTGTACCACTCTAATCTATATGATTTATGTGTAATTTATCGTTTACACACATAAGTATTGCTGATTATATAGAATAACTGAGTTTTGATCCAATTTCACAATATTATTTATTGAACACAGTTCGGAATGTATTACTATTATGATCAAGTCACTTAATATATAAGATTGAAAAGTTAATGAACTCAAGATCTTTGCATTAATTACATTGTGATCAGATGAATCTTCGTCCAGAGTACCTAATTATACATAAAGGGTGTCCTGCAATTTCAAAATTGAACTGCGTGAGCATGAAGGGTTCTGCATACGACGCGAGACATGGATATTTTTAAAGCCAACTCTATAATCCCTTTTCTAGATAGAATCGCCTTGGTATGGTTGAAGAAACTATAGAAATATTTAAATTTGGAGCTCATACTTTTCGCGTGGAATTTAAACTTTGAACCAGTGTAGTTCTAAGCTCCTTATTCGAATTTTTAAATATATTCACCTGATTGAGTTAACATTTTGAATTCTAAATTATTTAAATTACATTAAAATGGTATATTCTGATTTCACTAGGAAATGGTACTTTTATTCATCTTTTACCCAGTTAACCCCAGCTGAATATATATGTGTTAAACAATGTGCAGAGCATCTATGTGATCCTCCTAAACTTATGATCACATATGAAAAATACAATTTATGTTTAAAAATATTTTACTTAAAAAAGTTTAGATCACAAGAAAATCATTATCTTAACAACCAAATAACGTAGAGTTTTAAGCTACGTCGGTTTAAATGGGAGATACCGGATTCGAGTCTAATAAAGATAAAAACGCTCGTTGATGTGATGATGCGCCTATGACTCCAATTTTGCACTGGAGAATTCATAAGCCAATCCAATTTCATATACGATTATTATTAGAAACTGAAATGAATGACAGTCTACGTAAATTCAATAAGATAATATTTTTCAAAATAAATTTTTCTAAAATTATTCAAAATAGCCATTTGTTAGATTTGTTCCATGTTTGATCAGTTTAAAACTCGTAAAAAATCAACGTCGTTAAAATGCAAGTTTCAAGAATGACGTTATTGATCTTCGGCTTTATCAGTTGCCAAGTTTTTGACTCGAGAGTAAGACTCGAGATATAATGTATCCGGTCAATTTTGCCGAGTCAAACGTCCAAAAACCAAACGTTACACTGGAACTAAATACAGTGTAACCATTTAGTCCGTACACTGTCAATAAAATTCTCAATAAAATAAAACAATTAACTTTAGAAGCTGATGTGATTTATTTTTGTAATCTGTAAGGCCACCTGTGTGTATAATTCCTATCTTTTGCATAGATTCAATCAATTTTTTGGTTTGTTGTGGCTTTATTCGGTTCCATTCATCCTTGATAACTTCAGCGAGAATTTTCTTATTTTTAACAAAACAATTTTTCATTTTCTTTTTAAGTTACACCCAAAAGTGTTCAATCGGATTCATATCTGGACTCTAAGGTGACGTATTTAATTGCTTTGGAAAATTTTAGAGTAGTCATTCCTTGACCATACACTGCAGTTCACTTGAATAGGAACGACGGTTTTTTTGGAATATTTCGAAATCGATCCAACTTTTTCAATATTTTTTGTACAGGATTAGCACTTGTATAATTTAACATATTAATTTTAATTTAACATATTTAATTTTTAAATAAAAATAAATTATTAGGCCAGAATAATTTTATTTTATTTTGTTTTTTCTTAACAAGTGTGATTTTTGTTTGTTTCACTTCAATAAGAACGATTAACTAATCTTAATAAAAAGTTATTTTATTGACTAAAAATTTAATTGAATTCGATTTATTTTTAAAAATTAATAGAGTTTATATGGTTTTAATAACGTATACTACTTAACGTGTATAAAAAATAACTTCATACAACCTGCTCGAGATGGGGTCATACAAAGATTTTAAATAATCTAAAGAAATTTGGTTCCAGGCTTCATTTGCGCCTTAATAAGGATTTCTTTACTGTCGCATTGTCGACCACCTTCGTAAACCTTCCGAGACAGCCAACCCCACACGTATTCCATGATATTGAGATCAGAAGAATACGGAGGCCACGGCAATAGCTCTACATTTTGCTGCGATATCCATGATTTGATTATGTTAGCTGTATGGATGGGGGAATTATGTTGCTGATATATCCATGGCAATGGCCTAAAAGTATCATTGAAGCGGGGAAATGCTTCTTCGAGGATGCCCTTGTAAGTTGCTGCGGTCATTTTTCCAGTTGGAAATGACAAATCTCCCGGATCATAAAATAATATAGCCCCCCACACCATAACACCTCCTTCCCGGCTGTGGTGTTTTTCTAAAAACTTTTTCTCTTTTCGTAGGTCGTGAAAATAATAATTAAACCCATCGGGGCCATCGAGGTTCAATTTCTTCTCATCAGAAAAATCAACACGTTTCAATTTTTCAGCCCATGTCATATGCTACCTCGAGAAATCTAACCGTTTCTGTTTCCTCTCCTGATTTAGAGGTGGTTTCTTTTGGAGCTTTCTTCGAATAAGGTGATCTGCTTTTTTAATTACTCTACATACTGTTATTCGGCTGGCCTCCACACCAACTCTAGCTTTAAAATTTTTGCACAAGATAGTGCGCAATTGGATGCTGCCCTTAGTATGGCCAGCTTGTCGGCTGCAGATGTGGCCTCAACAGTTCGGCCTTTATTGTTTGAGCCATATTCTCTTCGATTTTTTGTAAAATTGAATATAAGAGTCTTACTTCTCCCTATTTTATTTGCAATTGCTTGTAGAGAATAATTTTCGCTGCGTACTTGAATTTGGGCTATTTCTTCCTCGCTAAGTTTTTTTCCTCGACCCATTTTTAAATTTTTTTTATGTTAAATAGATAAATTTTTTTAATTTAATTTAAGTTTAAGTTGCTAACACTTCAAATTTATTGATAATATGGTCGTTTCAATTCAAGTGAAACAAACCAAAATCACACTTTATAAGAAAAAACAAAATAAAATACAACTCTGCTGGCCTAATAATTTATTTTTATTTAAAAATTATGTAATTTTAAACAAGTGCTAATCCTGTAAAAAAAATATTGAAAAAGTTGGATCGATTTCGAAATATTCCAAAAATACGTCGTTCCTATTCGAGTGAACTACAGTGTATATGCTGTATAATTTCGAACGTTATCTTGCTGGAAGATACAAGATCCACTTATACCAAATTGCTCCACACTAGCGGGTAGGTTTGTCTATAATAGACTCTATGATGTTAAGTTGTGGAACTTCAGATGCACTCATACACCTTCATAACATTAGGCCACCTCCTCTATATTCTACTGTCCTACATTAATTTTTAGTTTTAAGGTGTTCATTTGGATTTGGCCACACTATAACGCGTCCATCTGATCTATGTACATACAAGTTTTATTATTTAAAAAAACCAAACCTCAGTTTTGCAGTCTTTAATAACAAAATTGTGGACGTTTATTTGACCGATTTCTTGGTATATTTTCAGTGTACGGAGATTAATTGGGTGCACTGTATATACACATTGCAACTAAGGTATTCCTGTTTTATACCTATTTTCAGAAAATATGAAGAAGAGTTATCCATTTTACCAATCGTAAAATTAAGAACTAATCAATGTACTAAATTACAGATTTTGAAGTTAAAGAATAATACATTTTCAATGAGTGTCCAAATGGAACAAAAATACTGTCAGTACATGGATTAACTCATTTTCTGAGATTACGAGTGTTTATTATTATTTTGCAATACGATTTGGTTTACTGTCGTTGTAAATACTGATTTCATACTTTGATGTGAGTTATACTGTAAACTATTCATTTTTGTTATTGATAATATTAATGTTGCAATAATTGATTGACTCAGTAGCTCAGTACATGGAATAGCGACTTAGCTTGAAAAAGCTCTAAAGTGATAAGGCTCTAAATGAGTGATTTTATCAAAATAGTTAAAGAAAGCTAAATCGAATAAACCGCCAAAATCTTATATGTAGGGAAAATCAGTTACTAGTTTAAATCAAAACACAAAGTATAAGAGAGCTTTTTATTTAAATTTTTTTTTTCAAAAAGTCAAATAAATCGGAATCATGCACGAAATTAAGTTTAGAGGACCAAACAATATATAAAAACTTAATATTATATTATTGGAGACAAAAAATCCATTTCTTACAAACAAAGTTGACATACATATGGATATACGACGTACAGATAACATAGAGAGCTTTATTAATATTAGGATTAAGACATACCATACTATAAGCAGCATCTAAACACCAAATAGATATTAGTTTAAAATAAAAACACACCTGCTGATAAATTCTTGTTTCTTAATTAAACCACTTTATAATATAGGAATTCCCAAGTTATTCTGTGAACCGAAAAAATGGCTTTATCGTATCTTTCTACAGTAAAAAGTATGCAAATCTGACAAACAATTCTTGTTATACTAGTGGGGGTATAGTTATTTCATAGATGCTAGCGTTTACTCGCATGTTAAACTATTAGTGGCTATATAGTGACAGTTTCATTAGGTGATTAATAATGAATTCGCTCTTTATTAGCGTCTTTAAATCTCGGCTGCCAATTGCTCTAAATATTTATTTATTTGACACGCTATTGGTGCCATATGAGCCATTATAGATTAAAGAATTTAATTTTTATTTGATTGCGTTTAACTTCAATGTATCTTCCAAGTGAGTCTGCTCTCTAAATATAAACCTAAGTATAGTTGACATTGTTGTTTTATGGAATACAATAGTTACACAATCGAATAGTTTAACTACTGAAATGGTACGTGCTTTAATTTATTTTCGCTGACATTTATTCCACATGTCCTTCACCAATCATTTTCTTAGATATGTTTGTAGTTCTCTTAAAACGATATAAGGATTTTTATGGAATATCAAAACAACGGTATCATCTCGACCAAATGTCGAAAATATAACTTGACTGGTAAAGTCGCTGTGTACAACTACTATAAAACTACACCTGTGGTACACCGGAGTTGATGTTATTTAAACAGGAGCAACATTCCAGTTTAACCCGATATTGCCTTTGAAGATTATTTTTTCATTCTTTCAGAACTATTCCCTTGCTTTATGGCCCTGCATAGGAAATGATATGTTAGATGATATGCTATGACAGTGATGGAAGTTATGCGTGAACTCCAAGGTGGCATTAGTTCACAGCTAAAACGTTTAATCAATCATCCGTTGAAGACGTATATTCGTTTTAAGTTGAGTGTATTGCATCTGTGTAATGTTGTTTCGCAAGACCAGTTTCGATCTAATGATGTCATTGAGTAGTTCTATGATCGTAATTCATTCTTATCGGCATATGCGACTGGACTTTATATTTGTTGCATATGTTGTGAGTCGTGTTGTAATAGTTCTAGCGAATTACAGATAGAGTTAAATTGAAATAGTTCTTGTATAATATGCAATTCATCTAGTGCTGGTTTCAGTTTCGCAAGTAGTAGAGATTTTCAATCAGCTATTATTCGCACTTCTTTCAGACTTGCTTATCATTGTTATTTGAGCTATTTTCCAACTTTCCGGGTATCTCTGGCGTTTTTTATGTGCTCTTTTTTTTTCTCTTAAACTTTATGGCCTTTGAATTCAGATCGTTTATACTTTGCTCTGGTGGTAGTACGTAGAAATTTCAATGAAAATTTAATTTTGATCACAACTCATAGCCAGTAGTAAACCCATTAGAGGACTTAGCCAAGAAATGTAAAAAAAATATTTTAAATGTCATAATTTATATATAAAATTAAATTAAATAACCGAATAAGTGTTAATATACAAACAGATATATATTAATGCTACACATACGAGCATACGAAAATGAAAAATTACTTAAGAACACGAATCAGATATAATACGAAGAAAACGATCAAAAGATCATTAGTTCTAGTTTGTCAACAAGTAATTAATTAATCTGTCTTGAGAGTTTTTTTTTGGGATAAACTATTGTGTACAGAGTAATACAGTCAAACCAAAAAGAAAATAACAAGTTGTTTGTACATATGTACATACATATACAACAGACTATAAAAGAAGGAGGAGGTGATTACTTCTGAAACACGCGGAGGAGAGGGTTACCGTAATTGCTGGATTTTTATTTTTTTGCGAAATTTATTATATTTTTATGTTTAGGTTGGTACACATATATTCAACATATATACAAATGATTGATGATGTATAATAAAACATATATGTATATATGTATAGTACATATGGATGCGGGGTTTTATGGATGAATTGATGGATGAATAATAATCATATGTATTTGTACGAAGTACAATAACAATAATAGACAGGTGGGTGTTTTATACTTTTATGACCTTTAAAAAGTGTATTCATAAATATATGAAATATGTGCGGCCTGAAAATAATCGTAACCGTTATATCGTATATACACTTATGCATATCTCTATAGTGAAACTAAGTATGTTTTTTTTTTAGTTTCTACGTACACATGATTAATGTACCCTGAATAGTGGTAGAAAGTGTTATGTGCAATTTATAATTTACCACCATATTAAACCGTATAATAACCAGTAGTAACAATAAAAAAAATTTATGTTGATTGTATCTATTCGCCTATAAGTATTTTTGGAAATGTTATGTAATTTGTCGAGTGTATAACAATAGCCCCGCCGAATAAAAAAAAATTTTGTACATCAACCCATCAAATTTCTTCAAGTAATTAATTACATCGATCCGACAATATATACAATTTTTTGGTTTACTCTCCTCGCATCGACTCAATGTGAAGTGTTCATCATTTTTTATAAAATATTAATTTTTCATTTTGGTTTTTAGACATGAAAAATTGACTTCAATTTTTGGTTGTTCTGTTCCATCAAATACACAAAAGTACAACAATATATAAAAAAAATTTGTTTGAAGGCGAATTAATCTCAAAACCGAAATAAATCCCAAAATCATTAACCAAAAATATAATAGAGCTTTTGTAGTTTAAAGTTTTTTTTTTTGGCAATCGAATATACAAAAGCTATATATAGAGGCGAATAGTTTATATATGCGGAGAAGTTGTTAACGATTAATCAGATCATCAATTTCATCAAATGGCGATTATAGGTTTTATATTTATGTTGATTGTTTTTGATTAAAATATATTTTCTTTTATTGATTTATAATATTGTGATGCTGTTACTGGTGAAGGTGTTACTAATGATGGGATAATTGATGTGCTGCGTAAACTTGATGAGAAACGAAAATAAATTGTTTGATTGGTTATTTTGAACATAATAGTATAAAATGCTGGTTTATGATTTTGATGCTCATCGATATGGTCAAATTTATTCATTGGACTACTGGTATTTTCGTAATTTATTGAGGTATGCAGACATTGCTCGCACCGAGGTTAGTTTTAATCCGTAATCCTTCGTATTGAATTGAGCTTTTCAAAATATGATACATCGATACGAAAGTTAAGATAAATCCGATAAAGAATAGATCTGCTGGTTTTTAGAATCTCTCCTTATCCTAAATTAATATTAATAATTAATATTAAGCAATGTTTTGCATATTTGTACCATTAAATTATGTGTTAAACGACAATTATACGCTACGAATTTAACGATCCAAAAATAAATAGTTGATATTTTAATTACAACCCTAATTTAAACTAAACATCATATTCAGCCCAAAAAAACAAGCCTGTAACTACTTGAAGTGAGGAAGCGATAAACAGAGTTAACGCATATATTTATCAGCGATTTTTTAAGAATTTTTCGTTCAGTTTTGGTAAATTCTGGTTGTGTCTTAATAAATCAAAATAAGTCGTGTCAAGTCAAGTGAAGAAAATGCCGGAAAAAATAAACTTTTTGAGCGAGAAATCAAAATGGATAAATTGGGTGTACATCAATAATTCAGCAATTGAATAGACTGAAAAAGCAACACAGTCACTCAAAATTTAAATTTCGAACGCAGTCGTAAGCACTTCTGACATTCTTACTTTATAGACTAAAACTTCCTCGCAGAGTTATTAATTTACTGGTTGGGCTATATGTTTATTTACTGCGTTTTAAGGATTATGTTAGCCCGCACAGTGTGTAAAATAAAGCAAAGAAATAAAAACTTTTGCGACTATATACATATTTATGCAGTGAAGGTGTTTAAAATTAAATTTAAGTGAGTGCCAAAACTGGAACTGGTGCAGTTTTTTTTCAAATATTAGCAAAGATGATTTAAAAATAAATTTTTGTTCATGATTCATTCTTTTAAAAGGTTTATTTATATTTGCTTGCATTTGTGTTTAAAATTGACAAACTTCATAAAAAACTTTAATGTATAACTAACGATACATATGATAGTTCCATATCATTACTTATTCGAGTTGTAAGAAATCGATGATATATAAAGCCTTCAATATTAATGCAAAAATTGTAATGCGATATATAATGTTGGTCGATTCGATTACAACATGCATATGATCGCCTATGGTTATTGTGATTTTTGCAACCTATTAACGCATATCAGCAGGTAGTTATTATATTTATAGAGCTTGTGTAACAACATAATTCAACGTTATATAAAGAAGATTAGTGTTATACTTCAATTAAACTTTTCATATTTCGTGCATATAACTTTTAAACCAACTTAATCTTATTGTGAAAACCATCGTCATAACATAAATCAGCCTGATTTAATCATCCCTAATTTAGTAATTTAGGTTTGATTTTAACCCGATGCTGGGTCATATAGGTTCGATTTTCGTCAACACCGTCTATGGAAATTATAAAACTACATATCTACGATTATAACCGCATAAAGTATTACAATTGCCAAGAATCTGGTGGAACTAGACTACATAGGTTCATACATTAAATGTTACTTAAAATGAAAACTAATTAATTAATAGTAACACTAAAATATAGAAAAGAGTCTGTTAATTTGGTATTGCTTTGAAATCAAGCTTAACTATACAAATATATATATATATATATATATATATATATATATATATATATATATATATATATATAATAAATAAATAACATATACATCGAATAGATTATTAAAACCTTTCCAACCTCCAATATATATCAACTAACAAATTTCAAAAATCGCTCGGAATGGTGGAATATGGTTGAGACTGCGCTCAAATAGTGCAATATGGTTAAAGCTGAAAGAGTTCTAGAGATCAAATAATTCAAATCACGCTCGTTAGAATTAAAAGTGTTATCTTACAAGTGCCTGTAATTAGTTATACATTAAAAATCAAACTAATAATGTAACAAATCAATAAATAAAACTATAAACGAGCAATGAACAATTATTGTACTCAAAACGTTCGATCACACACCCAGTTGATAGATGTAGAATAATTATTTGATACGCATTCAACCATCAGTCGCGAATAGATCATATCTTGCAAATTGAATCAAAATAATCAACACTTAATTTACATATAAATATGTGTACCAATAAACAAAGTTTTTTATTGAGATTATGTATATATATATATATATATATATATATATATATATATATATATATATATATATATATATATATATATATTAAGTAATTTTTCTATTACAATATCAATATATGGCCTTAAAATGTAATAATGATAATGATCGTGCGCGAATATCAATATCCCTGCTGTTTGTACGCATCTAATTTTGTCCTCATCAAGTAATCATTAAGTTGGAATACTAAAATAATTTTGTTATTAATTTATGAATAAATATAAATTATATATATGATGAATATTATAATTCAACAACAACACTATATATTATATCTACTTTACAGAAAATCATGATAATTTCTGAAACTTTCAGCCGAACCTAATTTCCATAAAAATACGAGTAAATATAACCAAAAATATTCATCAAAAATATTGAAAATAGCCTAAAGTTATAAAACCGAAAAAATATTAGTATGAAAATGGGCTGGATGGTTGGTTTTTCAACTTTTTTTTCTTAATATTTTATTTGGTTGGATGCAACTACAGTTTATCTGTATACTGTTATTATTCGGTTGCAGAGCTAATCAAACATATCTTCTTTCACTATATATGTATAAATCGTTGATAAATGATGTAGTCTTTTGATATAATGATAGTGATTATATAATTTAGAAAAGGTTTGCGTGTATATATCACACTTACTACATGCCAATCAGAAACATGTTAGTTTATATACTTAGCACTAATATTTTGGAATGAAGTAATTGGTCATACGAGAATTTTATACTGCCTATATAGGAGTTAATTTTAATTTATACAAAATTCACTTATAATAAAAATCACCAGAACACACATAAATTTTAAAAAACATTTTGCTTGAAATATTTTTATTATTTGAATGCAATATTCGTGGTGTTATGGCCATTGCATAATTTATAGCACAAATTAATAACTATAATATAAATAAATATTATTTATTTATAGACATATTAAATTTTATAATAGAATTTAATTAAAATTACAAATGTTTGAACAGATTTTTATTTTTATATTAATTTTTTAAGGTGTGTGTATATTGTGTGTGTGTGTGTGGTTTCAAGCGGTGAGGGTGCTCGAACGCAAATTTAATTATAAAATTTGTTTTGACTGTGTACCGGAAAACACTTGACTTTAGATTAAATTATCACCAACTGTGCGTAATATATTATATATTTTGTTTATTGCACACATAATCATAAATTAGTAAATAAATTTAAAAAAAAGCAGTCCATTTAAATAACGTGGCAATAGCATTGTTATCCTTATTTGCAAAATTGCATCAATCCCGGTTCGTCAGGACCATTGAAGTATTAATAGCCTTAAAGATGGATTAATAGCTTTAACAAATACGGAAAATCAAACTTTACTAAACTGAACTGTTTATATATCAAGAAATATACTTGATGAATCATATCATATATCACCCTCGTCATATATGTCTTTTTAGTGCCATTGAGTTCGCATCAAGATATTTGCAAAAACGTGTATGATAAATTTAAATCTGTATTGTAAGTTAAACGAATTCACGCAAGATTCATTAATAAAAACATAATCATCAACCAAGAAGCTCTAGTAGAATAATTTAACAGACAGAAACCTTACAGCAAATTAAATCAAATATTATATAACAACTACACACTGATCTAATTTATTACATAACCTGGATACCTGTTGAATCACTTATAAACAGTATTGTATTCGTTTAACTTGGAGTTCATCGAATCATGAAAGAGTATTTTTTCATAACACCTATAAGTTCTTAACTCTACATAAAAAAACAAATGAAACACTTGGTAATCGAAATAATACAGTAAATAATTCACGGAAATTTGGAGAAAAATAATTCTTAGAAATAGCGATTTTCAGTGAAAAACAATTCGCAGAATCATATTGTATTTTGATTGTAGAACAAAAGTCTTTCTCGCTAATATTTTTGTCTAAACATTTTAATTATTAATGAGTTGTCTTTAAATAGTCCTCAGGTCTACAGGCTTCCTATGTCTGGCTGTTTCAACTAATACAAATAATACTAATTTTAAAAGTTCACAAAAATAATTTTAAATTATAATAAATTACAAAGTTAAATCCTGAGCAATTGAAAACCTATTATTGCAAAGTATTTCTAAAGAGTCTAAGGTTAAGAAGAGAAGAAAATTAAATGTTTTGCCTTTTAGTTTATTAATTTCACTTAACTGTGCAAGAGTTTTAGGTATAAGGTGAAAACTAATCAATATTTAAGAAAGGTACAGGGTTAATAATGGTATAATGTAAGAGATATAATATACATACGACCATATAAAGTATAAATGGGTTACGTAGATTTCGTAACGTAGAACGTTAAAGGAAGGCAGTTAGAAAACCTCAAGGCATATTGAAAACATAAACCGTTCGGACCTTCAAAATTATTCAGACATTTTTGTAGATTTAATCTAAACAGTTATACATCGGATCGAATGACGGTTGCCACCGCATTTAATTACAAAATATATTTAATACTTAGGCATTAGTTCGTAGACGACGATAAATAAAAGGATTAACTTCTCCATAAGACAAAGAAAACCGCCGGCACTTTTAAAGAAAAAGCCGGTCGTGACCATTAAATTATTACGATAAAAACCGACGGTAACCAATGGATCCAATAATTAATATTCCTTACCTATGTTGTGTTGTTTATGTTGCAGCACAGATCCAAAGGCCATTAAATCCTTGGCCGGTGGTGCTCGCGCACCGAGGGCGGAATATCCGTCCCCCAAATAGGACGCCAGTGCGACAGCCCTAAGGGGCACTTTTGATCCTTCGGTCAAAATTTTGATATCGACAGTTTAATTTTAAATTATAGTTTCCCCGTTTTCAAAAAATTCTCAAAATGCCAAAACCACGAAAATTAGAATCTCACCCGAAATTAGTTTAGAAAACAAACAAAAAAAAAACTGAAATAAATAAGATTTCACAATGGCAACACTATTTTTTTGTAACATACATAATCACTGATATATTTCAAAAGATAAGCACCAAGTCACAAAAAAACTGAACAAATTTTTTTTTTAAGGTTATGTCATCATCACAATATACAAAATAATCACTATATATATAATTGGATACACTAAAGATCAACACTTAAAATAATAGATTTTTTTTTCTTGTTTAACACTATAATTTATCGCGCGCAACAACTTATTTCACATTTGATTTTGATATGACAACACTAAACTGAACAAAAAAATACAGAGATCAATCCGCGCGCGATACTATCGAACCGAGAAAAAAAACGCAACACACAACATAAATCGGAACTGTCAAAATGTGAGTAGAAAAAATCAAATTGGCTGTGTGTATATGTATATAAATAAAATAGCCTTCAAAATGTTATCCGACATGAAACAGAGGCGAACAGCGACTGAAATTGTAGTTTTGAATATTTTTTTTTGTTTTCGTACGTCGGTGTTGCTCTACAACGTAACCAATATAAAAAAAATTTCGATCGAACGAATCGCAGCAGCGCATCTACAAAATAAATATTTTTCTCGTTTTTTTTTTGTTCAATTTTCAATTTTCTTTTAACATCGTTTTTCGTTCGTTCGCTTTTGTTTTATTTTTATTTTGTATGTATATGGTGTGGTGTGTTATAACGACAAGAATATCGATTTAAAATACAATCGTACTTGTAAAAAGAGTACCAATATATTAGTTGTTTCATTCTGTCTTACATTTCGTATATGATATAACGAAAAGGCGTTGCTACGGCAACATAAAATATTTTACTTTGCCGACTCCGGACACATACACACCAACATACAGCTGTGTGTTTGTATGCATATGTATTGAGTTGGGAAAAATATGAAAGAGAAAATAGTTGAGCAAGTTGGTTTAAAAACAAAAGCAGATACTGTAAAAACAACACAACCAATCAAATATTTGATTTGAAAGTTGATGTTGGTGTTTTATTTTGGGTGGGCAACTCCTCTTTTTTCGGTTCGTTCGTTGTACAGTATAGAATAAACCAAAATACAGTATTAATACCTTGACGGAGGTGTTACTCTGTGAAATGACTACCAAGTTTGAGTTGAGAATTTGTTGTTTTTGCTGCTTGCTGGTCTTCTGTTGTTGTTTGTGTTTTGTTGTTTCTTTTTTTGTTGTGTGTTCAGAATGACTATTATTTTTTTGAGGTTATGTTAGTTGTCTGTAGGTGTGTCAACTTAACTCCGGGTGTACTTTGTTTTATCTAATATGTTCGTGATTGTTGTTTGTTGTTGTTTTTGTGTTCTGTTCAGCTTTTTTTTTTATTATTACAGAGCAATAAATACAGCAAGTACACGGCGACGAAAAATTATTGTGCTTCTCTCGTTGCTTTTCACTCGAAACACATAACATTTTCATCATCGCACATATTTAGAAATGATGATGATGATTATGATGTTGGTGGCAGCAAAGTATATCCAATAAAATTGAATGGTAATCAAGACGAAAATGACTTCTAATACCGCATATACATAATAATATCGAATGAAACAACATGGCGGCGCACAACCGCTCTGCAAAACTTTAATATCCTTTTTATTTTTATTTTTTGTGCTTAAAGACGATATAATTGAATTTAATTTTAAAATCACGAATTTGCTCCTCTTTAAAGAGTTAAAGTTGGAAAATTTAGGGGAGAGTTATGTTGTTCGGCTATATGGATTTTTTTTGTATATTATGTTGTGTATAGAGCAACAAGGATATTAACAATAACCAAACGATGATGAAAGGAGTACACATATAAATTTTATACACACAGAAACAGGACGAAGAAAATTATTTATAATTTAATAGTTAGTTTTTCATGTT
This sequence comes from Tipula lateralis, assembly GCA_963932295.1. Classification (NCBI taxonomy): domain Eukaryota; kingdom Metazoa; phylum Arthropoda; class Insecta; order Diptera; family Tipulidae; genus Tipula; species Tipula lateralis. The sequence goes on from OZ010737.1 coordinate 10,979,043, forward strand.
GCTCTGTATGTTTGTGGATTTGTGGATTATGTATATGTGAGTGTATATATATACAAGGATGTGTGCCATTTTAAAAGAAAAATTATTAGCATTCAAGAATTTATTGTTGTTTTATGTGTCTGATTTTTTGAGAGCATACATAGCATATATAACACCAACAAATGTATAATATATTTTGTTAAATTTCCTCTTTTTTTGTACAGCATATATGAGATTCTAGGAAATGATTTTATAGAAATTGAACTAACAATCAAAACTTTGTAGTTTGTTTATTCACACCTCACTTCAAATCACATTAGGACTAAAATTTAAATAAAAATGCTATAAACAACTTAAAATAATTGTCCTGACTGTTACCTACTCCTTGGTTACTCTTTAACTGTTAGAAATGTCTGAATAACACCCGATCATAAGCCATACTATGTTATAAAGTGAGACAAATTAAATAAGTTAATTTGTTTTCTTAATCTCTAAGGATAATTCAAGATCATGGTGAACTGGTAAACTTTGTCAAGTGAAAAATAGTGAAGGTTGAATTGAGATATAAATATATCTGTTTTATCGTGCAAGAAACATACAAAATTAACAAATAAACTATATAATGTACGTAACATTAAGGAAAGTTTACAACGACCGTAAATTACGAATTACACTAACGAACCACAAAACTAAATCTAATCTAATAATCTTCTTAAAATAGAATCAAAAAATTTTACACGTAAAATATGTCCGTAAAGATTAGCCGCACAAGACCAACAGAATATATATAGAAATCAATAGATGTTGTATTTATCTCACATAGTGCGAAAGATCAACAATTTCGAAGAAGTTTCGTCTGGATTAAGACATTGAAAAATTTGGATAGTAAGATGATCGGTTATATATGAGTGACAAAAAATGTCTTTGAACGAAAAAGGGTGAAAATTAATTGATCGGATTGGAACAAGTTTTAATGATCTTAAGAAAATGAATGAAAGAAATCACGGATAAATTTATTTTTAAATTTACATAAAGTACAGGTAGGTAAAATTTAAATTCTATTATTTGTAATTACTCTATAGAAATTTTTTAAAGAAAAGAAACGTTAACGAATGCCGTGCGAATATGGATTTAATTAAAGACAAATATTTATTTTTAATTTGTAGATTAGAAAAAAACTTTCAAATACAAGACGTATTTAACAGGTAGTTATGTTGGTTAGAAAATTGACCAATTCGCTTCATTCGAATTGCAATAGAACGAATTAAAGTGATACTTAATCTAAATTTTATTATACAACCGCTTTCAATATTGTATAATCAATTGAGGTATGTCAATTAATTAATTTTTATCTTTTCAATTTTTGTAGAATTTTGTAGATTGGCGTAAATTTGTTGCGATTAATCAATTCTCACCCCCCACATTTTAGCTATTTGAGCCAAAAATAATGTGTTTTTTCTTAACTGGTTTGTCAGCTTAATTGAGTAATAACTCAAGGAAGGAGTAGAGCTCAAGTAGTGATTAATCTATATGTTTATTGAAATGACGATCGTATAATCATATATTAAAAAGCTTTTTATTGTATTCCACCTAGAGCCACCCTATCCAATCAACGAATCGTCAACCCATTTGATCGATGTGGTTAGCTTTTATACTAATTATAATTGTGTCTTATAAATAAACAAGTGAATTTTGTGTGTTGGAGTTGGCAATTTTGGTTTTTGGAGTTGATTTCTTTCATAAACCATGAAAATATTTTATTTGTTCTCATCGACTATGTGAAAATCGATATTATGAAGGTAAACAGTTCAGCTAGTAACAGATGACGCTTTCTTTTGTCTGTTATATATAAACCCACTATTTCCATTTGGCTCAGAAAAACCTCAAACTAATCCTTCATATTATGTATGCTAGATGAGATTGCTAGGTGGCGTCTTTTTACAAGAACTACCAAATATTATTTTCACCAAATATGAGGATTAGAACATTCACTTTCCCGAAATTACGAGAACTATCAGCGTATATCTATCCCAATCAGAGCCTAAATCATACACTAAAACTTAAGCTCTGCTTGTTATTCAATTTTTCTGTTATGTATCAATATTTTTTGCGTATATATTTCAATGACATGAGCTGCATAATTTTGTCGATACAGTTTAAAAGATAAATATTTTTATTACCTATGGGCATCGACAAACGAAATGAAACGACTGAAAAATATCTGTTGTCATTTGACTGTAAATAAAACCGCGCACATGGACGAGTGAAAAATTGAGGAACACAGACTCGCGGCTCATATATATTATATGACTTTTAATAAATGTATGTTATATAGCCCGACGAAAAAAATCCTTTAATCTTTTCACGACAAACCCAAATGAATCCTCACCAGTTTTTATAAAGTGTTACCAAAACCATAAAAATAAAATCAAAAAACCATCAATTTTAATTGCTTGGGTAATAAAATTTAATAATTTTTCGCGTATGCACATTTTTGCAAAAATATTTTCGATTTTTAAATATAATCGTAATAAATATAAAATAAAAATCCTTTAGGCTACTTGTATCCTTTTTTTTCTCGAATTGAACACAAAATAAAATCCGATTTCATGTTTTGTGAACGCTAAATCTGCGCTTTGATATCCGCTGTCCCTATATATCTGAGTGTGTGAGTCTACAACAGATAACATCACAAACGAATCGAAACACATCAATGATGATTTGCGTTTTGGTTGTCGGTTCATACAATTTATGATGATCATTTTTTGGTTTTTTGAAAAAATATGAAGACGAAGAAGTAGCATGAAATCAATAATAAATTTAAAAGAAAATTAAAAAAACAAAATCACGATCGATTTTGTTTTTCGTTGTAGACCTTTAAGAGCATTGATACAGGTTTGTATTGTCCCCAGAATAATTCGAATATTCCATCAGGAAGCCATGAAAATACATAAAAAAAATTTTTAATTATTATCTGAATCGTGCAAACACAACTAGTCGGAAAATTGGAGACCAATTGATCCAATCGTTAATGTGAATAAAAACACTGTTCGTCCAGTTTAGTGTGAGATATAGTTGGTATTCTTCTAGGATATAGGTCGTGAAAGCATAAGACACATGTTGCGCGATCTCTACCTCCCATCTGAAATAAACTTAATCCTAATTCATACTCACTGTTATAGACTATCCGGTTCCGTGTTATAATGCTAGCAAACACTTTACCATACATTGTATTCAGTACCATTTGATCTCACATAATAACCCATGGAAATAACTATCTTATGAATATACATAATTTTTAGAAATTTGAAACTATAATATGCTCAAAATAATCACACGGGAAGTTATTTTTGTATGCACTTCAAAATTTACAATTTAACAACCAGGCAACAAAAGAGCAAAAGTGATACAATAGTAAACCACAGAGTTAACCGAAGTATGTTATACCGAACAGCAATCCCCATTTCCTAATTGTATTTAATTATTTGTCCGCTATGTGTCAGAGGGATAAAAAAACCAGGAAGTTCGAAATTTTTTACACTTGCTCTCGATTAAGAAAAGGAGCAATCTTCACTATTAAAGGAAGTTCTTTTAAAAAAAATCATTAGGCTGACGATTGGAAATTGGTACGATTAAAAAATTGTTTTGCAACATTTAGTTTACTTTGAACCACCAACATTGAACAAGTACACAAATTCTTTGATAAAAAAATATCCTGTTGTATGCTTTATGTTTATGATACTGCAAAAACTATTTATACAATTTAATATAGTATATACATGAAAGGTTTACGGTGAACAACATTCAAGCCGCAAATTCAAAATTGAAAGCAGCTACATCAAATAGCTTCAATGACACCAGCCTAGATGTGGGCCATCTATTGGTCATTTTTTCAATCAATCAATTTTAGTACTTAATGTTATCTGTTCTGAAAAAATTCTTCGACACGAAAAGTCAAAAATGTGACATTTATCATCATAAAGTCACTAACAAAATTATTGATCGTTTCCAAGGAACTGGTTCAGTGAAAGGCCGTAAACATATCAACTTATTCATTATGTTCGTACTTCTGATGACGCTTATTTTCCTGGGTACGTTAATAAACAAAATTGTCGAACTTGGGTAGCGGAAGATTCTTCGCAATAACCGATATTTTATGACTCAAACTGAATGAATTGCGTGTCAACGACTTTTGGTTTGAACAAGACGGAGCGACATGCTACACAAATTTAGCAACAAACCATTTATATTGTCAACAAAATTTGCTGAAGCCGTGGTGGAAATATGAACGATATTGTTTTTCATAAATAAATGACATCATTATCAATAAAAGAGGCTGAACTTTCATCACTTAATGTCTGTTTTATTAACAAAAAGAAAAAGGACTAACAAATTTCCACCCTGTCCTTCATCTATAATATTACAAACATACACGTTGTATGTAAAGGATGTCACATACACGTTGCAGCACAAAAATAGCAACCTCCATACATTTCTCAACGGGTTACAAATTCCCCAATCTGAATCTGCTAAATATTTCGGATTGCATCATGATTCAAGATAAAATAACGCGAGATATACTGGCTATAGGAAGACATTCTAAGCTAAGCCTGATCTACGAATCGATAATTAAACCAATTTGGATGTATGGCATCCAACTCTGGGGCTGCACTAAACAATCAAATCGTTTAATTATCCAACGCTGCCAAAACAAATTTCTACGTCTAATAACGAATGCTTACCGCTATGTAACCAATGAGGAATTGCACAAGGACCTTAATGTTCAATAGATTGATAAAGTAGTCCAGGAATTCGCCATCCAGCATGAAAGAAAAATATTGCAATATACTAACAGTGAGACGCATTAAAAGAATTAAACCGCATGAGCTAGTCATCGAATAAATAAAGTTTCATTATTGGGAGCAGAATTTTGATTTCTTGTAAACCCACACTCGCTCCACTTATATGTTTCAAATAAATACGTTGTTATCATTTGTGATAAATTATATCATGTGATAAGATTGTACTATAAATAATAAAAAAATAATAATAACACAATAATGGCTGGAACAATTACATAAAAGCGCATTTGGAAAAAAATTAGAAAACTGGAAAGCACTTCCTCAATGGTGTTAGTTCTAGTATTAATATGTACTCATACAGTACTGATATGCAAAGGCGTGGAGTTTTACACTCCAACCGGAGTCATAAAGTTGTTCACGCGTATCACTGGTCCTCAAGTCTCGTCGAAGATACCAGAATTGATGTTTTCAGATATATTTGTTATTTTTGTTTTTTATCTCTTATAATTATGCCGCTTATTAATCGTAATAAACCCAAAATCATGTTCCTTATTCAAACCACCCACAAAGTGCTTTTACTGCATTATTTATACATTTTAAACAAAAAGGACATAAACATTAAAATACATACATTTTTATGATTCTGATTTGATCATAAAGCAATAATTTCATATTCACAAAACAAAAAAAAAATACAAAATCATAAAAATTATGAAAATCCATAAAAATTATGCAAAAACCTTTAAGATGAGCGCCTGCCTACTATATACACGTAATAATGAGTGAAAGTAGCAAAACAAAACCAAAAAATTACGATCCTTTTGTTTCCTTTATTTTATTAGTTTTGGATTTTAGCTCCTTGGCTTTTTAGAGAGATCATAATATTTAGGCCTGTAAATTATTTATTGCGATGGTATAATAATGTTTTATGACGTATCGTTATGTTGTTATCGAATTAAATTGGTTTTATATGTATAAGTACGCGAATCCAGAAAAAGTGTATTCGAACATCGACGTGCATGATTATTGTTATGTTTATAGTCTGGCTCTGAATGGTGAGTGGGACTATATAGTTATATAAATTCATGGCTCATTTAATCATTATTTTACCAAAATTGTAAACCGAATAATTGCAAGTTCCGCAAAGATAATGTATATATTCGAAGGAATTCATAACCGCATAAATCATATATACATTCAATAATTTGACTTTATATATATATGTTGAGATCAATGTTTTAACCAAAGATTATAATTTTATGTTGCGTACCAAATTTATTTGGAATACAATCACGCACAGTACAATATCGAAAACAAATTAGTTCATGTTGGAATTTGTAATACGAAAATTTCGTAACCAATAATTAAAACCACAATACAATTTTCAGAAGCTCAAATATAAATTTTAATATATTATATATGTGTATATGGATGATACATTATGTCGGGTTTGATGTAAGAAAAACCAAAAGTTTAAGTTTTGTGGTTCAAAATTATTTATTAAATATTTTTTAACTATAGCCGCATTATTCTCGAAACTTCATTATAGTATAAGACTATACATCAAGATGTTTAGTACAACGATGAATCAGGATTAAAGTACTCTTGGGCCGATCTATCTTCTATGTCAGTGTGGCAACAATGTATAAAATAGCAGTGCTTCGCTTCCACAACTGATTGTCTGACCAAACAAAGCGTCTATTTGTAGTTTATCCAAAGATTATAAATTACTAAAAAATATTAGAATCAATTGATTATATACACGATTATCAGATAAATATGAAAAATTGCTAAATATTTCGAGTACAATATTTATAATTCACTAGAGTAATGTTAAACCACATTTCACCGTACATGATATAATATGATAGAGAGCACACATTTTGAAATTTCAGAGGTATGTTTAGCACAGTCCTCGAATCCATATATATATATATATATATATATATATATATATATATATATATATATATATATATATATATATATATATATATATATATATATATATATATGTCATATCAACTATCAGGTATTCATTGACAGAACACAGAAGTAATATCTTTGTAACACCTTCTAACGTAAAGGATCTTGTAAATTTGCGTGATCACCCGACATCATTACGCGTTTACAATTTTTGTGCATTAATTTCTTGGTCGTTTCGTTGGTTATTTCTCATCTTCATTATCTGATTTCGGATTAGGTTAATAAACAACAGAAGCTACTAACGTCTCGGCTACTTCCAACCTTAGTTAAGTAGATCTTTTCCCCGATTCCTTCAAAGAACTATTGCAAGGTCCAGCAAATGTAGTTATACCTTAACTGTCCAATTTTTCGGTTTTTTGCATGTTCGATAATATTCTATCATCTGATCACTCATTTTGTGTCCCGCAATTAAACGGCTACAATTTCATCGGTATACATGAACGGTAGTAAAATATCTATTAAAAACAGAAACGATTCTGCTGGCAGCGTTTCTGTTGATCTAAGAATAACCGCCGGCCCAAACCCAACGATCTATTACTAAAGGGGAAGGGGAAAGTGCCTTGGTAGATCTCGAAATTCATAACCGGATTTACAGGGTAAACGTTTGACAGAGTAACATCAATATAACATGGAGACAGTTTCTGAGCAATATGAAAAGGTCTCCTAGTAAAGAATGACATCAAAAGTTCGATACGAAACTCATTTCTCCAACATCATCACAATCTTGCGTATGGCCTCCACCCTATCAGCTAATGGTCTCCACAACATTGTTTTATCTATGTATATGTTTGAAAAGCTCAAACATATTTTATGAACATTTCAGCTGATTGGAAGTGTTCAGGGTTAAATATTTATTAAAATATGATTTTGGCGATCGATTGGCCTACTATCGCCAATATTTAATTCTTCAGAAATAAAAATTCCAGCAACTTTCAATTTTTTTGAATTTGCTTACACAAGTGTTCGATCGGAAAGGAATAAGAAGTCGTATTCAGGAGGTAAAAATATAACTTCCACAGGTTAAAGTTTTGTAAGTGCAGATAAATTGTTTTTGGAAGCCCTGGTACATTCTCTATATGGTTAAAAGCGCTCTAAAATTCAAGTTCTTATACTCTGGCAATAAACTTTAACTGCTAGGCAGAAATACTTCACAAACCAATGCTCAAAAATGGTAACCCAACCTTTACGATTAGACATGCAAATCTCGATACAACGGTTTCAATTTAATATCACTTGAAGCGTTTCCACCTAATAAAAGGGTAAGCCGACCTTTTCCAAAATAATCAACATTAAGAAAAAGCAGTCAACCCGACTACTAGCACTAAACCAGGGGTGGGATGTTGTACTATCACTTTCATTCGAATCGACTTTTGATCCTTTCAAAAGTGATCCTTTTTTCGAACATAGAATTACAACAACAATTTAAATTTGACATTTAACTTTTATGACAACAAAGCGTCACTTAAAATTACAAATTATGTATAAGTGTTGTTAAAACACGAAAAAAATGAATATTGCTGTAGCCATAACTATAAGTGCAGTTGATAATGAGTTTCCAGAAGAAAGAGATAATCTTAACTATACCATAGAAAGACGATTTTTGAGAGATCGGTATAATTTTATAGATCTGTAAAAAAAAAGTGATTATGGAAATAAAACCTCGATTTGCTTTAGGTTTCTAGGTTAGAGGCTGTACTAAATTTTTATGGGTCAGGGTCATACTAGCGAATTGTTGGTGATATTTTATTCCATAATATGAACCAATCATATTTCTCCAGGGCCTTAGACGATATTACGCAAGCTTTAGAGGCAATTATCTGCCGAAAATTCATAAAATTTCCGGATGCCCGGTGTGATCGGTTGTATTGACTGCACACATATAAATATTATCGCACCCCACGAAAGCGAACACATTTTCGTGGACCGATTGAGAAACCATTCGATGAATGTGCAAATTATATATTAAAAGTCATTTTTTATTAAACTATTGCAAATGAATATATTTCTTGAATATATATATTTATTTAAATATTTTAGATGTATTTTACGGTCTACAAATCTTTATAATATATGTATATATGACTCGGACAACATTTTCACTTGAACTATACTTAGTGATAGAAAAGTATCATTATCGCGAGTCGAATATATTACAACATACCAATTTTCGACATTCTGGTCGAATTTCGAATATTCGAAATTACAACATCCCACCCCAGGTTTACGTTCGACAACGATTCGCATTTGACACGAATATATAGTGACCGGTGATGAAACCTTGGTTCTCTATACCGATATAGACATAGATCGAAGTGACATTTCTGAAGTAAACTGACTAATCGAAAGGGAGTCGTTGTCTACCATTTTCTTCGATTTATGGGATGCTTAACAAGTCGGATACTTGTTATATTTTTTCTGCATCTCAACGTACGCTGTCTTAGCAATAACGATTATAATTGATTTAAAGATGTTAAGACAAATATTTTGATCAAGAAATAAAAATATTATAGTTAATCATAATTTTCATACTTAAATCTCTACAAGGCAGTCAGATTTCTAAATTTACTAGAACACTAATTTTACAGAATCTTACATCAATCTTACACTGGAATGTATAACAACCTCTAATAAGTATTTCCCGATTATGTTAGAAACGGTAATAAGATCGTCTTTGCGGTATAATGGCGCATATTTTGAAATTGAAAAAACTACTCAGATTAATGAAATTCATACTCCAATGATTTCAATGGTCCAAAAACTGAACTTATGAACTTACATACTTGAGGAACTTGAGTAAATTGTGACTTGAGTAAAACTTCTTCATTTGGTATTATTATAAATTTGTCTAATAGTATTCTATTTCGTGTAGTTTTTTTCCGATGGTAAGATTATTTCATCTCGTATTTGTAAGTAAACTAGCAACACTTTTTAAAAAAATTATATAAAATGATATCAAAAGAGTAACGAAAATTCATATACTCTTTAATTTAGTCAAAACATGGAAAAATACTAACCAGTAAAGGTTTATCCAACTTAGTTTTAAAGCGATTAGTTAGTTTGGGATTATCTATTAATGACTGTAGAGGCCAAGGATATCACAATGGTTCGAATATGAAAGGGAAAAATATTGAAATGCAAGCGCAAATAAGGGAATTGGAACCTCGTGCAGATTTTGTTCCTTGTCCATCGGATTACGCTAATTTAGTACTTTCAGATTCAGTACAATGTTCAACGTAGGCTTTACAGTTTTTCGATGATCTCCACAGCCTAAACGTTTTCTTTTCTAGCTCAGGTTCTAGATGGGTAATATTAACTCAGAAAAAATATGTCAACTAAGAGCTTGGTAAGCGTGATTTGGTTGAATATTTTAAGTTAAAATGACCAATTTATTTAGTTAGTTTAACAAATTTGCATTTTGTCACTTGGTTAGCTATAAAATTAATAAAAAACAATGAACAATAATTTTGGTAGGTTGTATTGGTTGTTTCAACCAAAATAAAATTTGTTAAATAAACTATAGCGGGGGTTAAATTTAACAAAATATATGGTTTATACTGTTGGGTAATGCAATTATAATGGTTATTACAATTAGTATTATAATTAGTGTTTAGATAACCAAAATTTTTGGTTGGATAAGTAACATTTAACAAAAACTTTGGGAAAATTTAACAAAAAAATTAGTAAATTTTTTTTCTCGAACTACAAGACATAAATTATATAGGACTATCCCTTTTACTCCTAAATATATTTTGAAATATTATAGTTGTGTCATCCTTTTCAATAATCTATTGTCTACTTATTAATTTAGTAGTAATGTGTCATTTGTGTGATACGCTCCAAATTTTACTTAAAAAAGTGTGAAAAGTTTTGTGAATATATTTTTGATGTGGTTAAAATTAATTTATTATTATGTTATAGTAAAATATGTTTCAGTTAAAAGATTATTTAAAAAAAATTAAAGTGTAATCCATGCGGAAAGATAAGTTAATATTTTGTCGGGGTTTGTCATTCCGACCATGTTTGTTGTTTGTTTATTTGTAGTCTCAAAGAAACAACAATTAAACTTAGAGTAATCGATTCTCAGCGCGTCATTGGATAGTTTGAATGCAAAAGAACAAGGAACACATAACCAATTCGAGCTCGAAAGTGTGCTCACGGAGCAGTGTTTTCCATGTGTACTTCACGTGCTCGCTGTACTGTTGAGAGTAGCGTGACGGTCGATGGAAGAGACGAATGTCAGATTGTTTTTGGTTCTGATTTTTTGGATGGTAACGCGGTCTAGTTGGTTAGCAATATTTAGCGAGTGAGGAAATAGAACAAGGTAAATTATTTTCGTTTATTTTTATTATATTGTATCTTTTTATTAATGTTTTGATTCATTGAATAATCTAGTTTCATATATACGAACGCCAGTGTTTTGGTGTACATTGGTGTGTGGGACATAAGAAAGTGGGTGTTTGCGGCGTTGATAATTGGACTTAAGAATACTGGCAACTATAATCTTTCGTGAATAAAAGTAAAAGGTAGGTTTTTGATTATTGAACAGGGTTATTGAAATTTGGTTTTTATTTATTTTATTTACAGAAACATAATTTAGAAATATTGTATGCTCTTACTTTTTTACTTCCCAGTTGAATGTCCTACTATTTCACTTCCCAGTTGAATTAATAAGAAAAAAACATTAAATTTACAAAGCTTGACGCTCAATCATCATTCATCATCAAGGCCAAAGATTCGTCTGAACTCCATAAAAAAGAAGATCTACGCAAGGAATGTGGAAATTTAAGAACGAGCTTGAAGTCATTAATAGCCGCAATATGTTTTCGATTCGGAAAAATACAAATTTTGAAATTTTTTGAAATCACTTATTTTTATATATTTAAAATATCTAGATTAGAAAAATTCTTTTAATCGAGATGTTCCTGCTATTTTAGAATTGATGAATAATTTTTACTCCAAAAAAAATTTAATAATGTATTATAATTGAAAATATATATTATTTCTAATTTAACTTTTTTTTAATGATTATTAAATTAATAAATGATAATAATAAATGATAAAACTTTACAATTTTTATTAATTTTTTAAATTAAATAATCTTCACATTCTCAATTTCTATACATATATAATATTATTCTATTTTTATCTAATTAGGTATTTTGTTTAAATTTATATAATAGAAGTTTAAACTATATTAGGTTTAAATAAATTTAACTAAAATCATATAAGTTTTATATTTTAATATATACATATATATTCATATATACATATATATTCATATATATATATATATATATATATATATATATATATATATATATATATATATATATATATATATATATATATATATATATATATATATATATATATACAAAAAGTGTTTTTATAAAAACAGATATAAATTCAAATAACAACAACAAATAATTTAAATATATATATATATTAAATAAATAAATATATATATATATATATATATATATATATATATATATATATGTGTGTCTATATATATATATATATATATATATATATATATATATATATATATATAAATATATTTATATATATATATATATATATATATATATATATATATATATATATATATATATATATATATATATACATATATATATATATATATATATATATATATATATATATATATATATATATATATATATATATATACATATATACTATTATATATTATCTATATATAATAGTATTCTATTATTGTATATTATTATATCTATTATTATATATTATCATATATACTATTATAATATATATTATAAACTATTCAGCGAATTGTTTAAATCAACCAAATAAAATGAGCTTAATCTACCTATAATCTTGTTTGTGACATTACAAATATATTTTGTTACATTACAAATTATTTTTTTATTTTACTAAAAAGTTTGTTCATCGTTATAAAATTTGTTGGTTGAATGTACTAATTTTTTTGGTTAAATTCACCAAGTTGTTAATTCGATTACCAAAAAATTAGTTGTTAGAAGAAAAATGATTCAATAACCGAACTTTTGGTTGTAATTTAACCAAGCCATTGGTTGGTGTAAAAATGACTATTTTTTAAGTATATCTTGCCCTGGTTTTTGGTTAAATTCACCCGATTTTTTCTCTGAGTGATGAAAACGAACGTTAAGGTTTTAACCCTCAAGCCATACTTTGTACTACCAGGTGGGAAAGTCATATAGATTCCATTAAACTCGTTAATTATAAATTTAGAGGATATTTATAAAGCTTTAATGCAACACGACATACTGCAGAAGTTTTAGGAAATAAAATTTTGAAGTTTGATTTATTTGTTTACTTCAAATTTGGTATACGCAGTTTTAGAAAGAATTAATGGGCGTATCCAGCACGTTGAGATCTACTTATTAGATATTCTACAATGTAGAATAGTCTCAATTGTAGACTATCATTTAGTGTGCTGGATGTACAATCTATATATTATGTTGGGTTTAGGTCTTAACTAAGCTGTTAGTCAGAGCTGTCATATAAAACACATATTATTCTATTTTACATATTATTTTCGCATTTATTTGTGTCCATTGCGAATTTACGATTGCTTTTCGTTCTTTATATTTAAATTGATGAATTGTTTCTACTGAACTTCACAATTTAGCTGTCAAAAAATAGCAGAGACTCAACCCATAAAATATCTACAAAATGTAGATAGAAATTTCATATCTCACTAAATAGTGAGATTTTCTACATTTTTTTAGTAAGATATTTTGCATCCAGTACATTGAGATGTGAGATATCTACTTTTTTTAGTTAGATCTCAACGTGCTGGATACGCCCAATATTTTCAATAAATATTTATAAAGTCCAGCTATACGCTTAACGTCAGCTGTAAATATGTGACACTCGACTAAATTATTTCTAATTAATTTGAGGCGTGATGAAAAGTTTCAAGATTTTGATTCTTAGAAAAGAAACATTGCTTAACAACTAGACATTCGCACCCGTCGAATATGAACACAACAATTTAAGAATCAATTATATTTGATGAGTATAAAATTTTTTGAAACTACCACCAATCGAAACATTGAATAACATCTAGAATAACAAAAAAATTTCTAACAGCGTGATAGCTCTGAAAAGTTTAATAACCTTATACCTGCATCTGTATACGTTCAGGCGAATTTCTAAACTAAAAACTATCTTCGACATATTAGTACAATTGACTATGATATCAATTGAAAGCGAATTACTTCAAAATTTGGACTATAATGACCTATAATAGATGATTTTGCTAAAATAAAAGTTCGCAGGGTTAACTTTTTGCAATAATCAATTAGCAAGTTTTTAAAGAGTCTGGTTGTTCTAATTTATTTTGCTTATGAAGGCTCGGTTTCTAGAGATAGCTCATTTTAAATCATGCTGTTAACGTAAGTCGTAAGTTTTCAGCTTAATTATTGTCCGACATTTTCAAGCCTAAAAATATTTTATGCATCGCGAAAATTTACCAAATTTAACGGAAAAACTCTTATATTAAAAATAAATAATCATTGGCTTAGAATAAACTCATATCCAGCCATAACACTCTAGAAGTTGAGTTTATAGAGATTTGTGAATTAGACATTATTACATATGTTTATTTTATTTATTTTTAATATAAGAGTTTTTCCGTTAAATTTCGTAATTTTTGGATACATAAAATTTTTTTGGCTGAACAATGTCGGACATTTTTTTAAATTTTTAACTTTCGGCTGGAATAGCAAAGAAGCTATCTGCATTATCGATTTTTTTTTATTTTATCGGCTGAAAACTTTCGGCTAACTTTAACAGCATTTATAAATCCTACCTCCAGGGTAATGTGGAAACTGGGTGAAAATAGTCTAGCTCTGCATCTTCTGACACAAAAACTGGTTTGTCCGTGATTCTTAAAACGAAAAAGATTTACAGACACATTCAACCATCTCGCTCTTCACTTCACATATGTACATATTAAGAGCAATGAGTGGCGCCTAACAAAGTCATCCTTCTCTTCGATCAAACTGTTATTTATTTTCATTCTAATTTATACGATTTGCTGGCATTCAACCGCATACGCATATAAGAATAGTTGTACTCTTGCATATCAGTATCCATATGTCCATAAGTCATTGTTTGTTTATTTATTTTTATTTTCAAAATTCGTGTCACAAATGTATTATTTTCATTCTGTTTATTAATTTAAATGAATTTCCTTACACATACGCGCATATATATGTACATAATAGATGGAAATAAGAGAAAACATATAACACCAAAGTCATGAAGCAAGAGTAATATTTTCAATTTATGTACATCTTATATAGGCGCGCGACGACGACGTCTTATATAGAATTCTGCGGGAAATCGCATATAATCAATCCCATAAATCATATCTACGAGTATACGAGTATGTACACGACAACGTGATTCAAGATATACGAAATGAACCCAGAATCACGTGTTCCGAGGTTTTCAAAAATTTTCAACTTATTGTTGTTGGTTTTTATTCATTTAATGAAAATATGAAGTGATGCGTAGCAGTAGCAAAACATTAACATGACAGATGACAGCTAATTTCTTTTGGAATGTTTTTATTTTCGGTAATTAACATTTTCGTTTTGGTGATAATTTTTTTTTGTTGCTCTCGTTTTTTTTTTTTTTAAATTTATTTTCATGAAAATACAAAACAACAACCACAACGCAAATGTTATATATGTACACAGAAAACTAACGAAGATATGAGCATAAATGTATATCGGTTGATATATAGTGGATAAGATAAATGGATTAGATACGGTTTTGAACATTTTAGTTTATGGTGATACTTTGTACCTACCTTTTTTCTTATACTCGTATCAAACTTTCAAACAAAAACACCGATCTGTATGTTAGAAACGGTGTCTGGGGAACGCCTAACTTGTATATATATACATATATGTCGCAATCTATTATAACATAATTCGAGTGTGAAATTATCGGACTTGGGCACTATATATCATACACCCAGTTTGACAATGGCAAACTGTATACAAACACATATATACGAAAAATTACATCTTTTCCGTGTGCATCTCAAAATTTGTAATCGATTATCTTACAAAAATTTCAGCATTTGTTTTCCAATTACGCTCGTTAGACATATAAAGACAGACAGCCAGAGAGCTATATAGTTTGGCTATATACACTAGATATAAACGAGTATGTCTGTCTATAATAAAAAAACTACTTTAAAGGAACAAACAAAGCTGACAAAAACAGAAGCGACACCGTCAAATAAAAAATTTCGTGGAATTTCAACCAAATACACAAAAAAAAAATCTTTTATATTTTGACAAATAAATTAAATTTTTTTTGTGCTAGGGAAATAGGAAAAACTATGAGTGTTGAATGATTTATTAAATTAATTTTATGGATGGAAAATTTTTGTCAGATTTTGTTTTTGGAATTTTAACGAAATTTTTGTCGTTGCATACGGTGGATGTGTATGAGTACGTTTGTAACGTGCTATATGGGCTCTGTTTGTCCACGACTATTACTGATATTAGGTAATTTGCAACAGATTTATATTCTGCATCGTTTATCAAATTTAAAGTAATGGGATGTATACGGATACGATCGCAGTGTCGCACCTAACTGTTGCTATACTAAATCGGCCATAAAAGTGATTGTTAATCACAAGAATATTTTTTTTTATCGGTTTTTATAGGCCATTATTAGCCCGTACCGTGTCAACAATCTGACTTAATCGGTTTCGATTGCGAGCCAGCTCTTCATACTGTTGCAAGCAACCAGAAGATGCCAGATCGTTCTCTACGCCGTGGAGCCATCGTCGCCGACAGCGATCTCTTCGCCTACCGAAAGGCGGCTCTTTGATTTCGTGCACGATATCAGGAATTTGCATTAAATTCCTGATCTCGTGGTTGAAACGAACTCGATATGTGCCATCAACGTCGCGTTCTGGGCCATATATCACACGCATGATTCTTCTCTCGAATGTTAGTAGTCATCTTTCGTACTCATCCACCAGGGTCCAACTCTCACATCCATACATGACAACGGGTCTGATCAACACTCTGTACAGTTTCAGCTTATTCGCATTTGCAAGATATGCTGAAACTGTACAGAGTGTTGATTAGACCCATCACAAGAATATACAACTAACGATTATTAGTCAAGTTGACTAAAGTCACTCTGAGAACGGGCCAATTTATCAGCCAACACGTTTCCTTTGAAATCCCTGTGACTAACTTCATTCAGACTGCCTGGTCGATTTAAGGCAATTGTCGTATCCAAAACATGTTATGATGAAACAGTTTTAGAGTAAATCTTCATTAGGGCATCCTGGCTGTTAGAAAGGATTCTCGAATGAAAATTATACTGAAAGACAGTAGTGTAGTTACCAGGGGGAAATAGATAGTTTCACCTCAGGATTTAAGATGTATAACCCGGCAACAACTAGATGCCAAAAAGTGCTTAGACACTATAGTGGCTGAGAACATGTTATGTGCCAGCTCTATAATGCATTGCGTGTGGTGTGGATGACTTCTACAATACCCAAACAAACAGTCTTTAAAGGTGGTCTAAAAGTTCCCTTCCACTCAATATTCTATACCACCAAATAAGATGTCGCAAACGAGATTATGGGTATGACAACTGAAATATATATGATAGTATTTTGCCAGGTGATCTTCCAATCAAACCAGATCCCCAGATACTTAATTTCTGAAGATAGCAAGATGGTATGATGAGCCCTATCTTTCTAAAGACTATAAAGTTTCTCAGAGTCCTGCTTATTACAGATAGACTCTGTTACAAACTATGTTAAATACAACTATGTAATTCTTTTTGACCTAAATATGTCACAAAACCACCGAACAAGTGTAGTTTCCATGCCATATCTTTCAACTACAGAGATCATCGCATTGAAAGAAGCGTTATCAAAGCAGTTTCGATGTCCAGAAAAGCTTCCAATACAGATTCCATGTGACTCGCCGTTTTTCAATCCGTCCCACGACTTCATGGAGTTCTTGTGTCATCAGATTTACCTTTCCAGTAAGCGTGTTATTTGGGAATGTATGGAATTTTCGACCAGTGTAAGAATGGAGGCAGATTATAGGTCGAAAACTTTTTGCCTGGCATATCTAGGGTTTTCATCCTTCAGGATAAACACTATCCGGACTTTTCTCCATGACCTTGGAACGGATCTCAGGGTCAAACTATAGCTCCGAAGATATCTGCAAGATAGTCTAAGTTGATTTCCAGTCCTTCCAGTAAGAGACAAAAAATTTACTCAATTCTCAACTTTGGCTTCTTTATGATGATACAAATTAAAACTTTGCAAAGATAACGAATGGTTTTAAGTTACTCCAATTGTAGTTTCTCTCTGTGAAGGGACACTTAATTGTATCAAATCAAATATTTAGTGTATAAGTATATTTTTTACTCCAATCGCCCATGGTAAAATGTAAAAGTGTATTATTACCAAATATACCACACTGCCGAGTTCACTATATATAGTCGAATAAAAGGTTTGAGTAGAATTTAAATTTTGATGAAAACCCGAAATTTGCGCTCTACTCTATTGTAGCTCTTCTGCGCCTAAATTAAAGAAATTTTCAAAATTGTCTAAGGGAGAGAAGATAGTACATTTACATGAATATATGTGGAATTGAACACAAGGGATCTGATGTGATCGAAAGTCGGACAGTCTTCACTGACAAATCCTATATAATGAAGATGTCTTGTCAAATGACCATGACCAGTAAGTATAGAAACCAATATTCTCAAATTGTCCTGTTTCATGGAAAGTAAGTCGTCTTACGCCAAGTAGGGATACGGACCACGCTAACTTAAGATTGAATAGGGCAACGTTTTTAATATTTTTTTAACTATGTAAAGAGGCAAAGGAGCAGCAGATTTAGGTCCTTTAAAACAAAAACACGAACCAGTTTTAGCCAAACATTCTGAAATTTTGTTGCTCTTAATGTCACAGTACGCAGGTACCCACACGACTATTACCTTTTTTCTGTAACAGTTAGAAGGTTAAAAAAAATTCTTGCAATCCCCTGCCAATATAGAGTTGGTTAGAGGATTATTCAAGGAGGTAAAGACTAAGGAGCTAAAGTATCAGCACAAAATATAATCTCTTAATGACACAATTGATTCCGCTTAAAATAGATATCAATGACAGTAGATATCAATGACAGCACCCTATACAGAAAGAAAGTAAGAGAGCCATCTGAAAAGAATACAAGCAATTCGAATATCTAATTGAGCAAATCTGGTGAGAACCACATAATCATGTCGATATCTTTTACAGCTCGTTAAAATCCATTAAGAATTGATCTATGGCCTGAAATAGTGCCGAAAACCTTCCACGCCCCAACACTTATCAAGCGAAAGCCAACCAAACAAGCTGTACCGAGAGCTAGAACTGAGGTAGTTATAAAGAATTATCTCCATGGCTAGGAGAGGTATCGATGGAATGATCCATTTACATCACCACAAGCACCAGCCACCAAACATGTGATTTGTATATGTGATGCAGTGATTTCGAGAGAAAATCCACTAGAATAACCGAAAGCTCATCGGTATTACCATCCAGATGATACTTCCAAAAATGTTATTTAATAGAAATAAAATAGAAATAGAAAGTACAGAAGAAGGTGCGGTGTTCCTTTATATGGAACTTCCGCTATAAGTTATAATTTAACTTCGGCTGATTGTGTCACATAAACTTGAGTGAATCAGCCGTGGTAGATCCGCTAGTAGTGACATACAACAGACTTATAGAAATCAACAACAGACTTATAGTAACTTTTCTAAAATGTCCCGGTATATGTTCCACTTCAATTCAAAATTTATAACAACTATATTGCTCGTAAACCAAAAAAAAGTTGAAAAAGGTGACATCGCGCATTCCAAGAAAAGTATTGAGTGTAATTAAGCGAATCTGAATTGATTAAGAATTGGAACGTGTTAAATAGAAGCCATATAAAAATACAAAACTTACAGAAGTTCGCCTTCGATATTTAGTATTTACTGATGAAATTAGACGAGATGGCGTTCTCTATATTTGTTATATAAGAGGAGCTAATTTGAAAACCAGATGAGTTCAGAACTCCACTCGTTAAATGAGTATAACTTACGAGTAACTTAAATCAGAAATTTTATAAATTACAAAAATACCAACCACATTGTATACGTTTGCGGCTTTATAAGTTTAAAAGTTTGTTTTTATATACCAAATTAATTGTCCATCTTATGTTACCTACCGTCAATTTTATCCACAATAACTACTGTCGGTATTCTCATGGTGTAAGTACATATGTACAAGATTGTGGTGTGACAATAAAACCAATTTTTCTTTCATGTTTTCATTATCAAGTCATTTACTACCATGTATTCTTCATTTACGATCTCTTTTTTTCGGTTGTTTTATTTCGTCTTGCCTTTCTTATGTATACGAGTATGTGTGTAATATCTTTTTCCACTTTTCTTCCTTTTTGGCTTGCCAATATAAAAACCATAAAAAGCTAATAAAAAACGAATCAAAAATGCAATAAAAATGGAAATTGACCATTTAAGCTAAACAAAAAAAATTTAAATAAAAATGTAAATTTAATTAATTAATAATTAATCTAATTTTTTGTTTAAGCTTAAGCAGAATTGTGAACTGTCTTCTTGGTACACTGTATATATGTTATACCTACACATTATATGTGTACAGGTTAATTGTTACATAGCATACCTACATACAATATACTACAACTCAGACCAAAAATTAATCTCTGTCAATTAATCAATTTTAATTTGTATTTTGACAGATTATCATTAAGACTTGTTTCTAAATCCAAGAAATCATCAAAATATTGGAGCTTGAAACAAAAAAATGAAAGTGTAGATCCATAAAATTAGTTTTGTTTTTTAACTTTACAAATATTTTGACCACACAATGAGATAATGTACACACTCGTGTATGTATACACATGAACGCAGATGAGTCATGTGTATAGCTAAAATGTCATAAGTTCGTATATACATATGTTGTTAATTTATGAGAAACAGAATTTAAAAGAATTTGTTCTCAAATCAATATTCTAGTTAACGTCCTAGCTCCGTCACAATTACAATCTGTACATAATCGATTTTCAAAGAAAATTAAACCACTGGAAAAGGTAAAAATTTAGAGTAAAATTACAGTTGCCTGTCCAAAATACCTGACTAAAATTGAGGAACCTAACATGAGTAGAAAGTAATCAGAGGAATCATTTCAATTTTATAGCCACCAAAACTGTGATAATACGCTAGAAGACAATCTATAGAACACTGAAAAGATATAGCGCTCCATCCAAACAGATTCAAAGGACATGCTCGATGTAATAGTATTATTATTATATTTCTAGGCTGCCGAACTGAGATATCTTGTGTGTGTATATACTTAAAAGTTATATACTGTTTATTATAGGCACTGTAAACGATCACAGTAACTCTTTTCTTGTATTTGAGCTCGATACACTTATTCCAACGTTTTTTTCAATTTTTCGATCTTTTCCGAATAATACGATTTCTTCAACCCTTCAAAATAGACGTTTGTTGCATCGATGATCTTCTCATTAGAGTCAAATCCGCCGAGCAATTTCATCAAGTTCGGAAATAGAAAACGATCGCAGGAGGCTTAATCTGAAGAATATGGTTGATGTGGAAGCAATTCGAAGCGTAATTAATTAGCCGTTGCAACTACACATGTTCACTGTCTTGATGGAAGAGAACTTTTTTCTTCGCCAAATGAAGTTTTTTTTTTTAAACAGTTGTTATCACTGCAACTGTTTTAAAAGAAACTTCCTTGCTGACTTTATCTCGTTTTGAAGGTAAGTGTGGATTACGCCGCGTGCATCGCAAAAAAATCTGTGGTTATGACCTTGTTGGTCGATAAAACCGCCTTTGACTTCTTCGGCACAGATTCGCCAGTAAAATCCACTGTGTAGACTGTTCTTTGGTTTCCGGTGCATATATAGTGATGGATCCATGTTGCATCCACAGTTACGAAACTCCATTTTATTTCGTTTGACCTGCCTCTGAAGTTGTCACACTTGTGCGTTTTTGGTCGATTGTAAGCAAACGCGGCAACCAACTCGTGGTTAGCTTTTTCATTTCCAACGTACGTTTTATATATTGCGCACAAGTTCATCTAGGATCTTTACTATATTTCAGCTACCTAGCTCACTTTCTCTCTGCGTTCTTACAATACCGTATCATCAATTTTGTCAACAATTGGTGGTGTTGTGACTTTATTTGGGTATCCTGAACGGTCGGCATCAGTTGTGCTTGTACAACCACAACGAAAATGGATTGTCTGTTTTGAATAGCCGCAAAAGTGTACTAAATGATAGATCTGTCTGAAAATTTAAATTTGGTCTATTGGCAGATATTATTGACATATGACATCTGGAGTTTTACCAGACTTCTCACTCCGTCCTCGTAAATTGGAAGCACTGCAGATCATAATAAATAAGCTGGTGTAGACTACTGTCCCGAGTATATGTGTGAGATGGAGTGACATATGCAATTGCTAGCTTCCGTCACAATCAATTTTGACTAAACTTACTAAGAAAAAAAACAGTAAATTTTACTATAAGTCATGGATAGTTATTGCGGTCAAAATCTTTTTTATTCTGACTATATTTTTGGTTTATTTTGCATTCTGCGGACTATTCTTGTACTCAAAAGGTCTTAGTCTTTTAAGTCTTCTTGTGATACCCTGTTGATTAAGTAGTTTTTCAACTTCAATGTTACGGTGATGATGGAGTCTCTCCTAAATTTTGATCACAATTCTTTATTTCCTCTGCGACAGTGTTGATTCCGATATCTCTACGAAGCTCACTATTACGAGTAAACCAAGGGGCGTTAACTATCCCTCTGAAAACTTTATTTTGTAATCATTGAACTATTTGTTGATTGCCGGTTATGGTACACCCCAATAGTTGAATATCATATGTCCAGGCCTGCATTGTGTACTTGTTTATAAAGCATAACTTAATTATGAATGAATAACTGAAAGTTTTTTCCAATTTGCTATATTTTAATTGGAGCTCTTCTGCTTTCTTTTTCACGTCTTTTTCCCACTTTAGTATTTTGCATATAGACTTCGATTTATTAACTTTACTTCTCCACTTAACTAGTGAATGTTGTGAATCACCTTTCGCCTTCCTGATTTACCAATCCATGTATTACCAGTTTAATCCATACACATGACACATACATCTACCAAATTTTAAAAGCGGTTATGGATTTCTTTTGGTTTTTGAAGTATAGAGGCTGCAGTACCAATTTTTAATCGTTGGATCCTTAATTACAGTCTCTGTATGCAATTTGTATACAAAACTTTATCACAAATTCTAAAACATATTTTCAACCAGAAAAAAATGTATACTTCTTTCTGACAGGCAAGTCAAGGCTGATCTATTTTGGAGTTTTTCTCTCTAAATCCTAATGGGACGGAATAGTTCCTGCATGTTCAATCGTAGGTTCAATTCGTTTTAATAAAAGTCTCTCAAACAGTTTTGACATAATTGGAAGATATTGGCCTGTATGAGGTTTATTCATTTACTGGCTTACCCGATTTAGGTATCATTAATACTTCGGAAAACTTCCAAATGAAATTAAGGTCTGAAGGAGGCATCAATATATGTCCGATATTTTCCTAACAGCTTTATTTGGTAGTTGTTTAGGAATCTCTTCAGTTATCAAGTCATATCCTGGTGATTCTTTAGGTACTATATAATTCCTTACTTTTTGCTTCACTTCCCTAGTTAATAGGATTTCCTATCTCAGAATAGATAAATGGTTTTTAATCTATGATCTTGTTGATTGAGTGTTGTTAAATTAGGTGGACCAATGGTTAAACTGAAAACAAGATATTATTCACATTTTATTCAGATAGAGACCTTAAATTTCTATTTATAATTCCTGTATACGGTGACAAATTATTATAATCAACTCAAAAACCTTCGCTGTTGGGACTTCCATATACATTCGACATTTTTGGTTTTTATCAGTAGTGTCGTTCTATTGTTTAAAAAACGCCCGATTTCTATTTATTATCAATTTTATCCCAAGGTTCAAATCAAACTTCATATTTTAGAGCCATTCAATTTTTCAAATTGTTTCTTTTTATTGTGATAAAAAGTCTCTTGTCAAATTATGAGACCATTGAAAACCTGTGAAACCCGAAAATTCCAACGATTGTTACAAATGAAACAGACTTATGGTCTTAACATACCTGTCAAAAGATTACGTCACTAAGGATTTATTATTTGGACTCTAATCTACGTAGAAAACAGAACAATGATACATTGATCAGAGTGCGGGCAAATTCTAAAGAGCATGATTGTTTACCGGGTCTGTAATCAAAACGCGAAAAATAAAACTTCAGCTAAAATAGTTTCTACGACCTTCTGGTGTCTTTAAAAAATAATAAAACACAACAAAGTTTTAATCGATACAAGAATATCTTGAATAATAAATCACTTTATTTAATTTAAAAATACAATTTTATTTATAATTTTCCACAATTCTTCTGTTTTTGCTAATCACTGTCCTTATGTATTGTACTTTCGCCATTTTGATCGCTATAGCTCTCTTTGTTTAGTTTAACAAATAATTTTATACCATTTAATTCAGATATACAATCTTATACTTTAAAATTTAGTTGAATGGCAAAGCACAAATTAATTAATAAAATTTGGTTTACTGGTAAAAGTACAATTTGACAAGTTAAATGTCAAATTTGATTTTAATATTGAAGACACAACGGAGTTAACATAAGGCTTAACGCTTTAATGAGCCACTTTGATGATTTACTTCTTTCAACTTTGGTCTAACATTCACCGGAATTCAAACCCAGATAATGAATATACATTACCTGTACAGATTGTTTATATAGTTATCTAGGAATATAATTACAAACGTTTAGGAAACTATAAAGTTCATCTGTAACTTGATTAAGAAGTTTGATCTAATCTGGCTAAATTTAATGCTTTTGCTATGGTTTCCAAGATATGTAATGTTGAAAATTTTAAGTTTAAGACATTTAAGTATTGCTAAAGTAGCATTAAAATAAAACAGTATTACAATTTATTCCATCGTACGTCAAAAAAACTCGAGCGACTTAAATGTCAATTTCAACAATTTCAGATTATTTATAACAAAGGATTAAAAGATAACCAAAATTTAAAATTTCCACAATTAGATTTGGATGCTTAACTGTCAATCTTCGTTTGGTATATTGTACTTATATATATATTTTATTATTTTCATTGCATCACACTCGAATAATTTCGTATTCCCACCACTAAAATGTCATGACTCCATATACAATTTTTTTTTATTACCATTTCTTCTTAAAATAAAATAAAAATTGAAATAACGTACACACTCATAAAAATTCAATTGAATATGTATATATTTTCATTGCTCGCCAGTTTCATCATCGCATCGCCCTCCAAAGTACCGTATCAAATTTGAGTACTTCCATAAATCTGTGTGACATACTATATGCATATCGTATATAATATAACATGAGAGACCAACATCCCAAATCACACAAATTGGAAACGAAAAAAAAATCTTATGTAAAACAAAAGTCACGTAATATTCAGATTTGGATAACCAAAACGGCAACACTAACAACAACCAACCAAATATGTATTAAACACAATTCCCACCAAATTTATGTATTTTGTTGGTGAATACCAAATAAAATGGTTCGTTGATTTACCAAAAAAAAAATTTAAATTTTATATTCTCTGGAACAAATTAAATTGGACAATTGATGGAAAGTTACTTGCGCTTTTCATTTCATATATGGATGATGATCTAGATAAGCGTATTACACAACATATATAAGATAATCAAAATTTCCGATTGTAGTAAAGTATTATCTCTGAATAAGGGCATTTACACCACAAAGGTAATTATTAAACCTAGGCTTAAGCCTTACTTCCAAGATGTCTTTAATTGGTAACGAATACAGAAACATCTGTGTAATTTCCAGAAAAATTTCCCAATAGTAGATTAATTGGAAATGAAACATAAAAACTAATAAAAGCTTTATATAGTTAACATAGTAAGCTTTTGGTGACACTACATAACAAGACAGAATTATTTCCCCAAATTTGTAATGGAACGAAAGTATAGATTACCTTCGCAAGGTCCTGCATTTTCACAATATACTGGTCAAAAATAACCAATGAATTCTTTTAGTCAAGCTTTAAACAATTTTACAGTAATCTATGCACAATGTTGAGTGAAGATTGATTTCATATATATATATATATATATATATATATATATATATATATATATATATATATATATATATATGTGTTGTGCTTTTTGTACAAAATATGAATTAATACATTATTGATTATGGGCATATAGTTGACAATGTTATATTTTATGATGAAAGCAGCCATATTTCTTAGTACATATAACTATCTATTGTTTCAAACAATCCATAATTAATAGATATTCCGAAAGATTTTTTGAAATAAAATGCATTAAAATCAATTTAACGATCAAATAAAATTGTAAGTTTGGCTTATGACGCTTAATGTTTGAAAATAATTTATTTTAAATGTTGTCCGCGAGTAGCGCATAGATGGTTGTATTGATTCAATTTTCCAGCACTATTTCGAGCATTTCGACCGATTTTCCGTTAATTACGTGTGTAATGTTCGCTTCTAATGCAGGAATCGTTTGTGGTTTATTGAAAGAAATAAGTTCACAAGATCTTGGAGGCCAATTCAGGAGTCCCTTTCTTGATATGATGTTCTCATTAAAATTTTCTTTCAACAAATAGATGGTTCGGCCTGATGTGTGGCACGTTGCAACATCTTGTTAAAACCACAAATCTATACTACACCGCAATATCTTGAATTTTTGCCAATAAAAAATCATTGAGCATTACTCTGTTTCCGCCATTGACGTTTACACACTGTCCTTCCGTATTTAAAAAAAAATACAGTTTCATGATGCCATACCTGCTCATAAACCGCACCAAACGCAGCGATGTATTGGCCTTCGAATCTCTTCTGGCTGTTCATCAGCTTAAATATAACAAATTTTTTTTGACGTAGCTATCAGCCAAAAATTAATTTGGAGTTGTTCAAACGCCCATAAACCAAATCGATGACGCAAAGCAAGGTCATCCGGCTTCAAGCTGTATTTTTTATGCCTTTAAACCAAGATTTCTCTTCAAATACGCCACAATGTGCCATATAAGAGACCCAGAGCTTGAGAACGGCGATGAATTGATTGATAACGGTCTTCAAAAACACTTTCAGCTACAGCAAAAATATTCCCATTAGATCGGTTTGTATATGCACTCTAGTCGGATGATAAATATCCAATAATAAAGAGGTGGTTCGATATTTAATGATTGTTTCGCGAAAAGTGCTTCAGTTAGACGATTGTGAAGACGATGATCAGGATATAGCGTTAAAGTTGAAGACGATTTTGACATTATGACATTTTACAGACGAGTGGGATTTTTGTAATTTCACTATTTTTCTGGAACCACTCAGATTTGAACCAAATAAAATTAAATTTATTGTTACACGTTGAAATTTCCAAATTCATACATTAAATACTGACCTGACTAAAGCATCTTAAAAACTGTAAACTGAACTACGTAGACCACATCGAACTTAAATTTTTTGTCAGTTTATACAAAAATAATAAAACAAAATAAAATGGAGTTTTCATAGCCTACTACTGCCTACACTTTATTGAACACGTAACGATACTTAAAACAACACTGGACAAAATGTAATGAGGCTGTATCTTTTGTTTGAATCACAGTGTGCTATGTACATATATCGATATTTATTTGGTAGGTTGGTATGCCTGTTGTAACATTTGCCTTATTAGCAGTCTTTTGTTGGCAGTTGTACAACAACAATGCCATATAATTTTATTCCGGAATTTCATTCTAACTTTCTGTAAATTTTGGGATAATTTCATTCTGCTAGTTGCAGTGTTTAAATCTAGAGGACAAAATAATAAAATATTTTGATATATTTTGAAATATTTTTGGCAGTTTCCATGACAACTGTTACATAAATTGTAGTGTCGTTTTATTAAACAGCTTTTTTGTGTTTAAAACAAATCATTGTATGTGATTTTTAAATTGGAAAAATTTGTGGGACAATCTCATCGCATCTGAACTGAGACCTTACGAACCATTAATACATATTGGTGCACAATTGCTCTTGATGTCATCCGGAGTATGTTAAGTTATTTTGAATAACGGTGAGAATCGAACTCAAGTCTCGGCGTGGTGAGAATTCTCTTAACTACTAAGCTAGAACTAGCGACGATTTGGATCAAATAAAATAAATGAAATTTCTTGCTCTGATACATTGAATATATTACAAGTGTTACGGCGATGGTGTTTTATTAAAATCGCCAGTTTTTAAGTAGTATCATTTGGGTAGAAAGTGAAGCACTCAACCTCAACTAGTCGTGAAAATATCAATTGACTTAACGATCGATTGACTCAAAGAGATCTTGTAGATATTGTTAATATATCAAAAGGATCAATATACAAACAATTTCGAACGACAAATTGGGCTTATCTTATGTTCTAAAAGGTTTCGTATATTCTTGAAACACACATTTGTCTTAAAGTATCTGAAAAGATCTATGACTGAAATTGATCTAATATGCATAATTACTGGCGAGGTGGCTTCGATCTATTCTTATGATCTGAAAACTTCTCTGTAATCTAATATGAGTAAAGTTCTCTAGGTGAACCAAAACTAAACAAAAACTCGTAAAATCAAGGAAAAAAGTCATCTAGGATTTTATGTAGGCTATCTGGTACGAAATGCTTGTCCTGTATTAATTTAAGCGATATGGCATCCGACAGATTGAGCTAAGCACTGATTCACAACCTAAAACCGCATTCATTGTAACTGGGAGAGTTCTAGTACCACAGAATGCCTTTTAGATTTGTGTTATGCTAACCAAGCTAGGCTATAACTTGACACAATCCAAAGAGGCATATTGTTGGTTGATGGAAAAAGTTCTCGGGGTCGACTTGGAGCCTAGGGTGGTTGTTTACATGAACGACATTACCGTGATGTCGCTGACGTTTAAAGAGCTCACAACACTGCTGAAAGAGGTTTAGTTTCAGAAGTTAATGAAAACTCATGGTTTTCTCTAAATGAAATGAAATATTATACTAAACATGGATTACGGGTTGATCCTAACAAAATTACCGGAATCGTTAATTTTGCAACACCGAAGGGAATCAAGGTCATTACCAGATTGATTGAGTTGGCAGCTTGTTGTCGACGGTTCATTTTGGATTTTTCTCAGATAATTATACTGGTAATCAACCTCCTGAAGAAGACTAGCAAACCATTTTATTTACAAAGAGTTATTCCACTTAGCCAAACAGTATTTGTAAAAAACGACCAGATTTATGGCGTAACATTACTTACACAGATTTGTATCACGATCAGATACTGGTACTTTTTTGTCATTATTCAACAGTATATTCAACAGTAAATGTCGTTCTATAATCACCGTATTCTCCAGATCTGGGGAACTCCGTATGACTTTCCTATTTCCTCAATTGAAATCACTTCATGAACATTGTTTTAAGACAATAAAATAACAAGAGAATAATGTTCTAGATTTTACCGGAATAAATAACCTGATGGTTTACTTATCTCGAGTACCAGTTAAAACTTATCCAATAGTTTTATACAGGTTAGGAAAGAGTTCGTTCCTATTTACAAATAGAGATTACATAACAATTTCTATAAAATTTAAACTAATTTCAAAGTATGAAAATGCGCATCATTCAAATATGAAAATAAAAATTTTCCCAGGCATAGGAAAATGCAAACCTACAAATAAAAAATACATTTCAAAAAATTAAAAACGTGTACATCCATCAAACCATATAGTTGCATATATTTAGATAAAAATTATAGACACAAAAACGTACTCAGTCCAAATAGAAAAACCATGTAAGCTTTAGAAACGGTATGACGGTTAAATACGACCAATATTTTAAATCAACCTGAAATAAATTCGTTGTTTTATGATTTTTGCATATTTTTTTATCTAAAATAATGTTCTCCACTATTTTTGTGCAGACTATTTCATAAATGAAATTGTTCTGCATGTGCAAATCAAATTAAATTTATTCAAAAAATTTTTTGTATTTATTTTTTAAAAGACAACAAAAAAAATTGTAATTCTTAAGTAATTGAAATATTGCAATTGGGGTTATAAATATATTCTATTACTAATGATTTTAAATATGCCATGTATACACGTCAAGGTATGCATACGGCTTGAAATTGAATATTTCACGTTTGAAAACTATTTATATGTAACATTCAGTTGGATGATTTGGCCTAGTTTGTTCAACATTGTGCAATAAAATATTTTGAAAAATTTATTGTAAAATGAAACTATGGTTTCAGACCTCATCTGTGTGTTTAAAGAATTTCGATTACCATTCGATGTTGAAACCTCTATAGATATCTGCTAGAAATGCAATTTTTTTTAGGGCTCACAACTCTTTCGCGCCTCGCATATTTATCTCCTACTTTACGCCATTACAAAGCCAAATGGAGAAAGTACGATTTAAATATAACATTGCCTAGTTCCATTTTTTTTACATATAGTTTTATTTGGGTGCAGGGCGGACTTTAAGATTATCCTAGCTCCTTGTAACTGTCAGAGCTCCTGCAACCAACGCGCGATCCTTCAAGTAAAGGTTGATAGCTGCCTTAAACTTGTGCATTTTAAATTTCAACGGAAACTGAAAACCAGCCTTTTTAGATGTTCGATAAATACATTCGCGCTTTGCATCTTCAGTTCGAAGTTTCGGCAGCTTCACCGTAAACCTATGCACATTAACCGTTCCTCGTGTTACCCGTTCTCGCGTAACAAATGGTGGTATTTTCTCCTTTAATTCTTCAGAACCATTACCACTTATTAATCTATAGAACACGCAGAGCTCTGCAACATCTCTGCGGTGCTGAAGGCTGTCTAGATCTTTTGTAAGTCTGAAGTTTCGTATTATTCGGATGGCACGCCGCTGACCTCTATCTAGCAACTGCAGAGCAGTGCCATATGCTCCACCCCAAACCTGACAGCAATATCTAATAAAGGTTTTATAAATCTGAAGAACCTGATGCGATTTAAAAAACCGTCTACATCTATTGAGGAACCCGAGTTTACGTGAAGCTGAGCTGGCCAATGCGATAATCTGTTCATTCCATTTTAAATTGTTGCTAATCTGAACACCAAGCAGACGAATTGAGTCACAACCCACGAGAACGTGTCCTTTTACCACAAAAGGGTATTCGTTGTAACTTCTTTTATGCGAGAATATATGCACATTTGTGTTTTTTCTCGTTAAATTTAACCTGATGTTTAACTCCCCACTCAAATATTGTTCTCAAATCGGAATTGAGCGAAGTGACAACTTCCAGCCGTTTACCCTTTAACTGTGAAGGAGTACGCTCGACTCCGAATAAAATAGAAGAGTGCAATGTTGCACATTTGGGACTCCGGCATTTGGGAAGTGTATCGTTGATGATCTCCCATTTAGCACAACGTTGATCTTTCGGTCTTTGAGAAAGCTTTTTATGTACTTGATGGTCATCGAATCAAAGTCGTATGCAACAATTTTAATGCCATACCTTGTCAAAAGCCTTGGATTTATCCAAAGCGATTGCAAAGGCTTCTCCATATTGCTCAAGGGCGAGATTCCATTTGTTTGTAACATACGTCAAAAGATCGGTTGTGGAGCGGCTTTCACGAAAGTCATATTGTTTATCTGAAATTATTTTAGTAATCACAAGATAATTCACAAGTTGTTGGTTAATGCCACGGCTGACCCAATAGATATTGGCCGGGGTCAGTTTTATCACAACCACGTTTAAGAACCGGTTGCACTATCGCACTCTTCCAGCTGTCGGATATTTACCTTGCTTATAAGACAGAAGAAATTTTTTAGTTAAAATTGAAGCCAAGTCACTGGCAAACCCCTTCAATATTCGAACAGTAATTTCGTTAGATCCGGTGGCTTTATTTAAGTCCATTGTCTTCAGGTTTCTGAAGATAATTTCCTTCGAGATGTTGACAGTATCCATTTGGAACCACAATGCGGAATTGATGAAGGCGTAACTCTATCCGGGACAACTAAGGTCGAGTTCGAAATGAAGACGCTTGCCAGTAAATCGGCCTGCGAATATGGATACACCACCAAAGCACCATCTGCAATGCTGAAATAGATGTTTTAGAAATATTGGCAACCGACATCGACCATCTGGTAAAAGTTGCGATCGGAGGTTTTCAACTCGGAAGTTGCGCTTATGTTTCGGTGAAACTGGAAACGGCGTCTATTTGATTGTTATAAAAACAACTCTCCCAAGGGAAATGTTAAAAAATGACCGTAACCCATTATTGTCAGCCTCGTTAAAATGCCATAGACGCCTTGGCGACAGTCTAAATTATGGTGGTGTTTCAACAGATATTTTTACGCTTATCAGGTTGTGGTCAGAATTTTAGAATATAACTGCTTGTATAATTTTGACATTCAAATATGGAATCACTAACAATCTGCGTAAGGTCATGCGAAACAGCAAGCCACTCCGTCTGACGCCCAGCACATTTCGTATTTTGGTGATTCAACCATTCTTTATGGTGGGCATTAAAGTCACCAACCATAATTAATTCGCAGTAGGGATGTTGATTGCGAATGTCATCACATTTGTCTGACAAAACTTCGAAGAAATCCATGGTTTCTGAATCCGTTTGATTGGGGGATCGATATAAACTAATTAAAAAAAGGATTTTATTAGGAGGGGATATTTTAAGTACAATAGTTTGTGCATTCTTTGAGAAAATCTCTTACTTCTCATGTCGAGGGTACAGTATGTGGTCTTTAATGAATATGCACACTCCACGTTGCAACTCGAATGCTTGTTCGAACTGGTAGCGCTTGAAGTAGAATTGGTTCTCGTTGTTGTTATGAGATACTTTTGTTTCCGTCATATGTCGGGTCTTCGTGATTCGAGATGTTTGATGTGCGCAATTTTTAATAGTCACGAGACCACAGACATTGGCAAAATGGATGGTAAGGCTATCAATTTTATCTTTACGAGGATTATGCCTCACCCGCGATCCGAAGAGGCATTTTTCGGGGATTTTTTAATTTTACTACTCATTATTTAAAAAAAACATTTTCTCATCCTTCATGCCTGCCTATAGTCCTGACGTGGAAAACGAGTCGACTCATGAATTTTGTACTTCAACAGGAGGTTATGAATATGTTCATTCACATCACCGATCGTAATCATATTGAACACTTCCCCATATGGTCTCGAAACCTCCCGCTCTAACTGCCGCCCTTTAACCACTGGGCCATTTGGTAGGTACATATGTAAGTATTGTTATCGTCACACAGTTTTAAGATCGAAGTGGTTTCTGCTTTTGCAATGGAAAGTATAGTAAAGATGGAATAAGATTTCTTGAAATAAATTAATAATATTGGTCAGAGATACCTCTTTAAGTGGCACAAAATGTACTTTTTCACAAGCAATGAGGTTAACGTCCATCATACGAAGGTGGAGTGTGAAGTTTGGTAAAATTGCAACAGAGGGCGCCACAATCGCAAATCCCAGATGTCATGATCAATACCATCTGTCACTCTTTCATCTGGGACTCTTCATCATCGATTAAAATGTTTCACCATCACAAGTGGTTTACTGATTTTCGTTGTGGTCGCACAAGCGCAACTGATGCCGAACGTTCAGAACGCCCAAATGGAATCGCAACACAAAATTGGTTGACAAACTCCATGATACAGCATTGTAAAACCACAGAGTAACAGTGTGCGAGTTAGCTGAGATAGTGGACATCTCAGATGAACGTGAAAAAGCTCAGATTGAATATGAAAAAGCTCGTTTACTTACATTCGACCAAAAACGCAGAAGTGAGACAACTTCTCAAGGTCATGGGGCACAGTTTTTTGGGGAACACGCGGCATACTCCACATCGATTATCTTCAAAAGGGTACAACAGTCAACGGCAAATAAGACCGCAACTTTTATTGGACCTTTTCAACAACGTTTGAAAGAAAAAGGATCGCATTTGGTCGAAGAAAAAATTATCTTTAATCAAAGACACTGATGCATGGGTTTACACATGTGTGATTGCAATGGCCTTAATCGATGAGTTCTGCTTTTGTAGGATCTAATAATAGTGCTTATTGGTGCTTAGAGGTAGCTTGAAAGCCTGACAGCTGATGGCAATTATACTAGGAACTCCGATGTGACATTGATTGACAGCTAGGGCACTGAATCAACCATTCTCCAGACTCCTGTTGAGACGTTGAGTCGCTGAAGTGTATGGCATATATCTTTGTGTGTTCTGTAATGTTGATTCGCTAGGCTGGTTTCGATCTGATGACGTCATTGATTGGCTCTGTAATTGAAAACATCAAATCCATCTCATCAGGCATATGCAATTGGACTTGATGTATGTTGGATTGTGTTTGTATATATGTTGTGAGATGCTGTATAAAATAGCAGAAAATTTTCAGCAGAAAATACCAATACCTAAGTGACAATACATCTGAATATGAAGTTTGAGGATAATCGACCGAGTTTTGGCATATTGGTTACAGGCGGGTCAATCCATAGCTCACAGTGAAAAAACTGATTTTTATGTATGGGCCAAAACTTTGAAAAATTCTGGAGGCGCTTAAACTCGGTCGATTATCCTCAAACTTCATAGTTGTATGTATGGAGATAAGATGACTTAGCTTCTGGAAAGTCAAATTGAAATATATATAACAGGGGCTTCATTCATATTTTATACATGTTTTATACAGTATATTATAATCTTATGGAAATAATATACATATTTTATTTGAACCCTGGAATAATTTTGTAGTTAAAATATTGAAGAAAATTAAAAAATTTACAGAAAAATTCTGTTGGCTATACAACAATGACAGCAGAAGAAATTCTCTTTAGCGATAGTAGTGCCCCTGGTGGTGAGTGTAAAAATCATTTTTTCTGCTGAAAATTTTCTGCTATCTTATGCAGCATTGTTGTGAGCATAGTTGTTGCAATGGTGCTAGCGAATTACAAATAAAATTTGAATCGAAACTGTTTTTGATAATATATTCCTAGCGACTATTTTTCGTATTATTCGGAAGAAATCGAAAAATTGGAAAAATGTTGGACTAAGTGTAACGATCTAAACGGCGACTACATTGAAAAATAAATTTGGTTTGGCCAAAAATATTATTATACTTGTTTTATTTTTACCAGACTTCTCACTCCGCTCTCGTACATTAAGTATATACTTAGTAACTTCGGTATGTAATGAGAGTAACAGTTGCAGATCAAATGGAGTACAGTTTCCTCTTTCTTTTCGAGAATGGAACTTCAACAGTAATAAAAACAACAGCAGAATAGCATTTTTTTGTCCTCAAAGTAAGATCTTGCGTCCATGCTTTATGGTTTTCATTGGCATTTGAATATAAATTAATGATTTGGTAACAGCGGTGGATCGATGTTGGTTTTAGTCTTTTTAATACTTTTTTTGCAAAAAGCTCCATAATTGAACTTCTTGAGAATGTCCTATGTGCGTTGGTGAATCCAAAATTTCGATAACTAAAACCTGCTTTATGTGTACTATTTAGGTTAATAAGCATATAATAAAACTGGCATAACTCAAACAGTTTTAGTTTTTTGTTATTAATATAACCAACTGCCAATAAACTAATAAAACATATCATACATTAATGTAAGTCTTATTTGCATATATAATTAATAGTTTATTATGTATAAGAGTACTTTTGTTCTCATTTAGTCGTAAATTGTATGTAAGTTTTGAATCACAAACAAGCATTAAAATATTTATTACTTTCAATTGGTATTTGTTCGGATTGCACATAGAACATATTTTGTGCTGTTGCTGCAGACATACGTTTATAATACGTTTAACACATATGAAGTTGTATTACTATATACAGTTGCTTGTATAACTAAAAATGGTTCGATATGTAAATAAAATAATAAATCAATTGGTAATAAAATAATTTTTTAACACATTATATAATTATGGAAAATTTACATAATTGCTCTACGGCAATGGCTCTATATACAAAGCTTGTTAAACATTACACTATTTCAACACGTTTCATAATCCAAGCAGAATCCAAAATAGTCCTGTCTCGTACTCGAGTTATTCAAAGTTCAATATGTGCTGGAGCTTAAACTCGACTTCTGATATAACTTTTCTGTGATATAATTAAAACTTTTTTAAATTATGAGCTTTCTATGAAATGTTTTTGCCAAAGTGTAACGAATTTTCTATAACTATCAAAGACCCAATGAGAAAAATTTATGAACGTCAAACCTGTTGTTTTACCAGTTTCAATTATCTATATACAAGTGATGTTACCCAAAAAATGTCACTCCTTTTTTTAACGGTTTTATAGACAATTGTTGGCCCGTACCGTGTAAACAATCTGACTCCATCGGTTTCGATTGCGAGCCATCTCTTCATACTGTTGTAAGCAGTTAATAGATGCCAGATCGCTCTTTACGCATTGGGGCCATCGTCGCTGACAGCGACTTCTTCGCCTATCGAAAGGCGGCTCTCCCTTCAAAGATCAATGTATCATTCGGTTCGGATACGCAGAACGTGAATGAGCCATCGTACTCGCTGCCCTTTGATTTCAAGCACGATATCAGGAATTTTAATTAAAATCCTAATTTTGTAATTGAACAGAACTCGGTATGTGCCATCAACGTCACGCTTTCTAACATAATTCTTCTCTCGAATGTTAGAAACCATCTATCGTACTCATCCGTCAAGGTCCAACTCTCACATTCAAACATGACAACGGGTCTGATCAACAATCTGTACTATTTCGTAGCTTATCCGTATTTGCAAGACATTTTGATTTCAGAAGTGGACTTAGAGTGTAGAGATGAGGAGAGATCCAAGATACTTGAATCTCATTACTCCTTCAAACGTGT
Organism: Tipula lateralis; assembly: GCA_963932295.1. Lineage (NCBI taxonomy): Eukaryota > Metazoa > Arthropoda > Insecta > Diptera > Tipulidae > Tipula > Tipula lateralis. Next base: position 11,015,911 of record OZ010737.1, read on the forward strand.
GGTTACCACTCCTGATATCAATTGCGTCCTCGAAAACCAGAGATCAGATATTTGGTTTTGGACTCATTGATTTTGTGACCAACGGAAGCTGACCACTGTTCCGGTGGATCAAGCATCTCTTTCTCTCCGTTGCCAATTAATCCAATCACACAGATATCATCTGTGTTATTTTTTACGGATGCGGGTCGTTATAGCTCAGCGTACCAACCATATTTAGTCGCCTCCTACGACAAGCTATTGTACAAGCTATTGGTACTGTGGTGGTATTCTGTGAGTCTTATGTTTCGTTCGAAATATTTACGATGCATGGATGCTCCCCTATAGGACTTGTGGTCGTCACTCCTTAATCGTGCTATATGGTACTGGCCGATAGAAGATAAGAAACATCATGGTGTCTTTGTACACTTCATAAAAATCCAGGATTACATGTTACTAAACAATAGAATGTACTCGAAAGAGCCTGAACTCATAAAGTGAACCATCTTCTAGCCATTCCAGGTTGGGGTAGCAACGAACCCAAAAGGACTAGTGTGAGCTAACAGAGCAAAAAAAATTTAACCTGTTTTTAAGCTCGATATTGAATTTTGAGAAGCTGATAATAACTCGACACTGTACCATAATTGTAACCCAACTAAAGCTATTACTTGCCACTGCCCTTGTACTATTCAATATTATAAAGAAAGAGCTTCGGTTCCCTATTCGAACACCACAACTTGAAATTTGACGCATAGTAATGCGACAATCCCAAAACTGAGATCCACAAGAATAACCCTATTTGACTTAATTCTGTAGATGAACGATTTTTCCACCGTACACTTTAGATCACAAAATTTTAAAACACTATACATTTCAAACCAGGTGAATGAACGTTGGTTAAAATAAGAAAATATGTAGATATACGACATTAAGTATGTGAACATGACAATTATTCAAACTACATTATAAACACCTCAAAACAAACGTTGGACAGTTAATTACATAAAAGCAGAAGCAAAATCTTTCATTTAATCGATTAAACATTTCACCGAAACCTATAATTAACACAATGTATTAATGAGATATTTATTGCCTAAGAAGTTGTACTCGAACCAATCTTAGTCATCTAATCAGCGAAAACAACAAGTTGGGTTAAAATAAAGTTAATAAACACATCTCGTACTCGATATCATATAATATGTAGACAATGTGTATGTAAGAAGCTAATTCAATCCAATTTTATAATAAGTTCCGTATATGTCCTCCGGTAATAATAAAAAAAAATATATTACTTTGTTGGCTTGAACATAATCACATTCGTGTAGTGAGTTGATTTGTAAATTGATAAGTTTATGCATTGTAATTCAATTAAAATCGCACATGCAAGAAATCAAATAAATTACAAAAGCACAACAGTAAAGTGATATGCGAGCATAATGAGATCAATTTAATGTTTTAAATCATAAAATTTAATTTAGTTAATTAAAAGTTATTATTTAATTAATGTGTTATATAACACGAGAAGCTTGCATATTATTATGATCATTTTCCGATGAAGTTGATTTATATCCATGCTGCAGTTGACATTTAAAAGCTGTTAAAATTTTAACAATCTCAAGACTATCAAAAGTTTCTTTACTCATAAATAACGGGAATATAAAAGGTTCATTCACTTAGCGATAAATGGGAATTCTTAATCGAAGGCCATAACGAAACAGAATACGCCTGTTAACAAGACTATCTATTCAGATGCATTTGTTGTTTGTCTGGGTATTGTAGGAGCTATGCTTACCACACCTACTGCAGGTTTTGAGCTCTTGAGATAGCTGTGGGTCTGCTGCCGCATGATCTTTGGATCAGAAGGTGTGCAGCTCTAACAGCCGCTCGCCTACAAGGCTAAGACAATCTATTTGGCCCTTCTGAGCACTGTCAAATATGGAGGGAGGAATATCGGACACTATGATGACGAAAGACGTCTTTGGGAAATTATTTCATGTAACTATATTACCGGATATCACATATGGGACTATAACAGCCCATCCCTCCCCTCCGGTTATACAGGGTGAAGCAAAAGTCCCTCTACCATTTTAATTGCGTGCCATCTTGGTTATGTGGCGTTTATAGCTTACATTCGCTTTAACCATTGTGTTATGTAGACGACTCAATTTTATAATGAATAAATATTCGCCACAAGAACGAACAGCAATAGGGACAATATTTATTGAATATAATTGTTCCATTATTGCCACTCAGTGGAAATTGCGTCAAAAATATCCTAAATGTGGCTCTAGTGCGCAAAAGTGTTGCAGTCTCCAGAAACATCAATTGGGAGACGTGGTTCCCAGTTACACATTTCTGCACCCAGTTTAAGACGAATTTTGAAAATGTTCCCGTACAAAATTCAATTAGTCTAATAATTGCTACCGAGTGATCCTGATCAACGAGTTGAGTACAGTAAATAATGCAATCCTAAGACTGTCTGGTGAAATTGAAGATTTTTGGTCTAAATTTATAATGAGCGATGAAACGCATTTTCATCTCAGTGAATGATATTTTTCCACGAGGATTAATTTCGCGAAATGGCGATTTAGCATGGCCGCAGCCGGATCTCCAGATTTAACAGCACCAGACTTTTTCTTATGGGGTTTTTTAAAATCAAAAGTTTATGTTACGTTTGCGGCTTAAACGTTTCAACAACTTAAAGACAATATTCGTCACAAAATTGAAAAAATTCAGCCTGAGATGTTGCAGGATGTCATGTAAAATGCCAAAGAGCTGAAATTTGCATAGTGAATTGCGGTCAACCTTTAGCCGATATAATTTTCCAATCATAGCGACAAAAACCCAACTGATGTTAAAATTATACAATTTTCACTACAGGTTGACACGTACAAGTTTCGAAGCTGGATCGAGGTGGGTTGCAAAAAAGATGTTATCATCGTCTGACTATAATCCAACGTCAGTTTTGTATAAGCATCGATAAAACTATACAACATGACGTTTGTAATTAACAGAGCTCTTAGTTATAAAGCCGGCTAAAAAGTTTTTAAGGATCTTGGACATAAGCACATCAGTGTGCAAGGACCAAAAACTAAATCCGTTAAAATGCTTCATCCTATCTATTCCTGTTCAACAGCTAAACGTTATCTTGACCTGTCTGTATTGATTGTGGTGATAAAGTAAACTTACACTTTGTGATTATATGAGATCAAGTATAGTTTAAGTTACTATGAACGGAGTGCTGTGGAATTATGATAATCATATCAACAGAGTTGATAAAATATTAGAAACTTCACAAAATCGAGCAAGGGTTTGATTTGATCAATTGATAGTGGAATATGGAACCATACATACAAAATATAACAACAGTAAGGGAGTGATTAATTTTTAATAGATTAAGTCTGATAACATATTATGATTAAGTGTGTAGATAACATAGCTTAATGGCTCATCTCAGATTAGTGAAATCCAAAGTTATGATCCTTCCTACTTAATCAAGAACTTTGACTATACGGTTCATTTATGTAGACCACTTGTACACTGCATAGTTTCATTTAAAAAAAAAACTAACCAATCAATATTCCGGTCGTAACTTTAACCACTGCTAATTTTGGTAGGCCAATAATCATTGTATTTGTTATCAAAGCTTTTCCACCCTTTTACTGACACCTATCGAAAAATGTTTATAACTATTTGTATACAATATACAAGACTCAAACCAATTCATAAAAATTCATTTTATGAATTGGACTCACTTGAATATACATCAATTATGTAAATAAACCAAGTTCATTGAAACGAAACATACGTGTGAAAACCAAAACTGATTTGCATAAATTTCATCGGTTTCTTTTTATAAAATAGAAATATTTTATTTTTGTTAATTCAATAAATTTGTCTTCTTACACCTTACAAATCTCTTATAAATAATTTATAATAATAAAATTAATATTATATTTTTTTAGAATAACAGTCATTGTATTTGCAATGCTGGCTGTTTTGTTATTGTTAGGCTTCGTTTACTCTACTAAAATCATGAACCAAATTATTTGGAATGTCCAATAAAATATTCCTCCACTCCGAAATCATTATATTTATTGAAATTGTAATGGCACTAAAAAGGATTCGAGAACTATGGCGCGCTAGGAACTAAATATATGAAATTTTGTTTGTTTGTTTTTTGTAACTCGATCGGGAAAATCGATATAAATATGTTTAACGGTTAATACTATCTTGTGGGCGACATTGATACTGAGTACGGGGTTAGTCCTTTATTTTGTATTGCAACCGCCACAGCAGCCTCCATAAAGTCTATATCATCATTACTCTCAATACTGGATGGATTACTGGTCAGAATCTCATTATTTGCTACATCTAGTTCACTAAAATTATTGGTCGTCGTTGTCGACGAAGATGACGGCGATATATTGTGTTGTGATGTGGATGGAATAGTTGTCGATGACACTTGTGATGATGAGGAAGTTGTTGACGATTGTGGTGAAATCAACTTGATTGCACTTAATGCTGTTGGTTCACGAATAGTACAACCAGGCGAAGTGCATCCTTCGTTCGATGCGGGTACCACATTTTGTTGTAGACCGTGCTCACTAATTGCCATCAATATTGCCGATTCCTCGAAACGATTACTAGATCGATTTGTCCGAGTTGGTGGGGGACTCACTGTAGCTGCAACACCAGACGTACTTGTTTGCAAATTTAATGTGTTCACCTCTTGAAATATTCTCAAGTATGAATCCAGTACACGATTTATTGCATTATCGTTAATACACCTGCTAATTTGTCGCTCGTGCCAATTTGCAAACACCTCGGCTTCATCGATTGTTATTAGAGCCAGAGTCGATGTGGCTGATGAGTAATTCGATGCTGATGCTCCGGCCATTTCACTATCACGATTCGTAATATCACAATTTAATCTTATTTTCTTACTATTCGAATTACAATTGTTCATAATTTAGTTTTTTTGCATTAGTTGTATAACACACACGGGGGATTTTTCTTTATTCGATTTTTTTGTGCTCAACATCAAAATGGAGTAACAATCTTATATGTATTCATGTTATACATTTATTTAATGTAAACTCACACGTATATCAAACACTAATCGATTTATATCACTTTCTACACTACTAATTTACTTCTTTTTTCAAATTATTTTAATTTAATTTTATATAATTTACTGTGATTTTTTAACATTTTGCATTTCACGAGATTTTTCTTCTTTGACTGTGTGTGATGTGATTGGTGAAATCGAAGAGATGTACAATGATGGATTTGTTTTTATTGAAATGTCAAACAATTGAAAGCTGTTTATTTTGTGTACCGAATCACAGATGTCACAGTATCTCGTGTTTTGGTCGAAAGGGTATCAACTATCATGACACACGACAGTAAAATTGACAGATTTGACCTTATTTTGTGTACATCGGAAGTTACAATTTGTTTTGATCGAAATTTACTGCACAAACCGTTAAAATTGTCGTTTAAACTATGGAAATTTATGGAAGAGAGGTGCCAGATTGGCTCAATGCAAAATTATTACTTGAAATTATTGAAATTAAATGTAAAATTAAAAAATCTAAATTTCGTTTTTTAAATAAAACCGTGAGTCCCATCGATGGCTATGAGGCAACCGATCTTGGTGCAGTTTATCGAGTTACCTGTGAAGTTCTCATTGTTGATGATGAGGGTAATTATTTTATATAGAATTTTTTTTATCAGAATAACATTTGTATTGTTTATATGCTTGTGCTTCAACCTTAACCAATCGGAATACATTAATTTGAGCCACTGATCCACACCGAGCTACCCATCTAAAGTAGTTACTTCTCAAAAGTAAGTTTATGTAGATAATACAGTTCTTCTTAACCCTAGGGTAGCAATCATATCGATTCTGGGAAATTTACAACTCTTCTATTATAACAATTCTTAATAAATCCCAATCAAAGTGATGTTATGCAAAATTACTTTCGGGAACACAATCAAACAAACGAAATTTGTTAAAATGTTATTCAAATTATATACCGACTGATGATGAAACGCTGAAGATACAATGTATAGTTTTAAGTTGGTATAAATGACCAGTTAGACAGTTCAATCGACTATCTAATAATGAAGCTTAGCGGTTAACTCAGTGCCTCGAAATTATGACCAATAAACAGCGTAATCCTGTAAATCTACCTCACACGATTAAGCACAACTCTACAACAGTTGATGATTTCAGTCTCGTTGATTTTGAGAGCAACGCAAGCTAAATGCTTTTCTAGTGGATCACATATCGCATCCCATTGCCATTTAACCTATTCCCACAAATATCATTAACATATGGAAGAAGTTGATTGGGTTGTCGGAATAAGATATAGTTTCCAAGGGTTTCAATTTTACAAAGGATGTATTCCAACATGAGATGACTTTTACTGCCATTTAGTTCAAGGTCAAAGACTCTCTTGAAATCTAGGAATGACTTTACATCACGAGATGATTTGAAAGAGTAATTCTTTCCTAAATAATTTACGGCAGTAAGTTATATGTTGGGCAAAGGAAAGCTACAACTCATCACTTCTCGTATTTAAATCGATCACTGTTTTGAACGTTGATCATACCGCTACCCATTCTTCCGATATAGCTTCATATCATCATACCAATGACCTTTAGGTGAATGATTTTTCGTTAATCTCTGCTTGGCCATAGTGAAATTCTTATAAACCGGTAACTTTTTTAATGTTATGTCGCAAATTGCGCTCATCCCCATACTGTTGGTCTTAAGAGACATAGCCTTCCACCATTCACGATTTTGTCTACAATTGCGACGTCTAGCTGTCATAGCAAGAAAAGTTGTATTTTCCTTACGATTTCATTATCTGCTATATTTTGTTGCTCAACAATGCCGATACGATCTTGGTCCACCCAATCCCGAAAAGAATGTACTTGCCACTTTGAAATGATAAGCGATCTCTAAGTTCATCATTCTTTCTCCAGTATTGCAAGGACATCTAAAAAAATGTTTTGCTTACAATGCAAGAGTGCAATTACCCATTTACTGATAAAAATGCAATCTTGCCGTTCAAAATATAAATAAGGTCTTATCGAGAAATTTAAGGTAAGGTTTTATCAATATTAAATTAATTAAAGATTACTTAAGTGGAAAAACGTGCCAGTTCAGTTGATAAGTCCAGCACCCAAATTTTATTGCATGTTAATTCGTTTCCTGTGGACAGATTAGAGCTTTCTCTTCGAAATGCGTTTCTGCAATCGGATACAATATGCAAACACCCTGCTGTTTTTACCGTTGACCTCTTACTTAAACTACCTGCGTTTATCCAACGATTCGAAGGATTAAGATGAGGTCATTAAAAGTTTGTTCTATTCCAACCCCAAAGTTTGTTTCCATTATTTTAGGGAAAATTGATTCGGTGGATGTATTCAGAAAAGAGAAAAAATATTTGGTGTCCAAGGTGGTTCTTCATAGATCACCTAAGTCTATCATAGTACGTGCGACCCACAATGCTGTTAAAGGCAGATCTCGTCTTGCAAATTAAATTTGTCATTTTCTGTAAATCGTCCTCCTAATCTGACTTTTGATGCACCCCAAATAAACAAATTAGTCTGTGCACGATTTATCCACAATGATTAATATTTTCTTCATTGATTTTCCAATCTTGTCTAGACGTCTAATCACGTTTTGACGTATTTAAACTACTAAACAAAAGTGACCTAGAACTACAAAATTGTTTAGGAACGGAAAAATTCCATATCGACCGCTTACAAAGGGAATCACCATAACACTGATGTAATTTATTGGGGGTATGACTACTTCCCATCACACCAAATGGAATTTACATATTTCGAATTTAATTACAATTATTATGAGTTATAAACAATAAATATTAGAAAACCACTACATTTTGATGTCAGTAAGGCAATGATCGACCTTCAAAAAGCGAACAAGAAAGATATATCTTATGTATGAAGGTATTTGTATATTTGCAATTCTAATACAACTTATTAAATCTTATATACATCTTAACTGTTTGGGATAGTATAGAAAATATGTTGTTTTGAATGCATATTTATTCTTACTTCATTTCGTAGAATCTAATTTCGTTGTCTCTATCGAAGGCCAAACTATAGTAATGGCCTTCAGAAATATTTATATATCTTGTTGCTAAACTGAGAATGCATGTATAGATTCCACATCTAAATTGACGCAATATAAAATACATTTTCGCTTACAGAAAATCAAAAAGTGTCCTTGATCATCAAGGGTCAACCATATTCTGATATTTTTGAATTTGGCTACTATCAAAAGGAACTCTATATGTATCGAAATATAATACCTCTGTTCGAACGGGAATGGCTAAAAGTTGATAAAACTGTTACATTCTCACCAATCATATATAAACTAACAACCGATCCGGCTCATATAATTGCAATGGAAGATCTAGATGATCGAAATTATAAACAAGGCAATCGATTAACAGGTTTCGATTTAGATCATCTCAAAATATTAATCGATAAAATAACAAAATTTCATGCTGCCTCGCTTCAAGCATACAGCACAACTGGTAACTTTGGAAAATTGTTTCACGAAAATTTTTACCAAAATGTACCATCGGAATTAAAACAGCTTTATGATTCAGGAATGGAAAGTTCTTGGCACGCATTTATCGAACTATTCAGAAAACACGATAATCTTAAACCGTACTATGATAAAATTATTGATTGGAAAGCAAAAGGATTTGCCGAATTTAAACGATGCTGCTATGCTGATCCCAATGGACTAAATGTTATGAATCATGGTGATTGTTGGGCACAAAATCTAATGTTTTCGTATGATGATAATTTTCAACCGGACGATGTACTAATGGTAAGCCTATATCACCACGAAACATTGAGATCACATTATTTACTTATAATTATTTATTTAAGATTGACTATCAAATGTGCGTTTATGGGCCGCCTCTTATCGACTTATACTTTATACTAATCTTGTGCGCTTCGAGTACTATTCAAGATACAAATAATTTTATAGAATTAATAAAGTTTTATTACGATAATTTGAAAGATAATTTATTTAAATTAAACTACGATCATTTTGATCAACTTCCTAAATACAAAAAATTTTTGTTGGATGTAATTGATAAGGGATTTTATGGAGTAGTGCTACTGGCCGGGATGCTTCGAAACACCATCTATAATCCATCGGACAATAAATCGGAGTTTCATAAAAATGCATTTTACTTACAAACACTGGATCATCTACTAAGATTTTTTGATCAATTTGGTTTGTTGGAATTATAAAGTGATTTCGCTTATCAAACTTTTTATTGGTTGAAATATATTTTCATAAATTGTCAGATATTTTTTATGATTTATTAAAGTATTTTTCTACAGTAAAACGATCTTTTTTTTATCAGAGCTCTCGGTATTCAAGGAGTCCCGGTATCCCAGTCTTTTCGAGCTTATTCGATTGGCATGATCGATTTGAGTTACACCCAAAACAAAGTACATATTACAAAACAAATCGTGATGTACACGAGGTAGATTGTTCTAGTAGTAGTAGTAGACATCCGGAATAATAATTCATTATTACTTAAATTATATAGAGTTTATTAAACTCATCAATGAAACAGCGAGGTCAATGAGTTGAATATATTTGTAATCATTACTTTACCTTCAGACAGCAAAAAAATTCGTATAATGGTCATCAAACTTTGTACGAATTTTGTTGATTTGATAATTTCAAATAACAGCAACAATCAAAAATTCTATTGAGTGTATTGGAATAAACGAGGGTGAAAATTTTTCTGGTATGGGGATTCTGATTCAACCGATTATCAACATTTCTTACCTAATGTTAGAGTTAAGTTTAGTTTGGCAAAATATTTCGTAACCCAATTTCATTGAACCGTGTCATTGACTGTTTGTTTAGTATTTTGCGGTTATCTAATCGTCGTCATAATATACTGATACTTCGTTATCAATTGCTTTCTGTTAGAGATTATCTTTATAAAAGTAGCTCGTACCTACGTAAGGTGTACAACAATACTCTTATATAGTCTTATATGTTCATTCATGCCGTGTGCGGCATACATTTGAAAAGTTATATTTTATAATAGTATAATTCGACTCTCCTCGCCCTGTAAAGCTCAAGTCGTTAGCTGTGCCGATGACATCGCCGTAATGGTAGTAGCAAAATACAGGAAGAAGACCTTCTGCTGGCCTTAAGTTAGCAGAACATAAATAAGAAGCAGTGCTAATCATAAGGTTTGAGGGTGATCTCCAAAACATAGTAACCCAACCGGCCATTAAGTACATAAGAGTGATAATTGATGCTAGACTGTCATATTAGACACATTTTATTACCTCCAACGAAAGAGTAAGCAGAGTGAACGCAGCATCGACAAAGCACTAGTGTGGCACACCAATTTGAGCCAATGCAGTGCAACAGAAGATATATAGGAAAACAATTGTAATATGTTAAAAGTTAAAATGCATTAAGTAATATGCGCATTCCGATCGGTTTCAGATGACGCTACTTCTGTTCTAGGGGGAATGAATGCGATAGATATACAGGATAAAGAACGTTAGCTCCCATATTTATACTGGCTAGAGAGTAAAACCATGACAACATAGCAGAAACGATAGTATGACTCGACTAAGGGCGATATTTGTCGCCTCATTCAATTGATCCAAACATGGTGGGGTGGATAATATTACCATTTCTTAACTGGCAAGAAGAGTCGCTCGTCTGCCGTTTATGCACGGGAACATTAATAACCACGGAATACGTGTTATTTGAGTTTCCACGTTTTAACAAGGCGAGAAAAAATATTGGTGCTCCTGATCATCATGTAAAATTAGAAAAAATTATTGATCAGGGAAGGAGTTGATATGTTTCTAAAGTAGCAGAAACGCGATGAAAAGCTAGGTCTCATTGAATCGGCAGCTTCTAGATTAGCCTGCCTCGTGAAGAAATACCTGTAGCAGTCCCATCGGGCAAAGAATGGGGGGGGGGGGGTGAGATTTAGTCAGTAAAAATCCGACACACTCACAGTAATTAAAGCTGGAGTGGAGGTACCGGTTCTGGAATCCCGGATAGAATGAAAAAAGAGGAGTTACCTCATCTGATTACGATCATCTGATGTGAATAAACATATATGACCCACTGTTGGCGTGCAGAATTCATGGCCAACCCTTCATCCATTCCGTGCTTTGGCTGGCATTGAGCTACCTAATGTACATATGGTTCCTCGTAAATCGGACATATTGCCGTACGTCCTACAATGGCATTAAGTAGCACGTATATACTTAGATTTTTACTCATTTACGTCATCATATTATATACTCGATTACATAAAGCACTCATTGAACTATTTGGTGTGTACTTATCAGGTTGACACAGTTTTGAATTTTAGATTATTTCAAAGTAATTTCTCATTAAAGCCATATTGCATCAGAGAAACGAATTCGAAACGCATCGTACAATCATTTTGGACCAAACACTTTTAATTTCTGTTAAAATATTTATATTTATAAACGCAAATTATGTACAATTTTATTTATCTATTAGGTGTTTGGTAGTCCGGTGATAAATCTAAGAATCCTCGTCGATCCAAAAATGGAAGTGTATATTCCAGAGCTGTTAAAAAAGTCGGATTGTTGAATACTTTTTTCTTAAAGTCTAATGAATTATCATCGGCCAGTAGCAAAGAAGCTCCAGGATTTTTGCCATCGTCGTGATATTTTGCCACAGATAGAATGGCAAGTAAGCACATTGGCGCAATAAGTCCTTTCTTGATCAAATCAATATGTAATTCACGTAGAGTTATTATACGCTTCGTATAGTTAAGTTTTTTTAAGTTAGCAACCAAACTATTGTGGTACACTTCAACTAAGTGGTCGAAAGAGCTATCTTTATATTCATTCGCTACAGATGATACAAAAAAGTAAAATATATCGATTGCTGGTGGATTATACGTTGGATTTTGAAAATCGATCTATAAAGGGGCACAAAAATTATAACACCATTAAATTATACACAGGCCAATTCACCACTTACGAATATAACATCATTTGGTTCACCATTATCGTTGTACGAAAATAGTAAATTATTTATCCAGCAATCACCATGGCTGAGCACATTGAAACTACTATACTGTGGATTCGTAACCATCTTCAATTCCAAAAAATTATTCCCGACCCAAGTTTTCTATAAAAACAAACATTAAATTTACACTGTGCAAGAATATTTGATTAAACAACGCTTACAATTTTTTGTGCATATTTACTAATAGGTGGATGATTTTGAATCACCTCGATAAATGTTGGCAATGTTGAATCCATCCACGAATCGAAAAATGCCTTGGCCTCGTCTCGAAATAAACTTTCATGAAATTTATCACCATACTGACCGAATTTTTCGTAATACACCAATGAAGTGGCATGAAATTTGGCAATCTTCTCATAAAATATTCGGGCATGTTGTAAATCTAAACCTTTGAAACGATCACAAACTGTATAATTTTTAGCTCTCAAATCTTCTAGCGTAATGATTTCTTTGTCATCGATTTTTTTTTCATAAAATTTTGGACTAAACTGTACTGGTTCTCCAACCAACTGCCACTCATTTTCAAATCCAGGTAATATTCGTGAATATAACTCCATTTCCTTGTAGTACATTGAAAGGTGACCCATTTGTTTAATCGAATCAAGCACTGCTTTTACAATGAAATGCATTTCAACGGATTCTGAGACATAAAAACAATGAAACATAAATTAATTATATCTCCACAACGTTTATAAATTCTAAAATACCATTGTTGTTATTTTTAAAGATTTCAATTTTAGCACAGTACAGATCCGATGAGTAATTTTCACCTTTGCCTACCGGATTCGAAATCGAATTAATTCGAATCGTATATTCACCCGCGCTTAAATTAAACTCTTTCTCAACAATGTCCGTAAAAAAATCAACGTTTAGCCAGCTAGGAATATCGGTGCCCGACAGTTCACGACTTTCAACACTTTGCAACATTTCGATTCATCCACGAAATTTTTAACAGAAGAAAATTTGTTTTAATCAACACCACACAAGAGTTGTAGTCTTACTAATGAACAATATGTTAAAATGTAGGTTAAATATTCTCTATACAACAAAAAGTTTTTTACTATCGAGCTTAGAAAAATACAACCAAAAAATATAACAACAAAATGCGATTAAGACTCAATACAATACACAAATATACGCGATAAATGAATGAAAACACCAAAGTACTTTTCGGTGACGCGACTTCAATTTTTGGTGTAGTAATTCGCGCGCAACGAACATCAGAACGAAGATTTGAATTGTATATAAGATTATGGAATCTCACGAATGTGAAGTTTTCGACAAAACCAAATACACACATTTTACTAGGTATTAGTGTAACAGTAGGTCAAAAAAATGTTATTCAACTAAACAAAATAGAATAAAATCAATTTTTAATATTGATTTAACACTATTGACACCATCTCCACGGTCATATTCAAAAAGCTCTACTCGTCGTATGAAAACAGTATTTTTCTTCCAATGTCGTAAAGGCCGTAGACGGTCCTAACCGGGACTTACCAAGGTCTAGCCCTACGAACACTTTTACACACAATCGGTTTATTATGCCATCCAAAACATCTAGAGGACGCGAACTGCTGAGAAACTCTCTTAACTATTAAGCTAACGAGAGGGACCGTGAAAGTCAAAAAATATTCATCCTCAAATAGAAATCATGATCCAAAGGAGTGCAGTCTATGGGAAAAGTATGAAGGACAAGAGTACAAGAAGTGCTCAACACTTCCTCCTTCTCGTCCCCTACTATTTCCGCAGTTTGCGCGTTGTGCAGAATTATCATTCGAAATATGTGATTATTCAGTGAACAATGTTCCGTGAGAATATGCCGCAAGATCAACAAAATGCGTCTATCATATTTCAAGAAGGACTAGGATCAGGCCACCAAAGTAAAAGTCAATATCTTTCTCTTAAGAAATAATAACGTCTTTAGACGGGGCCAATTTATCAACCAATGCGTTTCCTTTGAGATTCCTATGACTAACTTCATTCAGACTGCCTTCATTAGTTTCAGAATCATTAGAGCATCCTATGGCTGTCAGAAAGGATGCTCTAATGAAGATTATACTGAAAGACAGTAGCGTAGCTATCAAATGGAATAGCTAATTTCACCTCAGGATTTAAAACGTACACATGGCACCAGCTAGATTCGAAAACGTGGTTCGACACTATAGTGGCCGAGAACATGTAAACAGTTATGTGCCAGCTCTCTTTTCTCCACATTTGCAAGTGCCCAGAAGGGTTAAATTGATTGACTCTGCCATATAGGCGAGCGGCTGTTTCACCTTCTGTTTCAAAGATCTAGCGGCAAATAAGATGTGCCAAACGAGATTATGGGTATGATAACTGAAACGTATATAGGCAGTACGCGGGCTGGATTTCCAGCCCAATCGTTAATCAAATGACTGTTTGCATTTTGCAGTAAATCTTACATGTTTCTCTAATTCTCACTCCTGTAAAGAACCATCTCAGTTTTCCTAGGGTTGAATGATAGAACCAGATCACTACACCACGCTACAACTATGTTAATCGCTATTTGTATGTGATCACCTAGTACATCCGTATATTTACTGATCAAAATTATGGACATAACTTTGACAGTAAATTCCGTTGCCGTTGAATGGGACACGGAGTGAGTTGACCACAAGACACCAAGCGACAGCAGACAGGTTACCGGTGTCGTATTACTGCCTAAGTCTGCAGTAATTCTATTTGACCTTAGCATGGCACTAAACCACCGAACAAATGTGGTCTCCATCATGTTACTCAGCTGCGAAGTGAGATAATCGTACTGAAGGATAAGTTATCAAACGCACCTTCTATGTCCAGAAACGTTCCCAAAGCAGATTCTTTGATCCAGGAATTTATCAATCCTTTCAAGGACTCCATGGTATAATGTTTCAACATTACCTTTCTAGTATGCGTGTTGTTTGGAATGTATGGGATTTTTGACCAGTGTATCATCACTAATTGATAGGTACAACCCTAATTGATAGTTCGCTCTAGACATTTAAGTAGAAAGAGAACTGTCGAAACATTTTTGGCATATCTAGAGTTTCCTTTCCACCCTTCAGGATATACACTACCCTGGCTTTTATCCATGATCTTGGTACGGATCCCAGGGTCAAACTAGATCCAAAGATAGTGCAAGGTAGTATAGATTGATTTCCAATCCTTCCAGTGGGAGACAAAAAATTTACTCAATTCTCAACTTTAGCTCTTTTGTGATAATTAAAATAAAAGTTTTGCCAAGGTAACGGTCTTATAAGTTACTCCAATTCAAGTAGTTTATTTTTGTGATGGGATACTTATCAATTGTATCAAAACAAATATATAGTGTATAAGTAAGACTTTTTACTCCGATCGCTCATGGGAAAATGTAAAAGTGTATTATTGACAAATTTAGGGAAGAAGTTAATTTTTTAATAAAAACCGAAATTTGCGTTCTACTGTATTGATAATAAACTTGCTATAATGATAAGAAACACTTCTGCAACTAAATTTAAAGAAATTGTCAAAATAAATCGATGACGAATTATAGTTATCAAACAGTAAATAATTGTGAGTGTAGTTTTATACAGCTTCAGTATCAGTTTACTTCAATCAACCACAATGAACCTCAACGTTAATAACTTACCCGAATTGTCTATGATCGAGATCACTCGACAACTATTCAATCAACCATTTCTATCGGATATACAATTTCATGTTGATGGCCAAGTGATATATGCTCACTCCCTTGAGCTTATGAAACGAAGTCGAGTTTTCCAAGAACAATTAAAGTCGAATTTAGGTGACAGTAAATTAATATCGATCGGTGATTTTAGTTACGAGAGTTTTTATCAATTTATGCGATTTATATATCTGGACGAGTGTGAGATTACCAATGCGACCTTGATGGAACTGTTAAAATTATCGACACGATACAAAGTTATGAAATTAGAAAATCGTGTGATCGATAACATCGAAGGAGATGATCTTCATCTAGCTCTTTTGGAATTTTGTATTCTTGAAAACTATAAACTGCAGTATAATCGCGTTAAAGAGATTGTGGCCAAAAACTTATCATCATGCTTAAAAACTAAACGTTTTGTAACCATTCATCCTGATGTTTTGGAAGAAATACTTAAGATGAATTGCGCAAACGTAAAAGAAGTTGAAATATTGGTGGCATTTATACAATGGATGCAGTATTATTGTGAACATAATAAGATAGACCTGGCGGAAAGACGAAAGCGCCTGGATAAATATATACGCCTTATTCGATTTCCAGCAATACCAATCGAAGAATTTCGTAACTATTCGTCACAAATAAGTGAGCTACTCACCTTTGACGACTACGCTCTACTATTCAAACAAATTGTGAAAGGATACAATGTTGAAAATGATTTATGGAATTCCAATTATCGAACTGATTTTATTAGCGGTTACGTAAACGTCCAATACTTTACGAAAACGGTTGAAACAATATTTTCGGTACCCGAAGAGGTTTTCTTAATTGGACTACGATATGGCAATAATTTACTGCCAACTAATCACCGAATTCAAATTTTAGGATCAAATAGTACCACAATTTTACAATTCGATACTGGTGTGACAAAGGCATATGGCAGCAAGGTAATCAGTTTGGGCGAATCAATCAAATTAAAACCGGATGATGAGTACACAATCAAAATAACCTATATTCGACAAAGTTTGTTCGAGACGATATTGTGTCGCAAGTCAACTCAGGATATTATTACACATGGCTGTAAGGAGCCCGTTCGTTATTTAAAATCCGGTTTAAATATGATTGAAATGTTTTTTCAACCAGTATTTGTTCAGACCACAGTACAGTGCTCTACAGTAAATGGATGTTCAAATTCCGATGAAAATGTAAATGATCTAAATAAACTTGATTTGAATGATTAGGGCTTGTGTTTCTGTTATCTATTTGTACAATCGCTTGGTAATAGGAGCAACAATTTCGATTGCAATTTATTATATATAATATGTATATGGAATATTTTATTAACAAATAAATATAAATTATATAATAATATAAATTATCAAAAATATAAATGTATTAATCTAAAACAATGAGGTTGTCCTCTTCGGGAACTGACTTAAAATGCATTTCGAATATATTTAGCCCCGCTTTAATTATATTAACTGTATTACGTGGTGCTCGAATAACTTCATATTGATTCGACTTTCGTAAAAGTAGACTCGATGTTAATGTTCGGTCCAAATACGATATTCTAAGCGTGTATCTAATGTTTGGTTCCAATTTCAAAAAATCACCAAAGGAGTAAATCCTACTGCCAGTCTTGTTTTGCGATAAAGTATTTTTAAAGGTGAAAGTATTCGTTGTATTTGTTCTACTATTCGCACTCGAAATTTGAATTAAATGATTTGTTTCAGGTGTATCATTGCCATAACGTATTCCAGTAAGTATTAATTCTTTGCTAACTGTAAATACTGTTGGTGACACGAGTTCACTTGGGATTGTGATCCAATCATACGGGAATGAATAACATAACCGACATTTGCAATTTGGTTTGTGTTGATCTCGCCTACATCCATCTTCTATTTGTCTAAATATTAAATTAAAATCATTTTCTGTAAACCATGTATACTTCTTGGATAAACTTTCTAGAACTTCATCCAGTGACATTGCCGAAAATCTAATTAGCTGAATGTACTTATCGAATTTCACTCGACCCTCCCGTAGTGAAACTGGATTTTTGGCCATTTCATTATCCATCCACAGCATTAGGCCTCGTAATAGTTGCGATTCTTTAGCATTAGTGTTGTTAAGTTTTAAAATTCGTTCCAAAGCTTGTGGCTTTATTGATAAAAACTCATCATTCTCTAAATATTTGGCTAACTCATGTGCAAGATTTTCAAGGATGCGACCTAACGGCAATTCTAATTTTAGCTCCAAACAAATATCAAACAACTTTAAAGTGTAGTTGGATGAATTTAAAAATTCCATTGCCTTGTTCTCTAGTTTCGGAACCTTATATTTGATGGCTAACTTGTATACATCGAAGATATTTTTATTACTAAAGTCACATAAATCTGTGTAAATAAACCGTATAAATTCATAAAATGATCCATAGTTGAAGTCCGGAATAGGTATTAGTTTCGAATCTCCCAAAGTAGTCTCCAACATGTGTTGAAAAACGACACTACGTTTCATTAGTTCAAGTGAATGGGCATAGATCACTTGATCACCGAGTCGAAATTGAATATCTGATAAGAATTTTGAATTGAATAGTTTTCGAGTGATCTCAGCCATTGATAAATCCGGTAAATTATTTAATTGCAGCTTCATCTTATAACTTCTTAAACTTAATACTGTTAATTAATATTTTACTTATTTTATTGACAAATTAAAACGATAACAAACCTCAAATGTCTTATCAATTTATAAGACAGATTTTTAAATTAACAGTGTATGTACTATAATTCTAGGTTGCCACTATATATACAGTGTGGATATATTTTTTAATCTAGGTGATACCGTTAATTTCCAAACAGGATTTAATTTGATCATAAGAGAGCAATTTAATTTGTCTTATTCTGGAATAACATGATGATAAAATAATCCGGATTAGCATTAAGGTGATACAAAATTTCGTTAAATTATTGGGTTCATATCTTATCAATAGTAACATCGTCATCCGATGAGTGTCACTGTACTCAGTAAAAATTATTATAAAACATAAATTTGACAGTTTTACTGTCAAAACAAATATAAAAATCGATTCATAAACATTTATTTCACTTAAAGTTGTTTAAAAAAATTGAATAAATCAAAATGGCAAATATTGCTGCTGCAGCACTGGCAAATAAAAATAAAAAACATTTTCTTGGTATACCAGCCCCATTAGGATATGTAGCTGGTGTTGGTCGAGGGTAAATTGAAATATAAAAGTTCTTCTGAACAAAAAATGAGGTTATGTTGTATTTTTTAGTGCCACAGGATTTACAACCCGGTCGGATATTGGTCCTGCGAGAGATGCCAATGATGTCAGTGACGATCGTCATGCTCCTCCTGCTTCGAAACGTAAAAAAAAGGAAGAAGAAGAAGAGGATGATGAAGATTTAAATGACTCGAACTACGATGAATTCAATGGTTACAGCGGATCTCTGTTTTCAAAGGATCCATATGACAAAGATGATGCTGAAGCGGACGCAATTTATGAATCAATAGATAAGCGAATGGATGAAAAACGAAAGGAATATCGTGAGAGACGTTTAAAACAGGATTTAGAAAAGTATCGTCAAGAACGTCCCAAAATCCAACAGCAATTTTCTGATTTAAAACGTAATTTAGTGACGGTCACAGAAGATGATTGGGCTTCGATTCCCGAAGTTGGTGATAGTCGTAATCGTAAACAGCGAAATCCAAGAGCCGAAAAATTTACTCCTCTGCCTGATAGTGTATTAGTACGAAATATGGGTGGAGAAAGTTCGTCGGCTATTGATCCGCGATCTGGACTAGCTTCAATGATGCCTGGAGTTGCAACTCCTGGTATGTTAACACCAACTGGTGATTTAGATTTACGTAAAATTGGACAGGCGCGTAACACCCTTATGAACGTTAAACTATCACAAGTTTCTGATTCTGTGACGGGACAGACGGTAGTCGATCCTAAAGGATATCTAACAGATTTACAGAGTATGATTCCAACTTATGGTGGCGATATTAATGATATCAAAAAGGCGAGACTTTTATTAAAAAGTGTACGCGAAACAAACCCTAACCACCCGTCTGCGTGGATTGCTAGTGCTAGATTGGAAGAAGTAACAGGAAAAATTCAAATGGCGCGAAATTTAATTATGCAAGGATGTGAAATTAATCCCCAAAGTGAAGATTTGTGGTTGGAAGCGGCTAGATTACAGCCACCAGACACATCCAAAGCAGTAATCGCTCAAGCAGCACGCCATATCCCAACATCGGTTCGTATATGGATTAAAGCTGCTGACTTGGAAACCGAATTGAAGGCGAAAAGACGTGTATTCCGTAAAGCTTTGGAACATATTCCAAATTCCGTAAGACTTTGGAAAGCGGCCGTTGAATTGGAACGACCGGACGAGGCCAGAATATTATTATCACGTGCTGTTGAATGTTGTAACACTAGTGTTGAACTATGGTTAGCCCTTGCTAGATTGGAAACGTATGAAAATGCACGAAAAGTATTAAATAAGGCTCGTGAAAATGTGCCAACGGATAAACAAATTTGGACAACAGCAGCCAAATTAGAAGAGGCAAACGGAAATATCCATATGGTTGAAAAGATTATCGATCGTGCATTGACCTCGCTTAGTGCCAATGGAGTTGAAATTAACCGTGAGCAATGGTTTCTCGAGGCGATTGAAGCTGAGAAGTCTGGTGCTGTGCATACATGCCAAGCAATCGTAAAAGCGATTATTGGTATTGGAGTTGAAGAAGAAGATCGAAAACAAACCTGGATCGACGACGCCGATAATTGTGCCAAAGATGGAGCGTTCGAATGTGCGCGAGCTGTATATGCCCATGCTCTTCAAGTGTTTCCATCGAAAAAATCTATTTGGCTACGTGCTGCTTACTTCGAAAAGAACCACGGCACTCGCGAAAGTTTAGAAGCCCTTCTACAACGTGCTGTCGCTCACTGTCCTAAATCAGAAGTCCTATGGTTAATGGGTGCCAAGTCAAAATGGATGGCTGGAGATGTACCAGCAGCGAGGGGTATCCTATCACTTGCTTTTCAGGCAAATCCAAATTCTGAAGATATTTGGCTTGCTGCCGTTAAATTAGAATCTGAAAATTCAGAGTATGAGAGAGCTCGAAGACTGTTAGCAAAAGCAAGAGCATCAGCTCCAACACCACGAGTCATGATGAAATCGGCTAAATTGGAATGGGGTCTAGAAAATTTGGAAGAAGCATTAAATTTATTGGATGAAGCTGTAAAAGTGTTTCCAGAATTTTCAAAACTTTGGATGATGAAAGGCCAAATTGAAGAACATAAACATCAAAACGAAGCAGCCTCCGATACATATACAAATGCATTGAAAAAATGTCCAAGTTCGATTCCACTGTGGTTGCTTTTAGCTAAACTAGAAGAAAAAATGGGACAACTAACCAAAGCTCGGTCGGTGTTGGAAAGAGGTCGTCTCAAAAATCCAAAAACCGCATTACTATGGTTGGCCGCTATACGCATTGAACTTCACGCCGGACTCAAAGAAATGGCCAACACATTGATGGCACGTGCCCTACAAGAGTGTCCAACATCTGGAGAATTGTGGGCCGAGGCAATTTTTATCGAAGGTAAACCACAACGGAAAACTAAATCAGTAGACGCACTCAAAAAATGTGAACACGATCCTCATGTTCTATTAGCAATATCGAAACTGTTCTGGACTGAACATAAAATTCAAAAGTGTCGTGACTGGTTCAATCGAACTATTAAAATTGATCCAGATCTTGGAGATGCCTGGGCATATTTCTACAAATTTGAATTAATTTACGGAACAGAGGAGCAACAGAAGGAAGTTCTTAATCGATGTATTGCGGCAGAACCACGTCATGGAGAGCAGTGGTGTTCGATGAGCAAACATATTAAGAACTGGAATTGCAAAACTGAAGACATTATAAAACTCCTTGTAAAAGATTTACCAATTCCTGTTTAGAAATAAAACGATAAAAGCTAATAGATTTTTATGTTACACCTAAACATTTTATAATCCTGGCATTACATAGGCTATATTGTCGAGAATATTTTGGAGTTTCTCTTTTGTATTTTCGTCACTATTGATGTTCAATGCGGGAATGAATTTTGTTAGACACATTAATGGTCCAATCGAACACAGTAGACTGTCCAATAAGACGGAAAGACTTCCAGAAACTGCTATTTGTCCCTCGTGTTCTTTAAGTCGTTCACCAATTATTGTCAGACTATCGCCGAGAAGTTTTAAATATGCTGCAATATCGGCTGGTTGCTGTCCCGTGACTTTGTATACACCAGGTGATGTAGCAGATGGTATAGGTGATGATGTAACCTTGACGACTGTGGTTATTTGATTTTGTGCTCTTGCGGCCAATGTTGATGCTTTAGGAGGACGGCCGCATGCCTTCTTAACAGGTGGTTGCTCCAATTGTTGTCTAACTGGTAAACTGATTTTGAGTCCTTTATTAATGAATTTCGATGCGTTACTGGATGGCTTCGGCGTTACCATATCAGGTATTTTACCTTTAACTTGCATTCTTTTTGCTCTTCGCTTCCAATTGTATTTTTCACCACTAGGCACGTTTGCCCACATTTCACCAAGACGTTTCGATATCGATGAAAAATCTAGTTCAGGATGGGAATATAACATTTCTTGTCGTACATCCTTTGCCCACAGCATATATGCTGTAAAACGTGATTTTCCTTTGTCTTTTCGTTGAGCCTTTCGAAACACAATCGTTCCGTCTTTCGACATAAATTTCTTTTTTGTCGTTTTTTCAGTCATATAAATACTACGGCGCGGTACTACAACCGAAGATTCATTATAGCTAGACGAATTATTATCGGAATCATCCATATCCTCATTTTCATCTTCATTCATACCATCATCGTCGTTCGATTCACTATCATCATCATCATCCTCCTCCTCCGTCTTCTCGTAAATGGCCTCATTAAATTGAGGTAGTTGTTCAATACCCAAATCCAATTCTGGTTCACTTTTAATACGAGATATTTTATTAGTGTACAATTTTTTATGTTTAGCTGCTTCGATATTATCGGGTGATTGGTAATCAATAAGCTTTGAAGATTTTTTTCGAACACGTCCACTGCGAGAGATCCCCATAACTCCGCGAGTTTCACCTAAATAAGATAATGATATGGCAAATTTGTTAAATGCTTCTTACTAATTTGGCCTTATTTATTAGTTTAACCTGGTACATTTTCCATTTTAAATCATTTATTATTAAATAGTTATAAAATAAATAAAGTATTTAACTTTTCTTTTTTAAAACAAAAATATTTTAAGTGCATTTATTATGTCAAAAACAATAACATTTGGTTGCGTACAGAGTTTTAATGCTATAAAATAATTTGAAGTACTTTTTTTATTCTTTCTAGTATCTTACTATTGTTTGTTATGAATATTGATATTCCAGGAACTTGAGAACAAAGGTGAGATATAAGTATAAAAGGTGTTGAACACCTTGGCAGTTTATGCAATTATGTTACATTTTAATGGCAAATAAACAAAAACCATCAACTATTGGTTGCATTCAGTTATTAATTCGTCTTATATAATGCTATAAAATAACGACATGTTTATTGATAAAAGCGGGAAAATGATTTGACAATTGATTCAACAACAAACATAACACAAAATTAATAAACTCTTTAAAATAAATGTTGTAATAGTGTAAATTATTTATTCTAATATTTATAAATATATATAACGTAATCGCAATGAATACACAGTTACGTGCTCGTCGAGCTTTAGCAGAAATACCCACACGAATGGGAAATCTGCGTGTTTCAACTCCCACTAATGGCCCAACAACAAATGGCCAGCAACCGGATAATTCTATGGATAATATTTCAGATAGTTTTGATACGCCAACAACATCACCCGATGAAATGATAATCCGACAAAGAGGTCAGTGTACGAATATTTATATTTGAATTTGGGTGAAATATCATTTTTATTTTATAGGGAGACGGCGAGTACTATTTCATTGGTCGCCACCAAAAACTTCAATCGCTAATTCACGACGAATTGCATCACCCCAAAAAACACCAACCAAAAATGGTAATTCAACCACCAGTAGTACCACTAGTATTAATTTAAATCACACATTTCCTCTTCGAAGCTCGCCCCGAAAACGATTGCTTGATAGTTTTTCGCATACAACACCGGAAAAATTATTTTCACCAAAGAAGAATGAGACACCGGGTAAAAATCAGTTCTATCCCAATCTACACCATTCCAGTGCGAAAAAATTAAAATTCGAAGATAGTTCAATTATACAACACACTCCCAATGTACCGCTCGGTGTTGCATTGAAAGGGCTGAATAATGTTCAATTGATAGCCATTATACAAAGTATGGTGTTGGAGCAGCCCGAGATTGAAGATAAAATTCGACGAAATTTTCCCGTGGCGGATATTAAACCGATGGAGGACCAGTTGGTTAAAATTAAAAAGTTAAATGTTTAAATGTTTGCCAACATCCCGGTTACTGAGTAAGACTGACAGTTCGGCGTATTCCAGGGCGTCAATATATTTAAGCGAGTTTGAAAAGTAAGTATTACTATTTAATTCAATTTACTAATTCTACCTATTGTAAAATCGTGTCCAATTCGAATTTATATTGATCTCCAACTGGGAATCCGAATGGATTCGGAAGGTAAACTTCAATCGATTTTACGTTTCGCTTTAATTTCTCGATAGCAACATATATATCCGGCCAAATATAATAATTATTTTTACAATTATTCCAGAACACTAGCGGAGCATTGTAAAATTTTACGCGAATCAAAACATTGGGATGCACTGCTAGACTATACAATGACTATATGGCGACATGTACGTGCAACACCTGTATGGGATAATTTTGCTCACAATTCAGTAAGGAGGCATTGTTTTAAAATTTTATCGTTTAATTCACTCGAAGCTATACGAAATGGTAAACTGCAACTGGGTGAAAATCGCCTATACGAGTTTTTATCTCGCCTTCGTGTTATGTCAGTCGACTGTAATGATATCAGCCTATGTAAAAAACACGTTGATTTAATTTTAAATTTATAATTATTTTTATTATAATTAAATAATTGTTTTAATTACTCTTAAGTATCTCGAGTTTTGTGCGAGGACCTCTTATGTTACTAAAAAATTTGTTCATCGTGTTTGCTGTAAAATAATTTATATAAAATTAAATAAATTTATTATTAATTTTAATTTAAGTTAAAGTTTGTGAATTTTAAGAATTTGTGGTTTATCTTATGAACATACTGCATTATATTAAGTTTTGTTGTAACTTAAAATATATTTAGAAATTAACCAAAGTATTTATTAAGTATATAATTGTATATGTATATATTTTGGATAAGTAAATTTATAATTTTATGTTTTGAGTACAAAAAAAATTAAAATAAAATATTTAAACAAGCAACAAAAATATGTTTCAATTTATTTTTGTTATTATTGAATATTAAAGTCTCCAGTCTTCAATTTATTAATGGCCCACTGTAAGAACATATTTAATTAGAAAACCTACACCTGTCTTTGAAAATTGGATAAGTTTAGATCAAGGGATAGAAGATAGAACACTGAAAACCTCTTAAACGAGTACTGTCTTATTATAGGTTGTTGGTTTCGAACCATTGATTTACCATCTACTAACATTAGTCAATTTACTAGCAAAGTATTCAATTTGGGGGAAAAAATGATTTTCCATCAATCGACTATCAGCTATTAGAAAACAACTCAAGACAACGACACTATTTGCCATGACATAAATAAAGGCTGGGTTCGATCTGTATAACGCACAGATGATGTGTACCACCATCCTCCACAAAGCGATAAAAAAAATTTAGATATTCGAAATTAAAATTTACTCTAACTACCTAATAGACAAATTATTTCTAACAGACATTGTTCAATTTTTCTATTTTAAACCTCAGAAAAGAAACCAGTCTACTAAATAACGATGGTGAATGTATTTATATATTAAACAGTCGTAAGATCGATTTAAAGTAAAGTACCCAAGTCCAGTGTCCAAAATACCTTTGTATATACCTTCCATCTTTCAAATGGAGATAAATAATCGAAATTTTACTTGGAAATGAAACGGCAAAACCCAAATAGCTTATATATGAAGCATAACTAGTCCTATCATTTTCTAAGAGAAACATGTTCAAAAGTAACGTATCGAAAAACCTTGTGGTGAAAAACTGCATTATCTCCTAAAAAATTAAACAAATATTTAGAACTTATCTCGTGTTAAAGCTTTATTTAAAATAAAGTTTGTTTATTGTTAGCATGTATGTAACTTCAATTAAATGTGTGTGACAGAGAAAAACCGTGAAGGGCTTAAAAAAACTGTTTGATTGTATAAGTGATAAATGATTGTGACGTGATTGTAGGGTGTGATATGAATGCACATTCAAGGATTTTGAGGTGGTAATGGAATGATGTATGTGGAAACTTTTTGGCTCGCTCTGGATTCCTATCTCGTAATACTAAACAATGGAAGGTCAACAAGGATGGCGAATGTTAGAACTAGAGCCAGTTCAACAATAACTCTAATGTCTAGCGGACTGATCGGCCAAGTCACTTGAAATGTAACAGATAAGAATTTGGGTTGTGATCATTATATGATCGAAGTATGTATGGGTGAGTTGAATGTTCTTAATCAATCTAAGGTTACAATGAACTGTAAAAAATGGGTCAGACTAATGAAAGAGTTTCTCATAACAAATTAAATGATTGAGTGGTAGAACAGAGAGATACCAGTATTGTTATAAAAGAAAACGAATAGCTTTGCGTCAGTTCAACAGCTGCATTTGCATACAATTCAGGGTTAATTATGATCGAACAAATACAAAGTTTAAAAAAGCTATCTGTAAATCTGGAAGGCTATCTGGAAAAGTTGAGGACTATGTGTCTCAAATGACCCATATGTCAACAACCAAGGATGTATGGTATAAATTTAATAGAGTGAGAAGTCATAAAACGCAAAGAAGAACCGGCGTGCTAGATGAGAGAGAGATGGAAATCAATTCATGGGAATGATGGGGGTCGTTCTAAATACTGTACGTGAAAATAATGAATACATACCTGATAATGTTAAAGATACTTCGAATGGTATGTGTGTGGAGTTTAAATGGGATGAATTACTGAAAGTTTTGGACACTTCAAAGTCTGCGACTCCAGGAACTAATCGAGTGAGCTATCAGACGTAACTATATGCCATTCCCAACTACATGGGAATTTGTGAAAGTGGTGTTTATGAAAGTGGTGAATAGCATAACGAAATGAAAAATATAAAAATTCATGAATGAAAGTAATTTGCTGCTGGAAACCACCTTTTGGTTCCGTCGCAACTACTCTGCCAATGAATGTTTGGTAAAGTTTGTGTGGGAAGTAAAGGAAAATAAGCTTCATAATTGTCGTCGCCTCCGGGTCCTCGTTCGTTAGAACGGGTGGGTAAAGTGACCTAGGTGTGGGGCGGGTCACGCTAAATGACGGCAGATGGGCTGGTTTACGGTGTTACGCGACCCGTGCCAACAAACTACCAGGCTGGGGGCCCATTTAACAAAGCCCAGTCGCAAACGGAGCCCTCTGGATACCTGGCGACCTCCAGTTGTAAGTAGCCTTACCTGCGTAAGCGGATCTCTGCGCAGGTGGACCATATATTTCTCCGACACTCGTGGGAACAACATGGAATCCAATAAAAACAAAACCGAGACCGGCACTCTCCAAAGGCCGGAAAAAACCGAGACCGGCACTCTCCAAAGGCCGGAAACAAAAAGTGAGAGCTCAAACCGTAAAGGTGGGGCTCCCCCAAAGACACCAGGGGGAAGCAAGTTCAAGGCTTTTAAGCCAGGGACGAGCGGAACTCAGGGTAAGTTAAAGGCTGCTGAGGGAGGTTCGACTAACGTCAACCAATCGAAGCAGCGCTATAGGGATAGACGCGCGGCGTTTAGAGTTTTGAACAGGTGGGCTGTAACCCCTGAGGGGCAGCTTACGGCTGAACAAAAGCAATCCGTGAGATGGGCCAAGAAAACGGTCGAAAACTCAGAGAGGGACCATGTGTCAAAAAGACAGCGGTCCCAGGATGAGTTGGAGTTCGTGGACACAAAACGGCCCAAAATGCAGGCGGAGAAGGAAACTCCTCACAAGGTTTTGCCTCCTAACAAGGCTAGACCAAAATCCTTCAGGGATATTGTGAAGGACCGTTTGTTGGTGCTAGCCGTCATTGACAGGAGTCATGAAGATGGGAGCATCACCATGGGAAAATGGAGTTTGGTGTACAATGCACTAAACTCCGTTTTCCTAAGGATCCTGAGAGAAAATCCAGGACCCCCTCCATCCTGCAGAGATGCGGGCTGGCATCAAGGGCGCGTTAAACTTATAGCGTGCTCTGATGCCAGATCAGTGGAGCTTTATAAAAAGGCTGTAGCGGAGGTGGGAGAGGTGTGGCAAGGCGCGAAGCTGGCGGCTGTAGGCAGGGAAGAGATTCCTAGCAGGCCAAGAGCACGCGTCTGGCTGCCAACCGAACCAGCTAGCCCAGAAGAGATTCTTGAGATAATCAGAATCAGCAACCCCGATCTTCCGACAGGAAACTGGAAGATCGTGAGGCAAGAGGATGCAAAGGGGGGCTCCAGATTATCAACTATGATAATCAACACGGAGTCCCTGGCGCCGCTTGCCGCGACTAAGGGAGTAATCGACTTCGGTTTCGGGTCGATTACTCTCAAAGTATACAAAAAAGACGAGGCTGAAACACGAGAGGAAGGCAGCCCGTCCACAACTGATGCAGTTGCACTTGGAGGAGAGACAGCCCAACCGATGGAGCTCTCCGAGGTGACCGCACTTGGAGAGGAGATGGGCAGCCGACTGTCCCTGGCGTCAGACGAAGAAAACCTGTCGGACCCAAGGGACGGAAGGACTGCAAACGTCGGGGAAACAAGTTCCATGGGGGGCGAGACGGGAGACACCGGCGACTCCAATGGAAACAAAGGAAACTAGCCTGCGGTAGCGGGGAGTAAACAGGTAAGTAGGCTGAACTTGGTAAATTTATGCTAAATTTAATACAAATTAACCTACACCATTCAAAGGCGGCGTCGGCCGCCTTACTCCTCAGACTGACTAGATCAGAAGAGGACGTGGTCCTTATTCAAGAACCTTGGATAATCACCAACAGGATCTGTGGCCTTAAAATGAAGGTGTATAACTTATTATACTCAAGAAATTCGGGGAATATCAGATCCTGCATTCTTGGAAAAAATAATTTAAATATGTTCCTTCTTCCTCAATACAGCAATGGTGACGTAACTGCGGTCAGCCTAGAGGTTGGTGGCAGTATATTTTGGCTGGTCTCAGCCTATTTGGACCGGGACAAACAGGTTCCGCCGGATAACCTGGGGGACCTGGTCCTCGAATCGTACAGGAAGAAGATTGGGGTGCTCCTTGGAGGTGATGTAAATGCGCACCACGCAATCTGGGGAAGCACTGATATCAACGAGAGAGGTGAGTTACTTTTTGATTACATTTTAAACAACAACCTCATGGTGTGTAATATTGGGTAAGAACCCACTTTTATTACTAAAAATCGGCAGGAGGTTCTGGACGTAACCTTCGCCTCAAAAAACCTGTACCCTTTGGTCAGGGAATGGAGAGTGGCGAAGGAACACTCCTTCTCTGACCATCGTTACATAACATTTAGTCTTAACGTTTCCCCTGCCACCCGGAAACCTTTCAGGAATCCCAGAAAGACAAACTGGAGCAAGTACGGGGAAACCCTTATAGGACTACTATTACCAGAGACCCCTGAACCACCAGCGACAGTGAAGGAACTGAACAGCATAGTGGAAACTTTCACAATTGCCTGCAATCGGTCCTTCAACGCTGCTTGCCCAATAGTTAAACCCAGGGGCAAGCAAAAACCGGCATGGTGGTCCAAGGAACTGGGGACCTACCGGAAGGCGTGTAGGAAAGCATTTAATAGAGCCAAAAGTACGAGAGAGGCTCAGGACTGGGACTCCTACAAGGAGGACCTCAAGATATACAAAAAAGAATTAAGGAAGGCACAGAGGAAATCATGGAGACTCTTCTGTGATAAAATAGAAGAAGTCTCCGAGACCTCTCGTCTTAGGAAGATTTTGTCTACCAATCCTACCAGTCCCAGTTATTTAATTAAACCAGATGGATCCTGGACTGCTTCTAGTAAGGAATCCTTGGAACTTCTCATCGAAACCCACTTTCCGGGAAGCTTCGATGACTCGACAGGGACTGGTACTCATCAAGAAGCAAACGTAATGCGCATAGAAGATATCGTAACCAAAGAACGGATCCTATGGGCAATTGAAGGGTTCAAACCCTATAAATCGGCGGGCCCTGACCGTATTATTCCCGCGGAGCTTCAGAAAAACTCGAGGGTTATGCTCCCCTGGTTGGAGGTAATCTTCAAAGGGTGTTTAAAACTTGTCTGTACTCCGCGGGAGTGGATGGAGGTCAGAGTGATTTTTATTCCGAAAGCGGGTAAATGCTCGCAGGGCTACCCTAAAGACTTAAGACCAATAACTCTATCATCCTTTCTATTGAAAACCTTGGAAAGGCTGATAGATATCTACATACGCTCAAAAATTAGACCTAGTGACTGGGCTTAGACTCAGCACGCTTACTGTAAAGGGAAGTCTGTGGACACAGCTCTGCATGCCCTGGTAAGTACAATTGAGAAATCATTATTCTCGCAAGAGTTTTGTATGGTGGCGTTTCTTGACATTGAAGGCGCCTTTAACAATGTAAGGAAGGAGGCAATTCTGGAGGGATTGTCGCTACTAGGTGTGGATTACCCTATAAGTAGGTTAATCAATCATATGCTTGGGTGCAGGATGATTAACTCAGAGCTGGGGGAATCCACCATCAGGAGACGGGTGACTAGGGGAACCCCACAGGGAGGTGTTCTGTCTCCTCTGCTCTGGAACATAGCAATCAATGAGCTGCTATTAAAGCTGGAGAGAGAAGGGATCGGAGTGATTGCTTATGCAGATGATGTAGCGATAGCTGTCTCTGGGAAATACATAAGCACAGTGGCGGAGGTAATCCAAAATGCCCTCCTAATTATAACGAGGTGGGCCACCAAATGTGGACTGGCAATTAGCGCGTCTAAAACTGAATTGGTACTATTTACGAGGAAATATAAAATCCCTGTAGCAGATCCACCTCTCCTAAATGGTAACAGACTAGCTTTTACGGACAAGGCAAGATTTCTAGGCGTAATCTTGGACAGTAAGCTAAGCTGGAAGCCCAACATTCTGGAAAGAGTAAACAAGGCCAATATAGCTTTGTACTCGTGTAGGAACGCCATCGGAAAGAGATGGGGCCTGACGCCGGAGCTGGTACACTGGCTATACACTTCCGTAGTAAGACCTGTACTTATGTATGGGGTGAGCGTGTGGTGGCCAGCTCTTGATAAAATAACATACAGGAAAAGGATTGAGAAGGTGCAAAGAACGGCCTGCATGCTTATAAGCGGGGCACTGAGGACAACACCTACAAGTGCCTTAGAGGTCTTGTTTCACCTTCTCCCCGTGGACATTTATGGTAAGCAGATGGCGGCGATTACGGCCACTCGACTATCAGCCATATCTCAGTGGAAATGTCTTCAAATAGGACACTCGACGATAGTCAGATCGCTGAGGAAAGAACTGGCGAATATTGACTATGTTACACCGACTCTGTGCTTCGAGAAAAGGTTCAAAACCACCTGCCCTTCGAGGGAATCCTGGAGGAGCGGGTTGGCAGCTGAAACGGGAGCATTGCAGTTCTTTACGGATGGCTCCAAGCTAGACGGTAAAGTAGGAGCTGGAGTCTTCTGTGATAAACTAGAGGTAGATATAGCAGTTCGCCTCCCTGATCACTGCAGTGTGTACCAGGCAGAAGTGATAGCGATTGAAGAGGTCCTGAACTGGTTGAAACATAATGTGGTATCCTCGACTGATATCGCAATTTATGTGGACAGTCAGGCGGCAATCAAGTCGCTGGGTTCTGTTTCTCTAACGTCTAGAGTGGCGTTGGGTTGCCGCTCGTCTCTTAATGAGATGAGTGAGCATTTCAACATCCAGGTAGTCTGGGTCCCCGGCCACTCAGACGTTATGGGAAACTGCAGGGCGGACGAACTAGCGAGGCACGGTACAACTCTCCAACTGCTACCGGAAAGGGCGAAGTTGGGGAGACCCATTAACGCACTAAGGACTGTGCTTAAAAAAGAGGCGGAAGCCTCTGCGAACAATAGGTGGACGAACACCCTCTCATGTAGAGTGGCAAGACAAGTCTGGCCAAAGCTGAACTTGAAACGCTCAAAGGCACTTATCTCCCTGCGAAGACGTGAACTTAAAACGATCGTGGGGATACTCACAGGACACTGCCTTCTTGGAGAACATGCGAGAAGGCTGGGTCTGGAAGTAAATGACTTTTGCAGAAGCTGTAGGGACGAGGAGGAGGAAGAGACGTTAGTCCACCTCCTATGCTCATGCCCGGCTTTGGCACACAAAAGACATGAATATCTGGGTATGTTTTTAATGGACTGCCTTTCCGATCTCGAGAACTGTAATGTGCGAGACTTATTACGCTACGTAAGCAGCTCTAACTGGTTCTCATAGGGGTAAAAGGGGAGTAAGATCCTGTGGTATCACAACGGACCGTTTCCGGTCTAAGTGTGCTGTAGCAGCCACTCAACCTAACCTAAAGGAAAATAAGAAAATTGTGGCGGTATTTTTTGAATACATTGAATATTGAAAGAGCGTATGACTTTGTGGTTCCAGGAAAACTTTATCAACTTCTTTTAAACTTGTGTTTCATTTTATGAATGGACGGAAATTAGTTGTGTGTGGAACCGTTTACAGATTGGAAGGAGAGGTGGATATTGGACTTCCGCAAGGAAGTAAAATTTCACCACCACTCTTCAATCTCTATACGAGCTGGATTCATGGATTAAATTCAGAAGACAAAGTCATTCTGCAATTAGCAGATGACTTTGTTATAATGGGTAATGGTCCAAACCATTGAAACAGCATATGATCGTGCACAGGAATGTGTGAATTAGGTAATCAACTGTTTGACTGATTTAAATTTCCGTGTGAATACGAGAATATGTTGTTGTATGGCTTTTCGAAGTAAGTTTGACTAGGTATTTGAGGATTAGGATCGATCAACGTTTAAGTTTTAAAACGCAAATGGACAAACTATTATCAGTTAGATCAGTTACAATAAGAGTAGATTGAATGTTATCAAAAGGGTGAGTAAACCGAAATGAGCTCATCCTAGTGTGTCTGACAAGACGAAAGGGACCACGTTTAGGTGTTGGAACATTCCAGCACTAAAAAAAGAGAAAATGTTAAGAGTAAATAAAAGCATCTGTTTTAGAGAAAAACACCTTGATAAATAGTTAATGGGGCTGATAGAGATCACTCGCCATCATGATAACAACAATCTGAAAAAGTTTAAAGTAATAGATGATACCATTATTAGTGTAATGGTAAGACTTGCGCTATAGGAATTTTAATGATAAAATACGATCGAACGACGAATTTTAGAACACCCTGTATTTATAACATACATATAAGATATTTGTATTACATCACTTCAACGTTCAATTTATGTGTACACACGTTGTACATGTTTTTCATCAATAAGTTTAAATAGCAATTGCGGTATTCCACAATTTCCAGCACTTGAGTAAATTTTAATTTTGTTTATATCGATATTAAAGACAAGAACTCTTAACTAAATTAATTGAAACAATGAAATAAATAATTTTAAAAATAAAATTTTTATTACCATTTTATTTATAAAATTAAATTGAATTTTTTTTTATTTATTTTTGTAAGATTATCTATTTTTAAGATTTTATTTTGTTTAATATATATAAAATATGTACCTATATATAAAAAAATACATAAAATTAGAATATAAATAGATTAGACAAACACTTCTAATCCCAACTCTATTGTATGTCTATGAGATACAATATATATTTTTTGATGTTTGTGTGTCGATTTTGAAAACAAACCATCATTCTCATCCGCATCTGTGATTTTGTCAAAACAACCAGTCTCGTTAAACAATCGTACGTATAATTGATTGTGGCCAATTTTTATTTGCAACAGTTGGTATTCAAATCAAATTCGTTGATGTTATCGAATTCTATATATTCACGTATACGTAGGTAGGTATTTGTTGTTTATACACATATAGCTAAGTAATTATGGAATTTGCGTCATAAAATGTTTTGTAATTTTCAATATAACGTGTTTTGTCTATTTGGTCAGATGGTTCGAAGCCATCAAGAATAAATATGCGTAATATAAGCAGTACCAGTAAATAGCAAACAATAACCAGATATAGAATGTACATAAAAAACATCTGGAATCAGGAAGGATCTTTCCATCAAATCGGAATAAAAATCCTATTTTTAACTTATTTTTAATTAAATTTTCTTTATTTCAATAATATATTTCATTACTAAATAATAATTATAAAATAACTACTACTTTAAAGTAGATAACTAATAATTAAAAATACAATAAAACATTTGAATATAATTAATATTTGTTTGTTTTATATTAATCAATAAAAGTTTATAAATTTAATTGTAATATTTTATGAATTTTTTAATATTTTTAATTACAAAATCCTATCACAGTTTTAAAAATAACAAAAACATAAAAATATTAATAATAAAATAATATAATTTAACTATCCATCAAATAATAATTATGCATAACAATAAACTAGTTTTAATAATAACAAATATTTTTTTATTAATAAAACCAACAAAATCGGGAAATATTATTTGTAATAATTTGGTTTACGGGATTATATTGATCGGGCATCTTTCAACAAAACTTAAAACCTTATGATAGATATGTAAATAATAACAAACCAAATATTTAAACTATATGTGTAACTTATAAAATAAATAAAATATTAATAATAATAAAATCACTTTAGATAATAACTAATAAATTATTAAAGCACACAAGCAACGAATTAAAATCAAAAACAAAAAACATTTTTAAGGAAATTGGTAAATAAGTCTATATATAGGTACAATCCATATACACATAAATAAATCAATAAATACTTTTATATGTTCTCACCTTTGTGCACATACAAATCAAAATATTTGTTTTTAATTTTTAAAATTTAAACTCAATATTTTCAAGGAATTCAAGACAATTACCGAGAAGATACATCTTTTGCTAAAAATCCTGTTTATTTACATTAAGGAATGAATCAAAATGATCATCTTTATCTTTTTATTTACAATTACAGCATCATCATCAATCTCGAAACAAAAATAATAATAATAATAATAATTCAAATATGGTAAAAGAAAAACCAATTACTAATATAGTAACTAAAAATTAAATAAAAAAAAATCTAAACACCAAACTATGTATAATTAAAAATCTTCAAATAGTTTTATTTCAACTGTGTCTAGTGAACGAGCTGATTTCCAATCTGTTTCTGGATAGTCATCAAAATTACTTGTATCGCCTTCGAAATGAACACGCGGAATTATTGGTGGCTGAAAATATATAAATAAAATATAATTGTTAAAATTGTTATATTACACTTTAGTTTAAGATTACGGGATTTAATTATTATGTCACCACCTACTTCCTCAGATACTTAACGGGACATAGCGGCCTAAATCTACAAAGTTCAGATGTGATAAATTTCTTGTATATTCCAAGATTGGGCCTAGAGCGAAGTGTCTAGCTGTATATCTGACGTCAGAAAAACTTCTTTTTTATATACGAAGTCATAGTCTCACTATCCGGAGATTTATTATCCATTACCTATGTTTGTATGCTTTCGAACTTTCGAGTTCAGTATTTGTAGGAGTCGTGAAGCGCTTCTTTGCAACAAGAGGCACCTTAAAACACAAATGGTCCGACTTACCACGAATGTATTATAATGACATTCTGTTAAGAATGTATTATAATGACAAGAATGGTGTTATCTTTGTTCTTTACGCAATATTTGACATTTTGACAAAATTGTAAAAAGTTTTTCTCACAACAAATTGAACATAGTTGTTATCTACTTATGATAACAACTATGTTCAATTACCTAAGTAGAGCCTAAGTAGATGAACTAGAACATTTTTAATAGTTGTTTCTATTAAAAATGTTCTAGTTCATCTACTTAGGTTATCTGAAAGGTATTAATGTTTTTACTCATTATGTTGATATAATAGATTATTGTTGTTTCTTATATTTGTTATATCAACCGTCAGTCACAATGCATCTTTATTCTTCTTGGTGAAACGTATTAAAGGAAACTAATAGGCTGATAAATTGGACCGTTTGGGTTCAGCTTCCTTTTTTGTGGAACCTGAGCCCGCTATAGGGGTTATTATCGTTTAAGAGAGAAGTGGACTATCACTTTGGTGGTCTTCACTGTAATAGATGGAACAAGCTTATCTGCTGTCGCCTATCCAAAATCTTCTTGGGAATCATAAATCAGTAAACTTCTCATCACTTCTACAATTATCATAGACGTATTTCGAGGATATAGCTAGCCATTCTCTCGGGACATTGTATCCAAAATAATAACATGTTAGAGGAAGAAACTATTGAGCACTTATTGTGCTTATGTCCTTCATACTCTCCCATAGACTGCACTGATTTGAATCTCAACTCCTATTTGAGGATCAACTGATGTCCTTGAAAATAACATTCGAAGTACAAACAGATTTTGAGAATGGAAGTGTACGTCTGGGAGGAGATATTACAATGAGTCAATCGAGCCTGAGTGATGGAAAAGAAAAAGAAAGAGTTGGGGGACCAATAACGTATCCATCGCCTGAGCAATGTAACCAAAAGCGTTTAAATCATTTTTACAACGTACACCGATAAACATTTAAATTTGACAGTCTCATTAAGAAAGAATTTATTCTCAAACGAAAAAGTATTTCACTCGAATCAAATGCCTCATTTCTATCAACCCAAAATGTTAATACAAATTATTCAAAAAAGTTATATGGCGTGGGGACGGATTAGAGGGTAAAATAACTGATCGATTGAACAGCATACCATATACACAATACAAAATATCTCGATGGTAGAATGTTACTTAGCGCGATAATTCCTTAAATTTCAATTCATGATTTTTCCGGCATTGAACCATTTGGGGAGCTACTTTACAGGTATATTTTGAACAGTTTTGACCGAATCTACGTCCTACTGCGTCCCACGAATACGATTTATATAGAACCATTTGTACATTACATATATAGCACCTATATATAGTACGACATGGAAGATGTGTCGACCTATGAGTTCTGCACTCCAAACAGGGGAGTATTAATCCGCATTCACAAAACCGATGTGATCGATGGTGAAACATTATTTTAATAGACTGCCCATATCAGGATTCGAACACGGTATCTTCCGCTCCAACTGGTCAGTCCATTTGGTCAGTGAACAATTAATTTTTGGGACAAATTTTTAAGAAGTGGGAAGCACTGTCGGGTGATAACGTTTTATTTAAGGATTAATATATTTAAATCGAGTCAAAATTGTATTGGAGTATTCATATAATTTATTGGTCTAGGTGAGTATTTCGATTCCTAATAAGGCTTAACAATATCTAATTAATAATGTGATTCAAATAATTTCGATTAATCCTCCATTCAAGTTTTATTAGATCGTAAATATTTACAACCGCATTAAATAATCAATTCAATGAGATGCAAACGATTTATAAGAATAAAAATGTATTGCACAACCGCAGTTATTATCGCAATTGCTATAATTAACAACGTAAACCAGGTAATTATATAATAAAACGATTTGGGTACAAACAATATAATTTTCGTACTTTTCCATTTAAATTACATATATACACATACTAATCATTGTAAATTTTCGCGGAGTAATAATTAATTTAAAAAACAATAATATTTTGTTCTTAATTAAATAGAAACTATATCTACGATTATTGTGCATAAGTAGAGTATAGTAAATATATACACTTACCCGTAATTTTTTATTTCGAACATCCTCCCAATCCAAATGTTTAAACCAGCGATGTCGTTTTATATCATCGGCCCCATTTTTCATATTCCCTAATCGTTTGGTTCGATCCTGTACCAACAATTTTTTCACCAAATCTTTTGCGATTGGATCCATGTGTCGTGGCCACTCAATTTTACCACTTAATATTTTTTCGTATATTCCAAATGGATTGTCATCGTAGAATGGCGGATAGCCGACGAGCATTTCATAAATTAAGACACCTACAAATATAGAAATAAAATAAAAGATATATGTTAATTAAGAGTACATATCAATCAATTCGAAGTGTTATTTTTAAAAAAATATTTAACAGTGTTATACGAGATTATCACAGAAATGTTTGCAAAGATTTTCATTTTTTAAAATAATATCACAACCATCTGTTTGCGGATTGCGCGAGAGATTGTTATTCCAAGAGTTTTAAATTTATTTTTGTTATTTTTAAAATAAATTCTTAAACAAATAATTTAAAATTGTTTTTCTTATTGTTATTTATAAATTATTCCAAAATAAGAAAAATAACACAACATGCGGTGATCATGATCATGGAAATTATTTCGAGAGACTTTAGTCACGCGAGATGTGTTACAAATATATACAAAATAACAATATATACGATCGCATGATTAAACTTGATGGGCTCTAAATACATGTCTGGCGCTAAATACAAATCGGTTGTTTTGTTTGGTGTGATCAATGTCACTTTAAATTAAAAACAAACGATCAACGTTGGTACACGTGCCGACCGATCCAACAATAAGTAGTAAATTAAATAAAAATAATTTTTTGGTGTCGCCGAGGAACGAAAA
The DNA here is from genome assembly GCA_963932295.1 of Tipula lateralis. Taxonomy (NCBI): domain Eukaryota; kingdom Metazoa; phylum Arthropoda; class Insecta; order Diptera; family Tipulidae; genus Tipula; species Tipula lateralis. The sequence goes on from OZ010737.1 coordinate 11,054,603, forward strand.
TTGATGTACATTGTACATACATACATATACATTCTGCAGTATAAGAATAATTTATTGTTAGTGCCAAAGTATAAGATTTACGTTATAATTAAACCGCGAAATTATAATTATTATATAAAGCAAATTTTGTGAATATGTTGGAGAGGTTTATACTTAATAAGTGATCGTGTGCTTGTTTATTTTTTAAAATTGTTTTAATTTTATAATTATTTCTGCACACATTTGATTATATCTACAACTAAACCTAATCATGCATAACTCGTAAGCTCGTGCTGTCAGTGGCGTAGCTTTATCTATGTTTAATTTATATGGACCAAAAACTTGGTCTTAATTGATCGTGGGATGCCATTAGAAACTACTTCATTTAGATTTGGAACTCCATTTATACTGATAACAATTTTTTTTTGTTGTCTAACCTCTTTACGAGTCAGATGTACAACGGCATTAAAAACATCAGTCTTATAAAATGTTATATAATTGATAAACTATTCCTGTTTTAAGGTTGTATAAAAAGGACGTTCAGGTACTTAATTTGGTGGATACAATATCAGTGATATCGAACAAACATTTGACATCGATACGACATGTATTAAAGTATTGGCATAGTTCATAACACATCGACCAACCATATCATTCAATCACCGAAACCAAAATAATAAAATCTTAACTTTAACTGGTATTGAGCTGTTTCTCACACCACATATTTATGGCCCAAATATTAGATCTTGGTCCAAGTTTGACATTGATACGACATACATTAACGATATGAGTATAGCTCAAATACGTTTGGGACAGCTCCCAATCACCTCATTCATCTGTATCCTATTGATCCTATTGATCTGTATCTTACAACAAATATTTATGGCCCAAATATTAGATCTTGGTCCCAGTTTTACATTGATAAGACATATATTAACGATATTAGCATAGTTTATAAACGTTTAGGACAGCTTCCAATTATCTCGTCTGATCACTTCAGGAGGAATATTTATTTTCACCAATTCTGCATCTCTCCTTTTTCTTGCTCAGCATTCATCAATTAAAGAAAAATATGAATTGGTTTTAATTGTAATTCCGGCGCTTGCGGAATCCTTATACCCTGTTTGAGGTATCCTTATACGAAATATAAGATTTTGGCCACCCAAACTATGTTCGAACATTTTATAATCTGTCTCAAATGTTGAATGATATCCTTATATCATTACTGATTTTTTACTACTGCTTGCTCTGTCAGTACAGATTATGCAGAAATTCAAAACATTCTCGATAGATGCCTTTTTTTTTTTTTTAAAGAAGGCGGAAATAGTTCCAGAACTCAATGCCACTAGAGGCCCACGGTTCAACCCACATACACATACAGATTAAAAACATCCAGTCGTGATTGATGAATCGTCACCACTCCGGGAATCGAACCCGAGACCCCCGAATAACAGAGCAAGTACGCTACCTTCTCTGCCACGAGAGCGACAATATAACGATAGATGCCTTACGATACGTTTGCCACCGTTTTGCAAATTTAATCAAATTGGTTTTAATTTTGACTTTTAAAAAATGGGTGCAGAAGAATTTAGAGTCTAAAACTATTTTTTGCTAATCAGTTTTTATCTATAGTTAAGTTCTAGCGAATGTTTTCTAAGCATAAGAATATAAACGTATCGGTGTCATCATCTGGCCGAAAATTGTAAAAAAAAACAGGCCATCGAGGCCACCATTGATTAAATATGATATGTGTAAGTGATATATTACAAGATAGCTCCAGGTCGATTCTCCTAAAAATACCGATTGAAGAGTTATTGATTTCCCGAGCAGATTAATCTACTATATATGGAACTCCAATAAAAGTAGAGCAGCAAGTCAAAACCAATATAATTTTAATAGTCGAACCACTGGTTAAAGTTTGGAATTTTCATTGACTGCTCATGCAACAAGGAGTTAATTCAAGAACATTAAAACTTTACAGTGTTCTGCTTCCATTCGTGTACGTTTTAATAATCTATCAATCGTATACACCATAAATAATTGTTTACGAAAACCGATATTGGCGCGACTTATTTAATAGGCTTCTGCCAGATCTTATACGAATCAAATAAAAAAAAACCAAAGAATCTCCCACCCGCAAAAACAATATACAAAATGCACAACTGTCGATAATAAAAAAAGTTTAATTAAAAAAGTAAAAAAATATATAATTTTTCGATAAATTAAATTTATTTTTTATAAACAAATTTAAAATAAAATTATCGCGGGAGGTGAATTACAAAAAAAAGGGTAACACGTATTTTGTATAGTGTGTATGTGCTGAACAATCTGACATATGGGAACCAAATTACTCAATTAATTTATAATCACGTTCAAGGTTAATTCCAATATGTCGGTGAGATAATTAATAATTTTCTGATTCAACAAGCTAATGTATATAAAATACATTGGTATGTGGTTATGAGTAATTTTACCAACTAGTTATACAACAACACTAATGAATTTCATTCACAATCCATTACTGACCACTTTCAATATTATTTTTATTTAGAGTTCGGTTACTTATGTATACGCAACACAAGTTACTCTTTCCGTTTGCATGTATTTAGTACTATTTACCCATCATGTATAGCAAAAAAAAATTTTTTTTATTGTATAAGATTCTATTTTAGTAAATCCATAATCTTATTAATAGAAATTAAAATTATTTATAGTTAAAAAAAAAGTCTCAGTTTAAATTCGCGGCAATATATAATCATATTATTAAACCACTCACCTAATGCCCACCAGTCGACAGCTTTATTATGCCCCTTCGATTGGATAATTTCGGGCGCCAAGTATTCCGGTGTTCCGCACAATGTCCACGTACGATCTTTTAATTTTTTGGCAAAACCAAAATCAGTTATTTTCAAATGGCCATCGCGATCGATTAGCAAATTTTCTGGTTTTAAATCGCGATAGACGATCGATAGGGAGTGAAGATATTCTAGTGCCATCGTAATTTCGCAAGCGTAAAAATTTGCTGCAAATAAATTAAGATAAAATATAAATGTCATATTATTTACTAATTATATAAATATATAAGCTTTCTTTTTCTTTTGTTTTGACATAAAAATCTTACAAAAATAGTTAAGTATTTTAGGTTAATTGATTTTGTCGGTCACTGCATCGTGACGGTAATGATATTTATAAATTAGATGATGTTGGATTTTATGTTAGGAACGAATACATCAATACAAGAACACATTCGAAAGTTATATATACTCGAATTACGGAACAAAGTATATTTGGTAAGAAATTTGATCTATTCTTATGTATAATTATGGCTGGGTGTCCTTCTGAATCAAAATAAAAATTGTTCTAGTTATTTTCGGAAGTTAAAAAATACAAACTGTTTTGTTTATGTTTATCGTGTAAATTAATTAAATTAAAATAAAAAATTTAATTAGTAGAATGGCCTTTATACATTTATATAATATTGTCTTACATATGCGTGCTATTTTTCGTCGATGATTAGAAAGTAAACTGTTATAAAAATTTAGATAGTACGAAATTTTTTAATGAACATGACATTAATATGTTTTGTTCTTATACTTGCTAATTACTATTTAGGATTTAACTAAATATTTTTAAGTAAATTCAAAAACAAAATTGTGAACAAACTTTTAAAAGCCTAAGGATTTTACGAGACCATTGTTATCTATCTGATACTATTGCCTTTAACTCTATGTTAACTAAGATGTTTTGTTTCGGTAAGCATACTGCTGTCAGTCTTCCCATAATTTTCAAATGGAATTTGAACCATTAATTTGAGCCTAATAAATTTGTTCAGAAGATTCTAACGCTTTTGGGGGGTTTTCTGCGTATATGCCAATGTACCAACAAGTAATCTTTTTCAAATTCAAGGTTTGAATTTATTTGGGAGCATCGACAACTGGATTTAATCACCGTATGTGTTCTGAAGTTTGCCGTTGGCCAAAAGTATAAATTTTTTACGAGAAACGAATATACAGCATATACGAGTATATAGGCAGTACATTAAATCGATGTGAGGAAACCATACGAATATCAAATCGAATAATTTATCATGCAGATTTGAATTTAAAATTGCTTCTGTCGATTGGGAAGATAAAAAAACAATATCATTTTATATTGATTTTTCGAAGGCAGATATAAATCCGTAAAATATTTAAATCTTCAAATGTAAATTTTTTTAACACAAATAATTGAACTCAATACGACTATAGGTAGATTCAAATGGTAAATATTTCCAACAATGTCGAAAATGTTATTATTGGGTTGAAGTACAATCAAAACATCAGTGCACGTTTGCAGGTCTCGATTCGTTGAACACATTTCGACGTAAACGGTCGCTATCTCTCGCTTGTTGGTATAGCATTGCATAGCTCCATGTCAGCCTATAGTACTGACATGGACGATGAGACAGCCCATAAATTCTAAACTCAATAGAGGATCCAGATGTGTTCATTTACACCACTGATCGCACCGCCCAAACGATCGATGGTGAAAAATCCCATTTTGAATCTTTCCCCTATTCGAACCCGATACCGTTCGCTCCAACTCCCGCAGCTTTAACCACTGCGCCACCTGAGCGGGCAATGAATAGGGCCCAAAATAAATAACGTATGAATAATATTACCCAAATAAATAACGTTGCAACATGTCTCTGTAACGATCTCTATTGACTGTAACGTGTGTTTACTGGCTTTTATATAAGTGCGTGCAAGCCAAGATCTTTCGCAAAATTTATCAAAATGTGATCTGAGCGATTCACAATTCTTGAAAACGCCGTGAAATCGTCTGAATTGGTTCGTTTGCGATTGTCTCACTGGCACGGGAACAACATCCAGCAGCAAATATTTAGACTCAAATTTATTCACTAGACTATGATTTGTTTGTCTACTGGGATGATAATAACGACCATTCGTTTAAAGGTGCGTTCACAGTGAAAGTTTAAAGTTGTCAAGTCCCAAATCGTGAAACCCGTTACATAGTAGATATACTAGTAACAATAAGTTCACCTTTTAACTTACGTACAGTGTTTAGAAATCAACTAAGTGCGTAAATTGATGAAGGTTTGAGAAATATATACCGACTTTGAAATATATCAATCACTAATCAAAATAATTTCATTAACCACTACTCTTTGTACTTGTTAATTCGTAATTTTCAAGACACTATGGTTGTTGAGTTTGGTTTACTCATAACGATGTTTATCCAAATGACAAACTAATTCGATAGATATATTGGTTGTTATTCGAACCGTTCATTCGTGTCGAATCGTATCAAATTCTCTCGAAATCACATCAATTAAAAGTTGTAAATTAGTTTAAATCGAGTATTGGCTATATGCGGGTATAAAGCGGAGTAGACTAACACAAAAACTGAATTCGTAGAAATTTTTTTTACAACGTCATCTTCAAAAAAACATCTTTATACATATTTACATTTACGCAATCCAGACAATTTTTTTCTCTGAAATATTTTTTTTCAACAACTCAAATTAAGATTTCCTTATCAAATTCCATTAAACGTGCGAATCAAAAGCAAACACAATAACAGCAGAGCTATACGATGTATTATGTATAGAGACGACAGCAAATCTTCCTGTCATTTATGTTACAGACATCCTACACGCATATATTAAAGAGACCCGCGCGGCATGAAGAAAAACATCATTCCCATGCTGGAAAACTAGTCGTTCGCCTGTGACGAATATTTACTCATAGACAATTTATTTATTTATTTTTTTAATTTATTAATTTTGGACGAATTCCAAAACTATATTATGTACTGCGAAATTTATTAAACGCGACTCGAGACAGCGAATACAAGTTGAACAACAACAAGTGAAAACGAGATGCATTTTCGTAACAAAATTGACCAACGCACAAACGAGATAAAAAAAAACATGAAGGCAGAAAATGCATTTTTAATTGGAAAATTTACGCGTTAGTACTAGTTTAGTGTAATGATATAATGCATATATTAAGGTCGGTTGTTAATAAAGCGTTATTATAAATGAAAGTTGAAATTATTTTTAATTGCTCGCGTATTCTGAATTTTTGATGTACAATGTCCGGCCATGCATTATATTTTTGAGTGCAAAATTGTTTGTCGACGTAGTGCAAATAATTTGTTGCTATACCCATTACTGAAATAAATAATTATGATTACTCTTTGTCAATATGTTGAGCATAAACTGACTAACGACTTATAATTGAAGTTATTAAAAAAGTTGTATTAGAGCTTTACTCTAAAACATGATACACGTCTAGGGATTAATTAAATAATTGAAGCCTTCACTGTATAACGTCTTACGAGGCTAGCATATGCGTAAAAACTTTGCATTGTTGTGATATGACTTTAACACAGTAATTAATGGTTGATGTAGGAGTCGACTAAATCTGGGTATATTCATTCTTAAAAAATTTCCATTGTTAAAAATGAGAAAACTGAAATTTTCAGCTTACAACAACTGACCTGTTACCTAAATAAGGTAAGTTTCTTCAGAGTCGTTGTAATGATCTAGTGTTACAAATGCATTACAAGCTTTAAATTCAAAACCGTCTAATTCAGAACGCACAATGCTCATTAATATCTTGCATTATATTAAAAAGAACCACTCCTTTTGCTTTCGATGACTTTTAATGAATATTCTAACAAATCGGTCAGCCACGAAACTAGTATTTTGACTACAAAGTCAACCAATCGAAAGAGTCTATGAATGAATTGTTTTAACAACCAAACAAATACAAAAATTATTTTTTGAGTACATCTTTCGTAATATAAAACTGAAGACAAAAGCAACTCAAGACATTTTATGCCGGTAACTTAATTGTGTGACTACAAGGATTTGGAAATACTTGTTGTTCCAATGTAATAAAGGTTGTTTTTAACAGCTGATAGTTAAGTTTCAGAGTGACTAATTCGAATAACAATAGATCGTTTTCGGACCACGTTTACTCTTAATTATAATGTGCATCTCGTGAGACACAACTGTAGCCACTGTACAGAAAAGAATTAAAGAAAATCCAAATCGATCAATTCGTCGCCGTTCACAGCAACCGGGTTTTTATTTTCCCATTTTATGGAAGATTTTACGGAACGCTTAAAAGCTTTCAAGATTAAACTTGGGCGGGAATTAAAGCCAAACAACCATCGTATGCGTCGTCAATTCGATTCGTCAATTTTGTTCTCCGATGAAGCCCATTTTTGGTTGAACGGGTTACGTACCCAGCAGAATTCTCGAGGATAATCCACAAACTTTTGTCGAAACACTATTACATCCACCGAAAATGACTGTTTGTTGCGCTTTATTGCGCGGAAACATTGGTCCCTTTGTCTTCAAAAACGATGATAGTGAGAATGTTACTGCCAATGGTGAGCGGTATAGGGACATGATTGGATTTTTTTTCGTACCTCGGTTAGCTGGAATTAATCTTGCTGACATGTGGTTCCACCAGGACGGAGTCACATGCCACACATAGTGCGCGCTACAATTGATTTACTCAAAGAAACTTTTGATGGAAGAATAATTTCGCGTAATGGTCCAATTAATTTACCACCAAGATCATGTGATTTAATGTATTGGATTATTTTCTTAGAGGTTATGTAAAGTCTATGTTGATAATCCAGAGAAATTTGAACACATGGAAATCATCATACGAAGAGTAATTAACGAAATACCGCCGCAACTGCGAAAAGTTTGTGAAAATTGGTGTTCCAGTTGCACCTTGTACACGCCATAGTCGTGGCGGCCACATGATCAAAATAATTTTAGAGACAAAAGAATTGTGCAAAAAATTTAAGTAGCGGTTACTACAATTTGTAATTGCGGGTTTTGTATTTTCTATGTTTTCCGAAATCGAAATATTTCACAAAGGCGGATAAGCTGCAATGGTACATAGTGTCAATCAGACCCGATATCATTAATGAATGTTATGAATTCAAATAAAAAATCATGATAGTGAAATATAGTTCAGGTGCATGCCAAATATCGAATGTTATCCCTGTACAAGATGTGGAATTTATGTAATATAAATCTTGATATCGTCTATATCGAAAGATCAAATGACATAAGAAGTATATGGGTCTAAGTAAATGGCTTAATTTAGTTAAAAAGTATCTGACGTTATAAAGTTATAAAGCTCTTACAATCTATGTCTTAAAGGCCGTAAACATTCATAACCGCGTCTCAATTAACTAAGACCTTAAAAATAAAAAAAGGGAGAAACTATTCCAGAACTCAGGGCCAACGGTTCGACCCACACACAATTCCAGATTAAAAACACCCAATCGTAGTTTTTTGTTATCCCATGAATTGAACCCGAGACCCTTCTTTCTCTGCCACGAGGGTGACAAAATTGACAACTACGACCTTACGAACTAGTAATACATATTGATGCACATCGTAGGTGATCAACCCAACGAATGCTTTTACACAATTCGCTTTTTATATCATTCAGTGCATGTTAATTTTTTGACAACGGCGAGAGTCGAACTCAAGACCGTGGCGTAATGAAAAACTCTCGTAACCATTAAGTGACGAGCTACAAATCTCGTATAACGATGGCTAATTTATACAAAACAGTTCCAATACAAGCTAATCAAAATGTTAACTAGTTTAATGAAAAGAAGTGCGGGATACATGCGTCTCGATTTAACAAGGTATACTCGCTTTTAATGTGAGAAACATTTGATTGGCTTCATTTAAGAGACATACGAGTACTCGTACGTTGATGTATCTCAATATGATGTGCAAATTACGAGTTTGTACTATATTTCAAGTCATAAATCACCCACCTCAACGAATATAGTTAAAATTCAATTCGACAAAAATAACCGTTTAGCAGTATCGTGACCACAATACCAACTAATAAACAAAATCTCTAATTACATTTTTTATTACAGAACCAACATAACTATAACTATATACATGAAATGTATGTACATAAAAAAAGTAAAATAATAAAAGTCATGAATGGTACAATAACTTATCTGTTAGATCTTTTATATTTTTATCTATAATTTTATGTCGCAAAACATATAAATCGGCATGCTATGTATACATAGTTTTATGCCTTTTAATTATGTGAGACCCATAAACATAACTCTTAATAAAAAATAATAATAAAATAGAAAATTAAAATAATCTAAAATAATAAACTATGTAATGGATACATCATAACCATAAAAATAAATAATATTATATGTTTTATAGTATGTCGACTTACCGGTTGCACTACTAAAGCGACCAGCATTCCGCAAGTATGAAAATAATTCGCCACCGCAAACATATTCAAATAGCATATACAGGCAGCACTCATCTTTTGTGAACCAAAGTCTGTGTTGAATATGTCAAGAAATGGGTTTAGTTCCACATACATCTATAACCTCGATATATAGACAACATATACTTACAAATTTACTATAAATGGATGTTGAACTTCAGCTAAAATATTTTTCTCATTTTTAACATGTTCCACCTGTTTTAATCTTATAACATCGGCCATCGCTAATATTTTCATAGCTAAAAATTTATTGATGTTTTTATCGCGACACAAGCATACTCGGCCAAATGTTCCAGTACCTGAAAAAAAAAGAAAAAAATTAATAGTATTTCACCATCACAAAATTATATTACACAATCCTGACATAACAAAATCATTGATTGTGTTAACAAGCAAATTTCCCAATACAAATTATATAAACTAAACAGAAAAATCTGAAATCACTTTCGCAATTTCCATTAATTTTCCGAATGACATTGAAAACCAATTAGTGATCCATTATTCAAAGTGTCATGTAAAACGGAAATTAGAATTTTCTTCTTTTAAAACGAAACCAAAAATTGTATCTGAAGTAATCACATTTTTTAAAGAACAAACAAACCAAAAATTTTAAATTTCCTTTCACTTTCAAGGTTGAATTTTTGTTTCGGATTTTCTTTATAAAATGGTAGTTTGAAGAATTATTTCGAATGTATTGGATCAAACGAATGGTAAATATGAAAAATATTTGTGATAATACTAAACAAGAATTTAGGTGCCCACATCTGAATCGGTACTAAAAACCGAGTAGGCCAAACTTTGATAGCGTATGACAGGCAATCGTAGAGATATGAGTTGATGGTACCAATAGATCTATGCCATTAATGTATTTCTGAGCGACCCAAGTCCGAGGCACATAATTATTCTGATAAATCCATAAATTCACTTAAAATGCAATTTTGAGACAACCGCTAACTTATTGAACGACTATCGCTTGTAACACTTGTTCATGTCCCGCCGAATCGAAGTTTATTTAAAAAAAATTTAATTTATGTAAAATAAAACAAAAATAACATAAATTAATCTGCCAATATTTTTTTGAAAATTTTTTTTAATTAAAATTAAATTTGAAACACACAATGATTTATAGGAAAATCAATAAACCGCGAGTGAAAAAAAAAATAATAATTTTATCGCGTCTGATTCATTAAAAATTTTTTGTTTTGTTTATTTATCTAAGAAGAAAATGTTATTTCTTTGCGATATCAAATCAAAAAAGCAAAATCATCATCATGATCTTGATTTGGAATTTTTTTTTGATTAACTATGATAAATTGATTTCAATCAATATCTGTGAGGTTTTTTGATGGATATTTACGTATGACTGTATACAAGTGTGCAGAGTACATATATAGATACTCGATGAGCATGTGGTCGAGATTGTAGAATTATTTAAATTAAATTTAATCGAAATAAATTGAATTTTATTTGATTTGACATTGAAATGATTTTGTTTAATCGATAACGTTGATTGTTATTTGTCCATATATAGTACGTTGTTACATCGCGCGATCTTTAGTGTTTGCGTATGTTGATGAAAGCTTTGCGAGACGGGGACTTGAATGGGCATTACAACAAAATGCAATATCATAATTTTACTTTCGATTTACAAGCTAACCGCCTCAAATTAACCATTGTAAAAGTGTAAAAGTATTTAATTTCACAGAGTGTTGATACCTAGTGGTGTATGCAGGAAGAGAATTGGAAAGTTACAATTTTACACAGCATAATCGATTTATAATATTTGATGTAAGAATGACAAGAATGACAGTAAATAATCTTGTACATATATAATTGACAGTTGGCGTACTCCTCTGAAAAAAATGTATAAATTGTATATTTCAGCTCGTGTTTGAAAAGATCAGCGTGAGGTATACTGACATATTCGTAGTAAAAAAACCACTTAGCCATAAAAATAAATTTAGAATTATTTGTTGAAAATATCTTAAGTGTTTTTCATTATTACTGCGCTGCGCTAAATAACATATACACGTAAATCGTTTCGTAAGAAAACGACCATTAAAAGATAAGATTTTATGTTTTGTGTATATTCGAGATATAGTTAATTTGACAGGGAGGTAATTTGCATTTCGTCAAAAGAAATGAAAGTTTAAATATGTGTAATTATCGGTTGGATATATACATTTTTTTATTATTTTATAATTTTTACTATACCCTCAGCTGTTGCGCATCTTACAGTCATAGTCGCTGCTATAAAATAACAGTTTTGAAACTAATGGGATCAATAATGCTATTTTGTTCAATGGGAAAGTACGGCTGGAGATCACGAATAACCCAAAACCAGTGCAGAATGCTGGCAAGAGCGATGAGTCGTCGCATAAAATATACTTAACTTACTAGTTAAGGAATTAAATTGAGCCATATGTTATATAAAGTTGAAAAGATGAAATAGTCTAGATATTATCGATCGAAAATATATATTCTCGACATGAAATAGTATCGGTTAAGATTCTTAGATGGTAGCACTAGTACTTTTTAATTAGTAAAATGACGTATTAAAGGAAAATTCTATCAAAATACAAACGAATAAATGGCATTTTTCGGTAATTTTTCCTATCGCCACAGTTCCTTGGTCCAGCAAGATGCTGTTATAAACACTAACAATATTTTCAGTAGTGATTTGAGTGTCTAGGAAAACAAACGGACTTTTGAGTCAGTATTCAAACTTAAAATAATTATAATAGCGTAGAATATATAGCCAACATACCATACTTAGAATAACTTCCAATTTTGAAACCACACTTTCATGTTATTTTCAATTAGTCATCAGTCTGATAGATTTGTATAGGGTAAACAACGAAAAATACCAACTTGGTGTTTGTTTCAGGTCATTTTTAAAATCAATTCGAACCAAAACGTTGCCTCTTCACAATTAGTTTAACAATTAAGAGTCTCTTAATCGACATTGCGATATAAATTCATAAAATTCAATCAAATGAATCGTTATCGGTTTGAACTTAGCTAAGCTTAGAATGAAATAAAAGAAACCGTGGAATGAGATACTGTCTAAGTATAGTCAAAATTATTATTCTGTCGTTAGACCCAACCTCTCACATATATATATATATATATATATATATATATATATATATATATATATATATATATATATATATATATATATATATATATATATATATTTTAATATATATATATATATATATATATATATATATATATATATATATATATATATATATATATATATATATATATATATATATATAAATATTGTGTATTGTATTTTATTAAGTACTGCGTCAGTTTTCCTTTCTTCGATATGAGTAAGTATATCTGATATATTTCACTATACACTATATAAATTCGTTATATATGTAGTTAAATGACTACATCAATTAGTGTTGATATTTAAGAAATTCGTGGTACTACGTTGTAACAACTTTTTGAGTAATTACCACGCAATATACGTGTAATTGTTAACATACGAGTATCATATTGTGTATTTAGTATTTTACTTTGATGCCAGATCAATTACTCAGACTTATTGTGAAATAGCTAACACGATATACTATTTTAACGAACTATTTAAAATTTTATTCCGCTCAGTTTTTGATTTTTCGACGAGCGCAAACAAATTAATTGGCCAATTAATTCAAAATTATTAATAACTAGCTAATAAATCATAAATAATATTGTATAAAATCGTGTAGCTAATAAAATTTATTTATCCCATTATCCAATTCAAAATTCGTGTTTTGAAATATTTCCAAAACTAACAACAAAAGTTTTCCATACATTATCAAAATTTATTATATACTTGTTAGCAACATTTTGATCAGCTGTACATTCAACATCTTACAAAGAACAAACTTTTTTTTTATTTGTTCAAGATATAAATATTGTAAAAATAACTAGACTGGACTTAACAAAACACGTCTAATATTATTCATCACATGTATTGCAATAACACGAAACGGAAAAGTCAAAACAACACACAAAATTTTTTCTTAAATCAAACAACTAAGAGGGAAATCCGCGAAATTATCCTATATACAGTTATTTTATCTGTACAAAAACATACATAATATGTTTTTCTTTAATTTTCGTTTTGTTATTAATGTTATTGTAATTTCATATATATTATATATTAAACTAACTATAAACAAGTGTTATTTTGATTTTATTTCCAAAAAAGAATTTTCCAAGAAAATTTCATTTGTAATGCGTGTGTATATGTTTTCGTCGTCTCATTAATATGTATACGGTTCGGAAAATTTTTACAAATTTCTCTTCTAACTGACATACAAGCGGAATCACACACACACACACAAATCTTTTAAAAATAAACTATTTTTCTATGATTTGTTTACGAAAAATTTATCTTTCATTTCTTAAAAAAACATACTTAACTGTTATTACTGTGTGATAAAAAGTATGGTTCTTGACAGACTTGACGCCACGCAGTCTTTCTATAATGGTTTCATATGATTCATAATCGCACGTTTATACAATCCAGTTCATTATAGAAGTAGGCGTTAGTATGTATACGATGAGTTTTCATTTAAAATTTGTACGTATGTAAGCAAAACCTTAGTTAATTTTTAACTAACAGAATCAGTTGAATCAGCGGTTTGCCTCGTCTAATGAAAATGATAATGATCCTACCAAAATACTTCCTTGAAATAATTAATTGAAACAATTTAACCACATATTATGTTACGTAGCCACTGTCTTATACCAATATCTTCAGGCAAGTTTATGGTATTGAGTTAGAAGTTTTGATCATTCATCGAGTAATCCATTTTGCATCTGTTGCATTTTTTTCAGTTCTCATATTTTTTAGAATGCACCATTTGAAAAAATGCATTGGGTTTAAGTCTGGAGAATCTGGTTGCCATAAAATTTTTTCATGGTAGATATGTTGATTTACTTTTCATCCCTTTTTAATGAAACCGAGTGATGAGCGTTTTGTGGCAGTTATTGCTGCCCAAACTAACGCTGATACAAGTACTTGCATTCGCGGAACAATTCGCTGGTCTAGCTATATGTTCCCGTAGGATAACATAACAGATTGACGTTTGTTAAAAGATGAGCTTGCTTATTTGGTTACATTTCGAGCGCTGACTCCTGCATTTGTGAAGATTTTCCTAATATACGCATGCTCAACTTTTTAAACTAATCTTACGATATCCATAAACATTTAACCATCGTTCGGCCAAAATGTTAATTTTACATTGGTCAGACCCTTTCTTCTGTATACCCTGAACAGTAAACAAATAATTTGAACTGGAGAACCCATTCATTAAAAATTTGAAATGTCATTCACGCAGTGTTTAAAAGATCTCAATATACCTGAAAGATTCTTCATCTATAACTGTTGGCATATTATTCGCCTAACTCGTACATAGTTGATATAGACTCTTTTTGAACAGTTTGGCATTGTTACAGTTTTATTTTTTTAAAACTTAACATTTACAAAATGATACGATACATTACATATAAGTTTGTATAGGATCCCATTACTTATTCCACATTTTTGTAACCTGTCCGTAGTTACATTTTTAAATTCAGATTTTTCTCGCTTTCGTTGCAAATTTCAATTTTCCTCATAAAATCGTTGTACCACAATATTTCTCATTTTTCAATTTTGTTATTTATTGTTCTTGTAAATCCGATTGAGGTAAATTTATACAAAATTAAAAAAATATCTTGAAAGTGTCCAAGTTTTAGTATATGTTGAAAGGTTGTCAAATATATAGAGTGCTTTCATTAACATTTAAAACATAAACATACGAATAATTACTAACGAGATTAATGAAAATATGCTATATATATATATATATATATATATATATATATATATATATATATATATATATATATATATATATATATATATATATATATATATATATATATCATTTTTAAAAATTTCACTCAATGCACGAGACGAGTCATAAGCGTTTACTGAGTCATGTGTATAATTTTTTTCGAGACAGTATAACAGTAAATCCACAAATTCACTACCAAAAAGCATAAATCAATCTTAACGATCATTTAAAAGCAAGCAAAAAAATTCAACAAATTCATTTACAGCTGGGATCCTCCAATTTGGGTCGAACAATACAATGAACTCAAAATACTTAAAATTTTATTTTTATGCTACCCACACTGATTAGGTTGCACTGGAAAGCTATACATGTAAGCGATGAAATAAAGGCGGTCATGGTTATGCCGAACTGTATCATTTATATATATATGTATTAGTGAAAAACGTTTTTCATATTAAAACAAGTATAAATTCTTTGAGCATCTACTTATACGAGTACCATTTTTATGTTTATCTATGAATTTAGAATTTAGAGCAATATTCGTATAAAATTTGATTACAAAATTAGAATTTTCTGTGTTTTTATTTTAAATTCTAAAAATAAATATTAAAGTTTATTTTTAGTTTTTAAAATTTATTTAAACAACAAAACATAAAAAATAAATAAATAAAAATGTTCTTCGTTGGAACTAAATCGGTCTAACAGGCCAATTTTTTGATAAAAAAATGTATATGATAGAAACTGTTCGCAAAAATAATATTTTTACTATACACGACTATGTACCTATATATAGCACCCTCAATAACAAATACATAAATTACAAATTATCAAAATATCCAAAACATATTTTCCATGAGATAAGAAAAAAGGGAAACCACCATAATCACAAATAAATAAACAAAATATTTTTTCATTCTATTTAGCTGTGATAAAAATTTTCCATTTCCCAAACATAATTTTTGTTTAAGATACCGTTTGGTAAATTGGAACGGGAAAACCTAATTAAGTTATAAGCAATGAGTAATTTTCCGCTTTGGTTATAATTTCTAAGAATTAAAACTCTCTGTACCAATTTAAACAAACAATAAAAATGTTAGTATAGAATTATTTAAAATTTCCACATGTCTTTCAAAATTGAGGTCAAAAATTCTTCATTTAACTTCTCCATCTAATATTTACTTTTATATTTATTAGTGTGTCGACAATTAATTACTTTATGGTATTTTCCAGTGATATTTTCAATATACTGCTACAATTCGAGGTGTATGCAATTGTCTGTCGGAATTATCATATT
The DNA here is from genome assembly GCA_963932295.1 of Tipula lateralis. Lineage (NCBI taxonomy): Eukaryota > Metazoa > Arthropoda > Insecta > Diptera > Tipulidae > Tipula > Tipula lateralis. The sequence goes on from OZ010737.1 coordinate 11,071,042, forward strand.
TCCTTGTGCTTAAATGCATCACTGTGAACATCGTACAGTTAGTTTTTTCGGTATGTTTATGTTGTCCAGCGTGTCAGATCATGCAAGCCAAAATTTATTTAGGAACTTAACCACCCTCGCGGCATAGAAAGTGGCGTGGTTGATCTGTCATTCGGGGCTCTCGGGCTGGACTCCCAGTGGTGGCCTATAATCACAATTGTGTGTTTTTAATAATGTGTAAATGTATGTGGATTGAACCGATGTATGTGACAGTTGAATTCTGGAATAATTTTCATCTTTAATTTTTTTTAAGCACAATAATGATTATTTAACTGGACTACTGAGCATATACAAGATAAACTTAAATTTGTTTTTAAAAGATAGCATTTGTTATCGTGAACATTAAATTTTCGAGCAACCTATAGCGTATGTGTTTTGACTAATGTGATATTCTTTCCAAAATGAGAGAAAAGAGCTCTTTTTTTATTAAAGAATACGAAGAAAAATTGCCCTTGTTGTCGATGTATTGGTGAAAATAAAATACAAATTATTATGCTACACAAACACAAATTTCATTGTATAGTCTTTTAAAATATATAGATTTATTTTATTACAATCCTTTATTATTATTGTTATTATTATTATTATTATTATTAATATTATTTTTTAATTTCCAAAGAACGTGTAATGTCAAAAACGCACGTGTTATCTTAACTTATATAAAGATGGCTCTGGTTTCGAGCAAAAAGAGCACTTTTTCTGCTGTCAGAGCACTTTTTTTTACCAAAGAATATCGCATAAGAAAATGGTACTTATCACGAGATTTCTATAATAGTTAGGCGGTATAACTCCTTACTTTAAATCGCCTCTTTACAGATCAGAATAATATATTAAGATATGCCTTGATGGTTTGGAATATCAAAAAATTTCGTGTTTAATACAAAAATATGTAAATTATACCTAGACAACGACAAAACTGCTAAAAATTATTATATTTAATAAGATTCTTTGTTAATTATTAAAATCATAACTAATTAAATAGTTTATTTAACTGATTAAATTATCTTAATTTTGAAAATCAAAATCATCTATACTACTACAATAAAATCTGTTGTCACCTTTAAAAAGCTTCAAAAAATGACAACAAGCTGCTTAAACAGGTAAATCTGCATTAGTCAGCTGGAACACAACATAGAAACGAGTTTTAGCATGAAGCAATAAAATTTGAATTATGAAATATTAGATGTTCGATAAAATAGGTCGAGTACACTATCAATTTTTTTGAAATTTATTGAATTTGATAAGAGATGGCACAATTGTAACAAAAAAGGGTTAAGTATATTCACTATTTTCTTTACATTATATGTAAAAAATCCTGTAAATTACATTTTGTAAGTGGTTCAGACTTGTAAAGTCCAGTTATTTGTTCGATTATGGGAAAACTCACTGTCCAATTCAATGTACATATATAGACACACCATCTTATATCCGTTATTTGGTACTTGACATTGGTTCTTTCTGTTTGGCAAACATTTTCAGTTAAGACAGCTGTCAGTTAAATTTTATAACGTGATAGTATTGAAAAATGAGTTTCAACATTGTTTTTGTATAACGAATTGAATTTAACAGAATGATATCAAAGTGCATGTACTGCTATAAGTGTCGTAGGTTTTAAAGCTTTTATCGTTCGCAGTTGGATAAATATTAGTGCTTATTTTCATTTAGAAACATGTTAACTCAATTCCAATATATTGTTTTCGTTTATGTGAGATGCACGCTGTGCTTTATGTTTTATTTAATAATAAAATTAATTAACACCCATGAACTTAATTATTAATTATGAATTTAAGAATATATAGTATGTGTGTATATATAGATTTAAATAAGCCGCCACTATAAGAACCACTGTAACAGGTGCAATTGTTTTGTTTTTCATACTCAAACGTAAATGTTTACTTTAAGACATTAATGAAATGGAAAAAAACAAACCGACATATCTTTAATTTTTTTATTTTTTTTTTATTTTCTATAAAATGAAAATCATTCTTAAAAATATTCTTATGTACTGGCTATGATGCTCAACACATGAAGATACTTTAGCTGTATACATGTAAAATACACTTAAATTAGAAAATAAAAAATATCGCGCGTCTAATATGTATATAACTATATACATATAAGATAAAATATAAACAGATGGTAATTGAAGAGAAAATCTTAAAAAATAAAAAAAAACGATTTTTCAATATACATATACCTACATATGTATTAAAAAGAAAATAAATAATCAATTATTTGTGATGACATTGATGTAATTTGCGGGATTTTAGAAGGCATACAAACAGCATCAGTAAATATTTAAAACACAGAAATAAGCTAAAAACAAACTCGGGTTTGCGTCAATTGGGAAATGGTTAATTATATATTTATGAACCTCATCGGTCTGCTATATTCGCAAATATGTATAACGGGCGTCATCAACGGGATAATAATATGTGCGATGTAACTATACAGCCTCTCGTGATTTTTTCGCATCTCCAATATATTTGTATGTAATCGTAATCACATATAAACATATGTATATATCTTTCTGCTGAACAATCTACTGCCATTTTATCGTGTTAATAAAATTGTGACACTCATATATTTTTGGCACACCAATAAATCAGAATGTACACTGAGCAAAAAAATGAAAATGAGGAAATTTTTTTTTTTGCGTTTAGCCGCGCATTTCTCGTGAAATGAATTAATTTTCGTTTGTTTGTGCTTTTGCAAAAAAACGAAAATGACAGTCATGTATGCCCACATCGTAAAAAATTATTCTTTAATTAAAATGATAATAATTTTATATATAATAAAATAAAATACTACAAATTATTATTTCTTGCCAATTTTTATTATTGTATATATATATACAAAAGATTAACGAATCTATTGCCAATTTATTGCAATAAAATGTCGCGTTTGTTTAATAATTATGTATATATTATTTTACCCCAATTATTATTGGGGCGCTTCGAAGTTTCGACCACAAATATGACGATACAAGTTCAAATATTGTTTTGTTGGACCACTATGTTTTTCTAATATGGCGCATAATGTTAAAATTGGCCATAAATCTTATTTTATACCAACTCTAAGATTGTTTTGATGTATGGGCTGCAGTGTTATTCTGCTAACAAAACGTAGTCGTTTCAGAAGTAGTAATTGTGTGCAGAAAGTAACAATTTACGATAAATTTTCGTTTCGGTTACCCCATGTAAGAGTTTTCTTAAAAACTATTCCCAAATTTCTAACAGTAGAAATAGAAAACATATTTGTTTTTGTAAAAAATAATAGATTGCGATTTACTATAGCATTTAAGAACAGTCCATTGAAGATTGATCAATTATGTATTCTATCTAAATCCTTGTTAACCGGAGTAATATTACTAACAAGAGAATTCTGATCTTACTTACTATTTCTTTAATTTTGGACATCAACAGCGAAAAAATGAAACTAACAATTTTCGAATGAGAGCAGAGATTTGGACCAGTTTAAATATGCAAACTTGCATATTTTTAGTGGAAACCAAACAAATAGTTTTAAAATATTAAACAATCTTGCTTCTCATATTGACACCAGGTATCTTCAAACTTTCATTGCGTCAGTCTTTTAAGGTCTGGATTGTGCCTACATTTGAGTACTTTTGAGTTTATTTTGACAGTATGTTTTCCGTTTTGATTAGTTTTATAATTACCAAGAAATTTAAACATTTATAAATATTAACAATAATGAGCCACTTTTGGTAAGCAGATAAGTCTATTTTCGCAAATATTAAAATCCACAAGCTACCCTAATACTAAAGACACATATCTGGTTTTGTAACTACAGTTTCGAGTTAACCATGATTCAACCATGAGTTGTAATGTGTCACTGCTAACCATGATTTGCAACTTGATTTAAACATGCTTTCGAAATGAGCTATTTTTCTCATTCCATTGCATTTTAGTGACGACAGTGCCAAGTTATACAGTTAGTGAATACCGAAAACTATAAATATTGGTTTATTCATGTATTTGTTTATTTTTTTTATAAAAATTGAAGTTTTCAAAAAAATAAATGAATTCAGAATTCAATAAATTAACGGAAAATAAAACTAAAAATTGAAATAAGAAAATTTGGGTGGAGGGCAAAACAATACTATTTTTAAACCACACAGTTAACGTGAGAAGTTTATTGAATAATGATAATCTGTCAAATGAAACGAGAACTGTAGTGTGTAATGTATTCTCATTTCGAAAATCTTAGTTTCATAATCATGGCTACGAAACTAGATATGTGCCTATGGTATAAGAGACAAATAAGCAACTGCATTAAAAACTAGTAAGGCACGATATGAGTTTAGTTTGTGATGAAGCAAATAAAATCTCATTCAATATGTGGTTCTTTGTATTATATTTATAATTATATTTCTGACATCAGTAAAATTCGGGTTTTCACGTGTGATGATTGCATTGCACTCAATTAATGAATTTTGTTCTGACTGACAACAGATATGTCTTTGATCACCGTAAACATCAACTTTTCACTTTTCAACATCGTTTAAGCTTTTATTTTCTTTCATTTTTAAAAAAGCAATTTATAACACTAATTTAATTTATTATTTATAAATTTTCAAGGCCAATTATAAAACAAAGTTTTAGTCATTTGATTAATTATGAACTTAGCTTTACCAATTAGAATAGATGGCAATAGAATCGGAAAAGAGATAAAAATCTGTAATGATGAAAAATTCTAGAATTTAACGACATTTAATTGATACAGTTCTAGTCTTAGGGAGATATGTTTATCAGCAACTGAATTCCCATATGTTATCATAAGAATTGGAAATACATCATCTAAACAAATACACTTTAAATATTTATTCAATCTCAAACAAATAATAGAATTTAATAACAGCTATTGTTGCTCTTTGTGCGTCAGTAAAAATTCTATAAACATATACGAGTAAATATATATAAGAATAAGTGTCCACCCTTCTGTCAACACGCTATTATATAAAATCTAACCGAAAGATAACAATTATTATTATCTTAAAGAATTGTCTTATTTTTATTGCTAACATTTTTTGGCTTCGATTCAACTAAAATCAATTTCAATTAAAAACACAAACGAGTTAAATAATAATTCACGCGTAGTGATATGTCGCTTTGAAATATTTCGGCGTTGAAAATCAATTAAATTTTATTTAATACTCGAAAAGAGACCAATAACATAATTTTTACTTTTTATTTTCACTCTTGTTAACATAATGAAACTGAAATAGCACCAAATGTAATATATTATAGACTTAACGACACGAAAGCCCCAGTACTAAATCGCTATACAAAACGTCCACCATTAAGCGTTCATAAAATTATGTGGATTTTGTTTTGTATTAAATAGTTCGCAAAATTAGTAAAATCATAAATTAAATGCAAGATTATCTTGCAAATATTTAACTCACAGTTCATTGTCTAATTAAACAGTATGCCAATTTTATGTGTGCGTCAACGTTTATAATCTATGGTATATATGGTGGCAGAGATTGAGTTGCCTACAATTTTACAAACAATGAATATAATAACAATAATTTGGCGTGCAGATCTCATGTAACCACAATTTATGTGACACAATCTAATCATAATAAACGATAACAATATGTTATGATGTTTTATATTCGTTTATTATAATAAATTTGAAAGATAAAATATGTATATACGGAAAAATGGTAAGGTCAGGTTGTTAGAGTAATTTAAAACTTTTAATTTTGTGCCAACTAAACCGAGATTTTATAAGGTCTGGCGGTAGTTCACCCCCATTTAAATGTTTTGATTTTTTGAATTTATTTTTGTTTGAAACATAATAATTTTGGATGAGGTATCAAACTTATATTTAAAGCCAATATTACGGGGTTATCACTGTTGTAAAATGCCATAGCAGTGTTTAAGCTGTAAAATTGACTTTGAACTGATTTTGTTTATCAGATTAAAAAAAACACCGGTAAAGGATTAAATCAAGGAAGATAGAATGTTACTATTTCAATGTAAAGAAAGGAACTGTCAAGTTTGGAATTACTTTATGATGGACAGAAACTCTCTATTTGAAATGGATAAAATATTGTGCTGTGAAAAGAGTTCCAACAATAAATATACTTACCATATAATATCGATTTGGTACGATAGGTTAGATCCTTGTAATCATGAATCCATTTTCAAATCGTCCGCGAACAATGCAAACCTTATAAATAATGAATCATTGTTGATTAATCCACACAACGAATTGCAGTAAAATAATTTTGTTTCTTATTTAGTCTTTGCAATCTGTTTTGGAGCTCAAGGCTCTACCAACTCATTCGCGCGGTTCGCTTATTTCCATCCTACTTTACGCGTTAGCCAAATAGAGGACGTACTGCTATATAGGTCCGATTTACGTAGAACCATACCATGTATAGCTCCATGTGAGGTACTGACATGGAAGATGGGTTGGCCCATGAATTCCGCACTTTGGTGAACAGTAATATCCTCTAAACAGATTAATATAATTAAAAGACGAAAAAACGTGTCTTGGCGAAATATACGAGTATAACATAATTCTTCACAATTAAAATAGTTCAATAAGATTAAGTCTCTGAACAAATGACTATATAATGAAAATGAACTTCAGTTGCACTTTCGGAAATAAATACATTATAAATATTTGCTGTAGTACTTAAAATTATACATCAATATTATACTTCCGAATCAAATCTATATAAACGCGTGTAACTAAATACGTGATGTTTAAATTTTTAAAATTAATGATTGATTTTTATTTGCAATTAATTATTTATTCGATTGAGTTATAATAAATGAATTGCATTGACGTCAAAATTATAATTTTTCGATATAAAATTAAATAGATTGCACACATATGGTTGTACATAATATGAAATTTGTATGTAGGTAGTCATTTTATAGTTAAATCGACTCTCAAGATACTATAATGATATTTTAATAGGCTATCAGAATTCGATTGTAGCCAAATATGGGCAGAGTGTAATTAAGATATGTTTAATTTAAGTATATAATAAATTTTAATTGTTTTCAAAATATCGCTATTAATTGTTGATAAGCGTGCAAAGATCTTATTAATGTAGCAAATCAATGAACCCAACTAATTGATATATATATATATATATATATATATATATATATATATATATATTTAGATAAGTTTACTTACGATGAGTTTATCTATATAGCCATTATATATTTAACTGTAGGATGTCTTTAAAGCTTACCTGAAATAAACAAAATAAAAATAAAGTTATTCTAAAAGATTAAGATGAAAAACAATAAACATTAAAAGTGTACAGATTATTCAAATCAATTTTCAACTAATTAATTAATTTTACTTTTGCACAAAAATTCTAAGAATATAATAAAAAATTTTTAATGCATAATGAAAATACAAATTTTTATCTTTAGATAGTGAAGAGAAAGAAATCACTTTGAGGGCTTTAAATTAAAAAGTTTATCAATTTAATAGATTTACTTGAGGAATTTTAATGAGAAAACACGTTTGTAAATACTTGAAGCTCTCTAATGCTTTAAAACTAATTTTTAGAACCTTATACGACCTAAACCTTATAAGAGTTTAATAAATTTAAATTTAGAACAAAAGGCTCGAGACAATTTGTGAAGCTGTTTATAATGATTTCTCAAAGCTATGTAAGTCAAGTATACCGATTGCTATCCCATGTACTACATTAACTCAGCTGACTATATATGCTATGTGTGTGGTATACATTATATTTTGGATAAAGTGACTGTTAATTTGGATTATTGCCATTAAATAGAAAATTAAAACATTTTCTAAAATAAAATATGTATTCCTATTATTACTATCATTATTTTTTAATTTATAATGTATTCTTAATGTCTATTTTCCACATACTTTTGAAACCCAAAAAATTGTAGTTCCCAAACATGAAAATTAAAATCAATGTATTTGCGTCAGTAATGTACATTCAAGTATATACATATGTACGTATCGCTTCTTTAACAAACAAACTTTAGGTTAAGATGTAAAGTAAAAATCGAAAATAAAAGTAAAATTGTTATCATTCACGCAAATCATCACGCAAGCAATAATCCAACAAGAAATTCACTTTATATACGAGTATATTCGTATATGCTTTATCTGCATTAAACATAATATTTATATATGTTGTGTGTGTGTGTTTATACCCGTAAGATCTTAAATTGGCATGAACAATGAGCGAAACATTTTCGATTATCACGTAACATTTCATTTTTATATCGGCTGCAATCAAATGAAAGTCTCAATACATTCAATTTCTAAAGCAGCCATGTGTATATTAGAATATGCGGTGGTTTGAAGACAATTCATGCGTCTATTGATTTAAAATAAACTAACCCTGAGCTTTGTAATATACATATAGGTATAAGATTGATGAAATCTGAGATTATTTATATATATAAATAGCACCATAAAGTCTTTAACCTCAGAAAGGCGTATCTCCCCCATTTAGTCGTACGTAAAAACAACAAACAATAAATCTTAGTCTTAACTACTGACATATACAGAAACAGAAAATAAAACCCATTTGGCATCAATAGAAGATTTCCGCGAAATGTACACACATTACATTAAACGATCATAGCTAGATTAACAGTATTTAATTGAATTTAATATTTCAAGTATGCTATTCAAACACTTTAAAATATTATAATTAAATTAAACTGACTTCTAGGATTGTGTCTATATGTAACAAATAAAACAGATTTTTCAAGTATGTGGTTCAGTTTCTGCTTCATTCTATATCAAACCAAGTTATGTACACAAGGTATATAATTTAAATAGAAGTGATTCCAACATATGTAAATACTATAAAACACTAATTAATTTAATTACAATTTAATTTGTTTTTAAATTGCAATTTTCATCAAACGGACGGAAATATTTTTTTTTTTGTTTTTACGACTCGATATGCGTTTATACTGTATAATTTGGTAATATTCCAAATACTTAGCTTTGCTCCCATTAAATTGGAATTGTAATTGAAAACTTGTTCCTGTTTTAAATTTAAACAAAATTGCTAAGTCATAGAACAGGTTGATAGATGGAAAATGTTAAGAATTCGAATGCGAATCTTCATTTTATCGAAAGGGTAGCATTTAATTGATCAATCGAATAAACAACGGTTGTATAGATACTTAAAAACTACTAAATCAAAACATACAATTTGCATTCACAAGCCAATCTCCTAGTCCTCCTAGTGTTCTCATAGTATATGAGACAATTTTTATATAATGTGCACTTATCGTATTAATTAGCTTTAAAATTACTGGTATGAATCAGTTAAGTGGTTATCTTTGATATTTTCCATTTTTTGAGATTATGTACACGAGTGACATCTCTGAATCATTAGCTAAATGCCATGGTAAATAATAAGCAAAAGGAAACTTCTATGATGACCTAGAAGTAGACCAATTGAGTATAAATACGCGAACAGAAAGCGTAGAGTTTCAGTTTGAATTGGTGCAGCGATAAGTTAAAGTCGAGAAAAGAATAACAAGTGAAATAATAAGTGAAATTTATAGTGAAATAGTGGTATGATATGATATGATATGATATGATAGGGGAAGTACAAGCCAACCAGTTACGGTGATTCTGAGATTGTTACCATAATCCTGGAGTATATTCAGCAGAGTTCCAAATAGATATCTGAGAATTTTTACTCCAAAATTATGCGGGCCCAGTCCCTGCTTGCATCCCAACATATAAGGTTTAGGAAAAGGAAACAATCACAGAAACGACTAAGGTGATAATGCACTGCACTAGTCATTACTAACTACATTATGTATTAGTGAATTATAATATATTGTTAGTATAATCATTTTCACATAGGGATTGAGTTTGTTATTATTGTTAGTTGGATAGGTAAGGACCATTCTATATTCATCATACGTATTCGTATCTCCTCTACAGTTAAAACTGGAGTACTTTAAAAAACATCTTTGGGTCATCTCATCATATGCTGTATTTAAAGATGTGTCCCTATAATTCCCAATCCATCACCATCTAACGCGTGGGGAGTATAATTCCGCGATGACCCGACAGCATTCTATATACAATATGATGATCTAATACATTGTCAATTCGTTTGTAAGGGAAACTATTTAAATAAATAAATAGTTTAGTGCAGTCATATTCAGCTAACCTGATCGATCATTTCATTCCACACATTCTATCTTTATGTCCGTTTTAAGATTTTACAACAAACATTTATACAATACACCAAAGTAGAATTCTTGTATAACACACTACAATCCAATGAAAGAAATCACCAAAGCGGCCGTCCGATTTAGAAAGTTTAATAGTTTGTAATAGAATTATTATACAGCACAAAGAAGCTGCTTATTAAAGTAAAATAAACTTTCTGGTCAATACCACCGGTCAAGTAATCCCCATCCAATGTTAAGAATGTCACTCAAGAAATCTTATCCATTTACACTTATATGAATAAAGAAAACAAAATTATTTAAATAATTTAGTATTTTCCATGGAAATAAAGACAAAAGTTATTTAAGACATACCATGTCTATTATTTAAGACATACCATGTACAACATACCATGGTACATATATATACCCAAGAGCAAAACTGTGGACTTTATTGACAAAATAAAATCAAGAGGAATATTAACCGTTCCTTTAAAACACGATTATCCTAATATATGAACAAGCATCTGCTAAATCGAACTTCAACATTTTAGCCAATTCAAATCTCGCCAAAAATAGGTAATTTTACTGACCATATATATTATCGTCAATATAATGATCGTATAGTGGTAGTGATCGTATTAAAACAATCTTCAGTCTTTTCTACCATTAATATACATGGCACTACATTAAAACCTATAGTCTTATAGATATAATCTTAGTTCAAATTTGATATAAGATACAAATATGACAGCATCATTTCAAAACTTTTGAATAGCAAATTCATCAATATGGAAGGTTTTGCTGTATGTACCGATATGTATGTACATACTAACATGTGTATTATAATTTTTAAAACAAACTGAACAAAATTAAAAGTTAATTAACAAACTTCATTGTTATTCAGAATCAGGACTGATCTGTTTCACTGTCTTCAAACATTATATCTCATGAAAAGTGGTTTGGGCGTTAAATAGATTCGCGCTATAAAAGAAGAAATTTCGCTTTGTACTGAAACAGATTTTTATTTCAAATCGCGTTTTATCGAAAACGCGTTGTATAAGTACCGCGTTAAACGAGGGATACTTGTATATATATATTTAAAACAATTTTTTTGTTTTTTTTTCCCGTGCAAGTGAACACCTGCACAAAATAGAAAATAAAACAAACAAAATTCTCTAACCAACATAGGAAAGAGAAGGATAGGAATTTTGATAGACGAAACGAAAAATATGTTATATACATACCAATACCACTAAAGATCAGGCCGATTATTCTCTTTTATGAGTTAGTATGAGTAAAGGGTTAGAAAACAACAAAATTTGTACAATTCGTTCGTAAACTGTCGATTTCTCGCAATTTTTTGACTTTGCTTTGTTGTATCTTACAATACAGGCCTTAACATCAATTTTTGTATATGAGGCATCTAAATATGATTATTTATCAAGACTGCTGTACAATAAATTTCCCATTTATTGATACACGCTAAAATTTTTCATTCATAAGAAATTTTCCTGATTTTTATTTTTATTTTCGGCTAATATGTTAGTTCGATAATATTTCGTTTATCGAATATGATCACATGATCAAAATGGTTCAATGTGATTCGAGAAAATGTATAAATAGTGATTATATAACGTAACTCCTCTTTTGCATTTGAATTTTGTATAGGAAAAACACTCTAGCACACAAAGAATACACAAAGTCACGAAAATTATTTTTTTTGTTTTGTTAACGTTGATTTTTTTGTTTCTTTTTGTTTTTGATGGTACATTGTCTGTTACTGTTATTGTAATGTATTGTATGTTTACTTGTCAGTATGAAAAAAATTGACCTAAAATATATTTAATTTTTGGCAAATTTAAAATATATTTGCGAAAATATAAATTTTAATAAACATATAAATATAAATAAATTTTATATTATTCAATTCATAATTTTATTGACTATATCGGTTGACAAAATTTGTATAATTGTTAATTCGTTAATTCTATTTCGAAAAATTAAACGAAACATCAATTTAATTATTTTTGGAAATAATAAAATTAACGTTTTGTTTAATTTATTTCCTAGTCAAAATTCAGATAGATATTATCAAAATCTAAATAAAATTGTTAAATATCTATAAACCTAGAAAAAATAATTCAAACAGGTAAAATTTTATGTAAATTGAAGATAAATTACGAAAACATAAAATTTATCATAAAACAAATACATCCTCCCGTCGCAACTGCTCGTAGCAAACTAAAACAAAACAAAGCAACAAAATCAAAAATAAATTAAAAACGAAACGAATGCACTAAAAGACAACAAAGCACAACAAACGTAATTGACCAAAATATCAATTTTATAATTTTTATAAAGATTTAAGTAATTTAAGTTTACAATTAAAACAGTTTTAATAATCCTAAATAAAAATTCTGTAAGCCTAAAACAAAATTAAAACGCATAAAATTTTATGTAATATAAAAATATTACGTAAATACAAAATCATACTGACAACGGACACGTGCTTTCGCCTCAAATGCTCGTAGCAAACTAAAACAAGGAAACAAAATCAAAAATAAAATAAAAATGAAGCGAAATGCACTAAAAGACAACGAAGCACAAAACTGTTTGCGTTATTTCTAAAAAATATTGAAACGAAGGAAAATGAAAAAAAAACGAGCGGGATGTAAAATAAAATCATATTACTATTTGTAAACGGGAAACAGAGCAAGTTATAACAAACAATATGTATTTAAACCCGATATTACAAATTCATTTCGTTTTATTTCTCTATTCACGATCGAAAATATAAAAATCTAGATTCTTAAATCTTCAAAAACATGAATTAAAATATTGGTTTAAATGAAAATTATTAATCCAGGATTGTTGATAAATAATCATTTTCAAAACTCTGGAAAGTGAGTAATTGGTTATCGGCCCTGCCTACCAAGTTATAGGAAGTTAAAAGTCAAAAATTTCGAAAAAATCAGCTTTTTCATACGATTGTTGATGTATTTACCACTTTCTAACCCATTACACATACATAGGATCGGCCATGTTTTTCGATGGAAAACGGCCGTATACATATACGCATTGTACATACTATTAATACATAGGACGTTCAAATGTAGACTGTAAAGTATGTATTTGCGTTTTCAACATCAAATAATGATGTATATACAACACACACAATACACAATACCAACGTATATAAAAATAAAATGTAAGTCGTCAGTTACATTGAATGTTTATATAGCCATTGACAACGATCGCACAATGGCAGTGATCGCGTTAAATTTAAATCTCCAAAATCTCTTTTACTGTATGCTTTGATACAGACATAAAACAAAATATTAAAAATTGTTTAAAGGAAAGGGGAATATATAGCGTTCTATATGAAGAGCGAATTATGGGATGGGGAATGAGGTAACTAAACGAGACAGAACGAAAGATATATCGCATGCGATCGTTTCCAACGGAATATTGTGATGTGGATATGAAAATGATGTATATAGAATACAAAAACAAAACGTTATATACTATAATATATAACGGAGAAAAAAGAATAGACTATGTATATAATAAAATAAAATAAAATATAATATTATGTAATAATATATAATGAAATTTAATATAATAATATAATATAATAACGATACTCATCTGTAATTAGATTTTCAACTACACACAACGCATTTATTTTATTTTATTTAATTAAAGAAACACCGAGCAGACAAAAACACGTCTACTCGGTATGAAGATCCACACAATACTCCAATTTATAGTGAAATAGTGGTGGCGTAAAAGTTAATTGTGGTGATAAATAAACAATAAACTTTGGTGAAAACAAGCAAGTGGTACTTTATTCACAATCCAGTGATCGAACCTTGGTTTGGTAGGAATCTTGGTTTGGTTGGAATTTCTACTAGAGAAAATCGTAACAATATAAAAAATGGTATACCATCTATTGTATTAGAATGTTGTTCCTACATATCAATAATGCTATTAGTAAATATTATATATCGAGTATTTATTTAGGGTTCGAGAAGGTCATGTTTTTTAAGTGTAGATTAAGGAGGGAGCATTCATAGCCCTCGTCAGTACATTTAATTTTTTCTCAATGGTTTCATTAAGCAAATTAGGACAACTATTTCCAATTTAACCTCATTGCCGGTCAAATTTTCACCGATTCGTATCTTTTCATTTGATATATTAAAAATTCTTGTCGCCGACTGTCATATCACTTCATACAGATTATTGATTCTGATATTTAAAGTATTGACATTTCCTTTATAATCCATACATTCTGTTAATAGAAATTGATTGAATACAACCAATTAGCTCAAATTAAGTGTCACTATTAATTTATACAACATACTTTATTGAGATCTTACATCATATACATAAATAAATAATTCAACATGCTATTAAAATAATAAATATTAATTGATGTAAATAAATGATAACGATGAGTTAGTGACAAGCACGATATCTCACTAATATTTAGATGGTACACCATAGAACGACAAAAAATTATTTAAATGTATTATTTATAAGGCGTGATTAATGTTTTTCGCCTATTTATATAAATTTAGTATCATCCACATATATAGATATAGTATACATATCAATTAAAATCGCATCGTTAATTAACGATACGTGACTTAATTTTAATTATCACTCCCGAAATCTCACATATGTATAGTTGAAACACTATACAATTGTTTTATAATTCGTCTATGCGTATATATGTACATGACCATATATTGACAAGCATCATGCCAAAAACACCTGTACGCATATTAAGACAGATTGGTAATTAGTGTACATATCTAGCTATATATAATACAAGTACGTCGTCTTATGGGATCGTGAGCGGCTTATTACGGTAACATACATATATTTTGTAACGAATCACTTCCGATTTAGTTAAATTTCACAAATTAAAGCGTTAACCGATCAATTCAAAATACACGTATACTTTCTTATTAATGTCAAACTCATGTTCTTAACTTTCTATTATCTGGTTTCGATATTTCTTCATATTTTGCTGTTGTATTAATAATGTAATGCTATCTATAGACAGTATTTTATATGTTCTGTGTTGAATATCAACAAATTATGTACGTATGTGGATACATACATATATCTGTATGGAGATGAACAAACAATTTATGAGTTTAAGATTCTATTATAATTCCTTTGATGTGATTATTTATGCTTTCATTTCATAAACATTTTAAAGTGTTGTTTCATTTTAACAAATTATTTGCGGTTTTACGATTTGCATACAGCTACGAAAATTTTAATTGTAAAAACATAAAATAGAATAAAATGTGTTCGTATACTCGTGTATAATTGAACTATAAATTACATAATAATTTTGTAATTGTAGTAAATCGTGTAGTATAATTAAATTAAATTATTTGTCTCGCAAATGTGCGGCATAGTGAATCCATTGGTGTGTTATTCGGGTGTGAAAAATATTTTAGAGTCAATAAGTTAGCGTTTGCCAACTAATTATTAATAACTTTGCTATAGTTAATAATGCAATATTTCATTCGAAAAATCCTTTGAATTATAAAAAAAACATGTTTTGATGATTAACTGACAAGTATCTGAAAGTATTCAAACTTAAGTATAATAATATCATATATCTGCCTACAGTGTTGCATCTGGCCTCCAAGTACATTTATATAGTATGGTATCAAAAATGCTTTTCCTGAGTATTTCGCAATAAAAGTCGAAACTGTTGGTGTGGAAAATCAAAACTAACTTGCAAAATGGACAAAACCCTTCAGGTTAATTTCTGCCACTATACACCCAATTTAGATTTAAAACTGATTTCGAATCGAATGTTTTTTTTTTAAATTAATTAACATTGACCTAGAGAGACAGTGTTGAATGTAATTGATACTGAACTATAACAACACAAAATGAAAATGAAATTATAAAAAAAATGTGTCTTCATTCAACGAGTATTACAATGTTTAATAGCGATCGTATATGGTCGATGCACATAAAGCAAAATATATAATAAATATTGAAAGATAGATGATACATACACACACTAAGTTTCTTTTCTTAAAATAATTAAGATGCTAATTTTTAAAAAGCGATATTTTTCGTGTCTCTGTGATATAGCAAATGATC
The DNA here is from genome assembly GCA_963932295.1 of Tipula lateralis. Lineage (NCBI taxonomy): Eukaryota > Metazoa > Arthropoda > Insecta > Diptera > Tipulidae > Tipula > Tipula lateralis. The sequence goes on from OZ010737.1 coordinate 11,087,412, forward strand.
AATCAACGATCAATCATTTTCACATTTTTTCGGATACTAGGTTAAGTTTTACATCTTTTGTTGTTGTTTTTAAGCGGAATAACTTCACAAGATTAAAGAAAATGTCCATCAATCTCTTCTATTATATTCTCTGTTTACTTACGACCATATTACACGACAAAATGCGTTGATCAATTTCACTTTATTCGGTGTGGTATAAACGACACATTGCCTATATTTGTTTGTATGCAAAGTCCAGTATACGCGAGTATAATATATTAGTTTTATATTATTATGGAAATCATTTAACAGATTCGTCTAAGATGTTTTCAAAAGTATTAATTTCGCATAAAGACAACAATAACCAATAAATAAATTTAATCAAACAGAAAACGTTTGATTTATGGCACAAACAAATTTCTTTTCTAATACCCGTCGTTTTTTGTTCCTCTGTATAGAGTCGATAACTCAGTATACTGCTACAAAATAATTTCGCGCGAGTTTTTGCTTGTTTAGAAATTAATAAATTTTTAAAAGTTAAAATATCATAAAAATCGAAAATATGATAGTTTTTATACGATTTTATTTTAAATAAATTTATTATTTCGACACATTAATTGATTTGAATTATTATTGAATTTTATTTTTTTGGAATATATAACATAAACAAAATTTTGTAAAAGCGAAGGAATTAATTTGGTACGCGCGTTAGACAATTGTTTTGATTTGAGCTGTTGGTTTGGTATTTGCGAATTGTTATTTGCTTCCCGGAAATTTAAATTTTTTCAAGTGAAGTTACATAATATTCGTATCTTTTGATCGTATATATACATATCGTCTATATCGTTTGTTTGGACTCATTGAAAAATAGCAAACATTTCTGTGTAAAATTCCCAAATATGTGAGAAATACTGTGATGCTATTATAGGATTATCATATTCTGCCAATAAGGGAACAGTCGTTCCTGTTCAATTTTTGGTATAGCAGGCAACTTGTAAAGGCACAATGAACTGGTTGTTGTTATAATATTGATGTTAAAATTTATTTCAATAATCCGAAATCCAATACGCTTTGACAGTAGGAAGTTCATTAATCGAAGATGTTAACCTAATATCCTTCCTAAATGTTAACTTTTTCGAATAAGGGTTGCCTTTTTTACCATCATCAGTATAGCTGTTAAGACGATTGTTCGTTTTAAATACACTTATTACATTATTCTCATCTAGATCTTGGCCAGCCTTTAGTACGACGATATCACCTCTACCTTTATTTTCAACATTCTCTCTTGTCAACGAATGCACTTACACGATGCTTTCAAAATAATTATTTTGAAATCAACAGTAATTTTTAATTAATTATTAAAGTTGGCGGGAATCCTTTAAGGTTCCGTACTCAATTCCAAAAAGGGTCCATGGTGCCAACATAGGATTTCATTAAAGTACTGGAGCGTTTTGAATCAGGGCAGAGAACACAGTAAATTATATCTCTCAAAATATTTCTGGAATTGAACGCAAAGGATCGCATACGATCGCAAGCCGGACAACTTCTGATGAAATTTAAGCTATTATCAACATCACTAGATGAAGGTGACTTTTGAAACGGCCATGACCAGTAAGTATAGAAACCAATATTCTCAACTTGTCCTTTAGATTTGATAGGGCAACGATTTAATATGTTTTTTTTACTATGTGAAACAAGTAGCAGCTGGTTCAGGACTTACGAAGTATAAGCAAGAAAAAGTTTAAACTGAACAATCTGCATGACCGTTACCATGTTGTTACCACCAAAGAGGTTCAGAAATTTCTTACAATCTCATACCGCGTTTAGAACTTGTTCAAGGATTGTGCAATGAGTTCATCTAATAACAGTGGTTTCATAATGTGATCGCTCAATACATTTCTGCAGAATAATATGATTACGCGTGGCCACTATCATGTGACGTATAGTCTATTTACAATTTTTTTTCTGAAAATATAAATTGTGGTAAGAATTATCCTTCATATCATTTCGCCTAATATTGGAGGATATTCGCTCGTTCGCTTCATTTCCATCACCAAACCCAAATAAATATTTTAGTTTTTAATTATGTAATATGGGGATGCTTTATTTATGTTACTGTAATTGAATTGGGTCTTTCTTTTTCGCCGTGTGGTTCTAACTGTGTCACCGATATGTTCTCTATACTTTCCATTGTAAAATGCCTTATGTGTTGAAAAAAAAGTACCTCTACACGTATTAGATCCCCATATAAGACCTTCATTCATAACATATCATTTTCTCAAATCTGTAGATCGATCGCCTCTACTAAGACGAACTAAAGTTTTGGTTTTGGTACCTAATGATATGACTTTCTGTTTTATTTTAATTTGTTTAACTTCCTTGGACATTAGAATGTCTATAAAATATTTACACGCAATAAGATAAATGAAAAAACTATCATTGATTCTGCAAAAAATCGAATGAATACATAAAACAAAACGTGTACTTCACTCTGTTGTCGCAATTAAACTGCATCATCTATATTTTATACAGTATAAACAGAACCATCTATATTATACAGAGCCTAAATATTAAAATTTGATATTAAATTGGAGTAGGATATAAAATATGTGATTTTTACATTGATTCTTATGAGAAAGTGTTAAACGTACCTCCTCTAAAAAAGCTCTACTAAAATTATGACGCATTATTACGGCTCCATTTTCTAGATGGCTCTGGTATTAATCAATAACAAGCAGAAATAAATGAGGAAAGCTTAAAAAATTAAAGCTCAGTAAAAAAAATAGAAGCCTAGCAAAATTATAGTTTAAACCGTTTAAATTTGTAACTTAGTTACCGATAGTAGTCCATAAACAATTTAAATTGTATCGTTATTAGTATACTGACTTAAACTATCCGGATAAATAAAATAAATATAATGTAACATTATGTTTAAAAACTAATTCCTCAATCAATGTTTTGTACCACAGTAAAATCGTTCCGCTTTAAAATCAACTAGCTACACAAGAAGAAAACATGTGATTTATGAATAACCGCATATTCATCATCAAATATTCATTTTTTGAGGTAAACGTCAGTTCGTTCAACCACAAAATTTTACACTTACTATATATACATATACAACATAATTCAAAATGCACTTTAATGTATACAAACAAGAGATAGTTTTTTTCACATTTTATTTGAATATTGAGATAAAGAAAAGAAAAAGATTTCTATAAACTTTAAATATTTACATTAGAAAATTGATGTAAAATATTAAAAGAATAATAATTTGAATTTTATAAACAGTTCTTCTAACAATAAATTTCGAAATTAACTAAAAAAACAATAACGTTTATTTGGTTTATATATACACAAGTTCGATGGTCTAACTTTTTAGGAAGTAACTAGACGAGTGTATAATATATAAAGTTATGTATATGAGGTTGAAAAACATGGCCACAAACGTCTCGCAAAATCCAAGTACCTTAATTAAATAATTTATTCAATCACAAATAATATTTTTTTTATTTACTACAGCTATATACTATATATACTACCACCTTACCACATCCTATATATACGAGTACGTACTGATATAAAACTGTCTTAAAATTATAATTTACGATTATTACTTAAATTAATTTTGATTGTAGTTAATCTGTGAAGATAGTTTAGCACGCCGTAAATCAAAATTAATAAATAAAACGTGTATATCTCTATGGGTATATGAAACATAAATTTTATGACACAATAATAATAATAATACTCAATAGAATATTTATAATGTCACATAAAATTAATTAATTTAAAAGTAGTAAAATAGCAACAACATTTCATATTCAGAGGGTCTAAAGTTTTTGTCGTACATCTTGATACATTCAGTCAGAATTTAAAAGTTAAATTTTTCTTACAAAATTTTGGTTATTATACTGATTAAATTGTAATTATTATAATGGGTTCGTGTGAGTAAAAAAAGCTTTTATATCTATACCATTTTACCTATATTTTATGAAAGCTACTTAATAAATTGTTATAATTACAGTATTCATTACACATAAGTCGAATATTTATTTTAATATGTACATATATTTCATGTAAATAAATATATTGCCAAAACATCTGGATAGTTTATGAAACCAATAAGATATCATAAACTGGAAACACCATCTATCATCATGTAAATGGAAAACCTAACAAAGTTTTAGTTATCGTTAAAATATTTTATGTTTTAAAAGTTTTAGCTATCGCTCTTGCTATTTTAGCTATCGCTAGATTAAACAGACTAGCCCAATTAAGCTGTAAGTTTCAATAAAAAAATTAAACTTATTTATAAATTAATAGCTACTAGAGCCTAAGACTTATTACTAAAGGTTCTATTCCATGAGAAAAATTGACTGTCAGTAAAAATTAAAATGAGACAAAAATATATATTAAACAGTAGTGTAAACGAAACAAAAAACCATCTCAGTCAAACTTGGACTTCTACTGACGACTTTGAGGATACCGGATATCTTCATTAATAAACAGTGTTCGGGAATAAAGGTGTATGTATGTTAAGAAATGTCACAATGGCTGAATCGAGCCTAATTGACAGAAAATAGCTCACTTTTTCACAAATATGTCTAAATGATTTGTTTTTAATCCTCTCGACGGTATCATTTCAGAAAACATGAACCAAAAACTATTATATCAGAGTTGAATTTGAAATATAAGACTTAAGCTTATATTTTTCCATAAATGTTACCAATCAAAAATATTATTTGGATCTCGCCTTAATTTATTCAACCTTTTAATTTTGCTGATTACGTATACGCTTACTTAATTAATGTTTTCAGTATTTTTTTATATTTTGGAAATGTGATATTACTGACATGAGCAGATTTCACTTAAAGAAGCCAGGAGTGTTCTAAATGTGTACACTATATATGTTGATAGGAACAGAGTATATACTGTTCTTGAAAATGTTGAGGTGATTATTTCTCATTAGCAAAAGACAATTGAAAGACACTTTCAAGTTTATCGTTATACCAATAAAAATACAGTTTATAGTGTCCAATGATCCACACAACAAATATATCTACTAAACTTTGATCTGACTTTTAAGTGAGATTACTGTAGCTCAAATAACTTGGGTAACAATTATTTAAAATAGACAATTAATCTAAACATAAATATTTCATGATATGTAATTATGTGGACAAACCTTTTTAATGTTTTTAAATGTACGATCATCTCAACATTTATCATGTGTGTTAATGTATAATTATTAAAAACCAAATTCGATTTCTTAGCAAATTGTAAAAATTTGTGTAATTTACTTACTATAAATACACGTTATAGACGTTATTAAAACAAGCAAGTTATAAATTATAAGAAAGGTAAGACAATTTCGTATTTCTTTTCTACTCGCAACAAAACTGGGTCAATAAATTGTTGTTTTACTTCTTTTGCCATCTTTATGCAATGTTTATCTTTACTTAAAGATACAAATTGGTCAATTTATATGTGTATAAAAAAAATACTTTTACCTTCAGTTTATGGTTTAATTTACTTACATTTAATTCAATAATTTCACTTTGGTGTTGAACTTTGGGTGAAAGACAAAAATTTGACGTGGTCGAGAAAGTGAAAATTATTGTTTAAATTTATTTCAATCATATATTCTTTTCTATGTGAAGATCAAAGATTTATCTTTGACTTCACCTTTGGTGCATCTATCTTGACGACTTGTATTATTATTTATTAAGACGAATTACATTATAATGTTATTAAAATTCATTTAAGTTGCAGTAAGAAATGTTGTTGGAGGAAATTCTTGGACAGTACATTTATATAAGTTCACAATTTGATATACTTAAACGTACAGCAGTAAGTGGAAGACTTAATTACCCTTAAAATGATGGTGGATGATACCACTACAATTTTTCGTTGAACACTGTCACATGACACAAATGGTTTGTCTATTCTGGATTTGTAAGATTGATTACGAAAAATGATTTGATTATTACCTAAAATTTAAGTTAGCACGAAATCAGAAAATTATATACTTAAGTGCATAATTAAATTTAAGCTCCCATAATGCGGTCAAACGCATGTAAATACCATTTTAACCACCATCTTAAAAATAAAATAAAAAATTAAATAACCTTAAAAGGTAATTTCAACATAATGAAAAACAATAAACTGTAAACAAATTAAAAACTATGCAAAAGCAGTACCAAATTGTATCGATAGAAATTTGCCCACACAAGATATGATTATTCCACATAGAATCGTTTTCGACAATATTTGTGCCAACTTTATGTGAAACCAATTTAATCAAAATTGAAATTTGACCACCTAATTGGAAGTTCTCAAATCATTTATTTTTTGTTTGTTTCTTTACAATATAGTTGAATCCGTTTCTTCACAAGTTTTTGGATAACACTAGTACAATGCCAACGAATGGCGTTTGGAAGAAACTCGACCTTTTGAACTAAGTTAAAAAGAGGATATAAGTCTTTGTCGCCAGTTGAAGTTTAACGGTTAAGATAGTTTCTCATCACCCTGCGGTCTTAAGTTCGATTCTCGCTATTAACATGCATAGGATGACTTAAAAAGCGATTTTGAATAAAAGCATTCGTTGGACCGACCACCTGAGCATCAATAAGTGTTAAGGCCTTTTTACAAATTTGGCACAGATGCTGATCAATCAATTTGCTATATAATGCAATCAAATACTGCAGGATTCACAAATTTACGATTTGACCACTAAAGAGTCTTTAGGAAAACCCTGACTATCAAATAACTTTCCAATACATACTGTACAAAACCTATTATATAATATTAGAAATTTAGCTCATATTATTGATATCTTATTTTGACAAAATATGGATTGTCTTTAAATGAACTCGTGTCACTAAAATATGTCTTATCTTATTTTATAAAAAATTATAATTTTCAAATAAATGTCTAGCCGTTATATAATTCAAAAAATAAACCGATAATCGGATTATGAAAATTAATAATTTTCTAAATAATTAATAATGAACTGACTGAAAGAGTAACAAACTATTAATTACGAAGCAAGGGGTAATGCGTTTCCTTCAAAAATTCTAATTTACGAGTATGAACAATTACAGCGTACAGTACATTTAACAGACGTGTGTACATATAATATATGCACTCGTATGCAAAAATGCTTCATTTCAATCATTCAAATCAAATTTTATTTGTGTATTTATTTTATTTAAAATATAAAATAAATAAAAAATTATTTAATTAGTTTTGATTCGATTTGATTCTTCGCAAATGAGTAATTTTTTAGTAAAATAGGTTACGCTTGTATACATAAAAAGCACAGTACTATACAAACAAATTCACTTTTAAACCATTTGCGCGTAAAACGTACTATATATCACAGCAGTGTAGTAAATTATTATAGCTAAAGGCTAATTACAGAGTTTCAATATACAATTATAATTACAAATCGTTTATTATATTATGTATATACGTATACATTCATAATATAAACTTTCTTAATACAACTTTTGTTGTTAATTATCGTTTGTGCTTCTTACATGAAATTAAGATCGGTTGTTTCTTTTTGTTCCGGTGTAACAGCAACAAGAAAATATCTGCTGTTGCTTTCAATTTTTATTAACATAAATCCCAATTCGATTGATAAAAAAAATCACCTTTATATTCGAATAAGAAATAGTCGATTAAGCTGTCCAAATAAATGTTAAAGGACAAGTGTTGGTATAGAAAGAAAACTTAATTTTCTTTTATGCCAATTTATTTGCACTTAACATGCTTTTGAAGCAATTTATGTAACATACTAATCATAATCAGATCGTTGGGTTATAAGGTCTCGAATTTAATTTATTTTTGTCGTTTATGCCGTAGCAAAAAAATTTCATTACGTTGCTATATACAAAATGTTAATTGTAAAATAGCAACAAAATGAATGTTAACAGAATTTTCGAACAGTCCAATATATAAGATGTTTTCTAGTTCCGTTAGTAATTTTATTTTCTCATCTTGGTGATGAAGATACGTTAACATTTACATTTCACATATGTTGTAAGCAGGTCACGTACCAAAAAAAAAATCTTTAAGGAAATTGTTTATAGATTTGTTGTATTTGCATTTGCTATTGATATATAGATTTAAGTCTGTGTTGCCTGGAGTTAATACTCAATCGATTTTTGAATTTAATTCAGATCTATCGCACGTCTGAAACGTTCAAGTTATCTTAAGTTCATTATCTAACATGAAAATGTAATGAGTTTTGAAACTTTAGATTTTATTAAGAATTTAACATCCTCGAAGTCATATTGAAAACTAACATGAGGGTGGAATATAGTATTAGCTTGTATTTGAATAATATTGTTAAAACCGCACAAGATGAGTATGAACTACTTCACTCAATTAAAATTTAGAATTAAGAACAGATTGAAATTGAAGTTTCGAATAAATTCCTGGAGTTAGAATAAATCAAAATTTGACTACTTTTAAATATCGTATCTACATTATAGACACTTATACTTTTATCAAAATATAAAATTAGAATTTTTATCAAATAAATAAAAAAAAAGTATTTCAGATAATCTTAATCACATTTTCTAACAGAATTCTTAGAAATAGGTGTATAAACCTAAATACGCACTATATACATGCGAATATGTCACTCACTATCTACAAACTAAACAAATATTGGAATGTGTACATGTGCTAATAAAAATATAATTTTGTAATTTAAAATTAAAATCTTAATCATCCCGAATGAATTTCATCCAATAAAAATTAATAACTCAATGATATCAAATTTTTATACGCATATGCAACACATCAGGGGCGAAAAACATCTTAATTTCATTATCAATAACATAAAAACGATTGTCTATAAAATTATGACTCTTCCTTACTATTACAAGTATACATAATACATGTAGTATGTTGTACACACAAAAAATCACACATTCAATTCGTGAGAGGATATAATAAATGAAGGTTTCCCACCCAACGTTGTTAAAAACATGAACACATGAATTTCACAAGAAGGCATCATACTGTGATCTCAAATCTTAATTATCCGTTTTACATCAAAAATGTAAACAACACAGAAGAAAATCTCAAATAATTCAAAACAACTGTAGAGATACTACTGTGCTATATGATTTCTCTAGGCCAAGTGAAACAGTTTATATTTTACCATCGTATTTTTCAAACAAACTCTGTAAATTAATTTATATTTCACTGATTATTAATTTTATTTTGTGCAAAATAAGCAGCATATGATGAATTACTGATTTTGTGATGCATTTTCCACTTGCAACAAAAAACAATTTTCGTATCTGTCTACGTAATAAATCGGATTCATCCAAAAATAACTTTTCATTTCATAATCTATCAAAATAAAGTGAAATGCGCTCCCACACTATATATGTTTCGTCTAAATTAGAAACCCATTTTTACATAAATCTGGCAATAATTCAAAATTCATCATGGTTACCATTTGCGTGTTGTCCATATTTTTAAAATTCGTTTGAAATGGGATAACATAAGTTTCATATTATTTTAAACACTAATATCAGTAATTTATAAAATTTTATTTTTATAAATGATAAGTTGGAAAGGCTGCGTTTGAAAGGGTTCATTGCACTCTTTATAGACACAAAAATTATCCTGGAGTATTTTATCTGAAAGTATTAGTGGCTGAAATATAAAAAGTCTTAGCGGGTTATGCCGCTAGATGGTGTTGATGCCTACATATATCGGGCAACATTCACCCGATGTTCTCAAATGTGACTCGATTCCCTTCCGAAAATTTCAAAGATGCACATCGTTCTGGTAGACCAGTCAGTGTAAAAGTCATTAAAGAGGCATTAAACATCAACCACATGCCAGTTTGGAATTATTTCAAAAGAGCAGGCTACAAAAAGAAGCTAAGTGTTTGGGTGCCGGATAAATTAACGCAAAGAAATTTGATGCACCGAATTGACATCATAGTTAAATACTGGAAGGAACTTATCCAATATGAACTGCTGCGACATGGCGAAACCATTGATTTGGTCCTACTGTTCACAACTCGATAAAGAAAGTTGTGTTCCATCATAACAAAACCTTGCACCATTTGACTACCATTTGTTTCGGTCTCTGCAAAACTTTCTTGATGGTAAAAAATGGCAGATCGAGGCGCTACTATAAACCTCTTGGCTAAGTTTTTCGGCGATAAATCACTGAAGTTCTACCACCGATGGAATTTTCAAGCTACCCGAAAAATGGTAGAAGGTCATAGATTTTATTTTCAATAAAAAAAATCATTCAAAAATCTACCAAAAAACCGTGAAAACTTTTAATATATGTACTCAGAAATTGTCCTGGAGTATGCTATCGTAAAGTTTTGTTGCCAAAGCAGAAATGAAATAAAATTAAATGAACAATTTTAATCATTTGGAGTATAAATTGGTTTTGAAGAAAACAAACTTGCTAAACTCTAGACTTAACTAAGAAAAACATAAAATTATAACCATAAATTCAAACTTCCGGTGATATTACAGAACAAAAACGTTTATGCTATATTATCCTTTCAATTTCACACAATGTTAATTTTCTGAATGGCTTAAGAGCTGCAAATAATTTGTTTTTCGCTTAATGCTAAGGGGATAAGCGTTTATAAAAAGGTGAATAGCCTTCGCTATATGACATCATATCCCATTATACGGCAAACGCGAAACCAACTTTAAAAAGAAAAGTGAAAATTAATCTATATAACAGACATTTTCTTTGCATTTTTCCGTACAAAAAATGTTAATTCGCTTGTGACGTAATATTACGTTAAATTAAAATAAAATTTTCAAAAAAAAATGACTGATGAATGTAAACATCTGAAAGTGAAAATTTATATGTTTGGTTCGCTTCTTATCTATTTTTAACAACTTAACTGATAATTTTTGTTTGGTTCGTGTCTACATAAATTGAGGTTGCCTCATAACGCACACAAACACTAATACAACCACATTAAACTCAATACTACTAAACATTGTCGTGTATACAAACTTCGTGTTGCTTTTGTTGGGTAATTTAAACCATATCGAAAATGTGACGTTAATTGATTTTTAAATTATATAAAAAGTTTTTATTTTTGTAAAAATGTCTTAATATAGCGTTTTAGTGTGGTGACTGGCAAACTTTTCGTTCGTTGATGAAACATCCATATACACACAGCTGTGTCGTGTATTTAGTTTAATTTCCACTAGACATGATGGAATCTTTGAAGTGGTACATTTAAAAATATTTGGGCATCAGGTGTTTGCTATCTTGGTGTATGTCAATACGAGTATATTTTTATATCGTGGCCCGAAGCACTCCCTAATATTTGAACTGTCGTTACCAGTCAAAAATGTGTTATTCATAGCCATATCCAAAGTTTAATTTTTCAAACATGTTGACTATATATAAATGAGAGACACAATACCGAAATTATCAAATAATCTATTTATTCGATTATTCAAAGATAAATAAAAATATTTTAAATCAGTGATCTACTTACTCCTCGCGAATATTTTATCAAATTTTATCGGATTTTATAATCCATGAATGTACATTAAATTTTAAAAAATACTGAATATTTGTATATTGTTTAGGTAAATACTTTACGGTGCTTAAGACATATAATAGGATGTGAAATAAAAATGTTTTATTAATAAGCACGCGCACTGATGAATATTATATATATAAACGAATGTGTTATACGCGATAACGATGTGAATTTTTTCAAAAGATAATCTGTTCCTGATTAATTTGATAATATTTTGACTTTGCCAAATTTATAACAAATACGAGTGTATAAACATACGCGATTACTGTGATAAGAACAGAAAATTACATGTCATAATGAAACTTTGAAGTGTGTTAAACTTAAATATTAATTTCAGAACTAGATCTAGCTTCTATTCTTACCTAATATTTCTCCATTTATAAAATCTTTCTTATACATTACCGGTAATGTACGATTATTAAAATTGCATGCATTTGAGAGACGTCAATGCAATAAGTTTTAAGATATCCAATTTCGTATACAATAATTATTGCCAAGTTTTTCCCGATACGTCATAATGGTTTACTTGCGGATAAGTCGATCATATTTTACAAATAAATTGAAAATCCTCGACATTATTGATTTGACAGACATGTTAATCTTATTTTCAATATATATCTCGTCATCTATCAGACGACAAATTTTGTCTATAGTGTCTCGCCTCATTTCAAATTTTTAACACAAAGTCAAGGCCGTTTGAAGTACATTTATACGAGTATATAGAATTATGATATAACTACTCAATTAGTGTCTAGTAATTATGGAAATATACTCTATGTCTCGATATTAAATTATATAGCAATAACTAAAATATTTTATGCATGCAACAATTTTAAATGGCTTTTAGATGTTTTTGAAATACATTTAAATTCAAGTCGTGTAGCAAGGAGCAAGTTTCGTTTAAATAATTTAATTGGTATGCAATGTCTGTATACAGAACAATGAAAATAGTTTGTTTATTTTCATTAGTAAAACTATTATACTCTGTACATAATTGTATATAGCTATTGGTATATCTTTATGATTTATAAATAAAGAATAAGAAAATATGACGCACGCCAGTTCATATTTGATTCGAAATTATTAGTTTCGGCCGCCATAAATTGGTTGGTGCGATTTATTTCATTGATAAATGCAATAAAATGTGCGATGCATCATATTAATAATTAGGACGGTACACATTAGTTAGTTAAGCTCAATATGTGCAACCCTGAAGATATATTTATAAATTTATTATGTTTAAAACACTATTCATTTTATTGCAAGTATATATATATATATATATATATATATATATATATATATATATATATATATATATATATATATATATATATATTATATATATATATATATATATATATATATATATATATATATATAAATATATATATATGTATATATATATATATATATATATATATATATATATATATATATATTTAAAGTATATTTAAACAATAATTAAATGTTTAAAATGAACAAATTATGTGTTCTGAGTCAAAGTGGTCTTCATAAGCCTATTAAAAATAAATTATTAGCTAAGAAATAACGACGTGGTTCACCTTTGACAATGAAATGATAATTTATTTATGATAGAGACTAACAAAACAAATTTTAAAAATTGAATTTACGCCAGCAAACATATACACAAATAATAAAAATATGTCCTATTTAATTATGTTTAGAGAAAAACACATTAATTAATTTTCTTCTTATTTATATTGTATGGCTTTCCCGACGTTTTCATTCTGTTACTACTTGAATAAAGTAATTTCTGAAAATTGCATAATGATTATTTTCAAATTGATTTTCTTATTAAATAGTACGCATAAATAAATAAATATATATATATATATATATATATATATATATATATATATATATATATATATATATATATATATATATATATATATATATATATATATATATATATATATATATATATATGTAGAAATTTATAAGCATATATTCTACTTATATATAGAACGGTAGTAGACAATATATGCGCCCTCGTCTTGAACAAACCCACACACACACACATACACAAAGAAAAATATAATTGGGATACCAAAAAGTTTATTTTTCCACCAAAATAAAACAAAATCGGGAAAATTTATTAGATAAAAAATATAATAAATAATTTTCCTTTGTTTTACGTTTATAATTCGTTTTTTAAATATATTATTTTAAACGATATTTGCTTCTGTTATTGTTTGCACATTCAAATTTCCTTGACCCAGAAATGAGGAAATAAAATAAAGAAAATTTGTTTGTTTGGTCGTTATGTCTCGTAAGGATGTATTATTTGAACAATATACAACTTAAAAACTCGGTATAGACCAATTGTCTGAGCGTAAATTCAAATTAACCCGTTCGGGAATGACTGTAGTAATTATAAATAAAAGTTATAAGATTGGGTTAACACTCCTAATATTATTTTTATTTTTGAAATTCATGGAAAAAAATATAAATAGATTTTTTTTTTTTTTTTCAAAAAATCATCACTGTGAAATTGTCATATTATTAATTTAGAATGCGTTGGTGGAATTTTCTTTTATGTATCCACATACATAACATTCGCATATTGTATTCATCACACATAGAGTTCGATTGAACTTAAATAAAAATTCTAAAAACAAAACTACTAGCTGTTTGGAATAAAATTTTACGGAAAATTTTAATTTAATTTATTGTCTTACAACATAATTAGATTAATTCGAAGATTATATGTGTTTATAGTACTATTATTATGATATACAAGATGTATACAAAAATAGATAAATTGTGTAAATATATTTTTAGATAAAAATAATATTTATTTATGCAAGTTGAAAATTTTAGTTTTATTCTATTCTCTTTATAGATAGGTGCGAATGTATATAATTTTTATATAAGACATATATAGTAAGATTTAGGTTTAGATGTTTTCTCATGTCATTGTTTGATTGATAAATTTTCCATTTAACTGTGATGTTTTTTGTTCCACAATGATAAGACAATTTGAAATTAGTCATAATCTGCAATTAGTCATAGAGTTTTTATCTCCTGAATTATATATGAGGCATTGCTCAATATTTGCCGAATTTAATGACGCCAAGTGTTCTGTATCAGATCACATTTGTCATACAAATTATCGTGGTTCGAGTCTACAAACTAATAATCTAAACACAGCATGGACTTTACAAAGTTGCAGACATTTAACATCATCCGACTATATAATCCTATATAATCTTGTAATGTAGTACAAAAAGCTCTTAGTTTTCTTACGGTTTCCCTGAATGTTTAATCCTCTCAACATATCAGTAACGCTAATTAAATCATTGCGTGATATATGTATATCTAAACGTGATATTCACACTTTCTTGTATTCTTAAACAAATTAACATGTTGTTATAATGCACCCATAAACTATTGATGACTTATTTATTTCAAATAAATCATTAATCAAATATTAATATCCCACACATGCGTATGTTACTTGAAAAAGCTTCCTGAATAAAAATTTACATACACAAATATTACAACCCGCCCAATGACTCTACATATTATATTTTTTTTTATACTTCACCTTGACAAACAAAACGATAATATTTAACCATGACATCGCGTAATCACAGCATACACAACTAACATTGATCACTTTCATCATTACAAAGCGCGCGCCCGTTAAATAAAATAGAAAGTATATTTTTGTTAGGTTTGTTAACAGTTTTTGTTTATCAATGTTTTGAGTCAGAGTGTTAGTACATAATTATACAATAATCATAATAAATATTATTATTATGTCTCGCACATTATTCTCTTAAGTCGAAGAGGAAATAGTCGAAGAGCTCGAAAATATCTTAATCATAAATTATATAAAATATATATTGGAATGTGAATATTTATAATATTTAAAAATAGTCACTTACCAATAGTCTTAATTATTTGAAAATCATCCAATTCGTACTCTTTCTCATCATCGTCGTCATCGTCCTGCTCGCCATTAATGGCTTTTTTCACATCACTCGTATCATGTTCAATATCATCCACATTCGGTATATCCTCTTCTAAATCATTTTCACTAAAATCTGATTCCAATGGATCAGATGATTCGCCCCCCGAATTGTTCGATGAGTCTACTGTTGCCGTTTTTGTCTCATTATGATTAATATTTTGAAATTTATTTGCTGTTCCCGTATTTGTGGTCGTCATCGAAGTTGTTATAATTTTTTTAATGGCACTACTATTATTACTATTACTGATTGTATTATTACTATGGTTGTTATGATTTGTATGACTATTATTGTTATTGTGTATATTACTATTATGGCTTAAACTACTTGTTTCAGTACTAGTACGATTATTTTTATTATTATTATGATTAGTAGAATTGTGATTATTAAGATTATTCACACTGCTCTCGGATGTTTCTGTTTCGGAAGCTGTTTTTGATTCGCTTAATGAGGTCGCCTCAGATGGTGATGATGTTGACGATGCAGTTAAATTACTACATTCGCTTACATTAGAAGCACAGCTACTTGTATCTGATATGCTTTGACTGCGCGATATATCTCGTAGTGTCGCCAGTTTGACGAATGACATTTTTCAAAGATTTTTTATTTTCTAATTTTTTATACTTATAAATAATTTATAAATTCTTGTTTTTCTTATAATTTCACTCACTAAACGTTTTTCCTAGAATTAAGATGAGAAATAAAAATAAATTTGACGACATTTTTTTATTGTTTTAATTTTTTTGCTGGTATGCTTTTATCGAATAAGAATTTTTCCTATTTTAATTGAAGTTTCTTGTTGATCGAGTAATACAATATAAAAAAAATTAGAATCAGATCAATGTCGATGGAATAGAAAATGCAATTATAACGATGATTTTATTAGTTTGGAAAAGTGTTACATATACTCATATTTAGAAGTAAACTAGTTTAAGCTTTAGAGTAGCTATATGATATATATATATATATATATATATATATATATATATATATATATATATATATATATATATATATATATATATATATATATATATATATATATATATAAGTTTATAGCAATCAGCCAAATGAAGCAGTGGTTAAAACTGCGCTACTTGAAGATGGAACCAGGATAATTAATTCATTCTATGATGCCCAAATGAAATGCCTAATTAATGTGCCGAACTACCTACAACTTGAGTACACTATAGCAGTACGTCTTCGATTTGACTGGTAACGGTTACAGAAGTAACCTTAAAAAGGAACTCCATAAGAGATAACAACAGTTTACAGTAAATAAGTTTGGTATTTATTGGAGAATTATACTGAGTTTCACTATTTTACCAATGACTTATAGAGTGTTCAAGTAATGATTAAACGTTGGAAATTGTAAGGAATCAATTTTACTCATAATCAACCGAAAATTGAAATAACTCTAATACTTTGGCTAGAAAAATCGAGATAACTCAAATCAACGTTCAACATATTGAACTTAATGTGAACATTTCTTTGAAAGCTGATTTGAATTTTCAAACTTCTATAGCATATCTACAAATATTCTATAATATCATGTATTCTTATCACAATTGTGCATTCATTCTCTTTCATTGTCTGCTGAAAGTATACATTTGGAACGAAAGGTACCGAGTATAAATCACAATAGGTGTTGAATGCAAACTATGAACTACATAATTCTATATACAAAGTACAAGAGATCTACGAAAATCCGACCTAACTTTCATTAATGTTGCAACGGCTTAAAGTTTCAAAATAGATCGAAAAGTTCAAAAACAATAACAGGCATCGTAAATCGTAATAGATTTATAGTTAGAATTCCTATTTGATCAATAAGTATATATTTTTGGTTATAGTGATTTGAGTTTGGGGCGATTCAACTTTAAAAGCTAAAATTATATCATGTTGCGATTAGATTATTATTCGTTTTAAAAAGTTTACGATGAAGGTTGTTCCAAATTATTTTTGGATAAATCAAACAACAAATATTCATTTAAAAACAAACGTTTTAATACATTCAGACATACAGAATTTGCAAAGGTGTAGCCATCGAATCATAAAGGTTTAATTATAGAATATGCAGCATCAAAAAATATTGATAAGTCATAGTTCACAAAAAAATTGGATTAAAGCGTTACATTGAGAAGATTCCGGACGAATTGTTGCACAATTTACGTCAACTACAAAACTCGTATTCAAAGACGTAAGTATTCGATAAATATTTCGCAATTTCAAAAAAAAAACTGTGTGGTTTAAAATATTAATCACAACTTTATAAAAAATTGCATGACTTGAATTTGCGCGCTTTATTCAGGTTGGAAAAGATTCGGTAATCAGTCCTCGAATCTAAAATCAACAAGTAAGATTAGTTGTTAGCGTTAACAGAATTCTAGAAATGGCGCATAATGAATCACAAATTTATGACCGATTAGAAGATTACGAGTACCACGTTATAAAGACTTAACACTATCACCTTTGAAAAGATCAAAAATATAAGAAACCGACTAGAATTTTAAACACGCACACACAGAAAACATTTTCACAATCCATCAACACTATTCGTTTAAAGATTTCTGAATAAAAGCAATTTCAATATTTCATAACAATTTTCCAACATAAAAAAAAAATTTAAAAAATTTCAAAATGTGTAGAAGAAAAAAATGCCGGTAAATTTATTTCTCTTATAAACTTTTTTTTGTTTTTCTTATAAACCACATTTTTTTAATTAATAATTTAAACTCACTTTTAAAACACAATTTTCTTTTTTAATATTTTGTTTTTACAACAAAAAAAACTCTACTTTTCGATATATAAATAATATTTTGGATTTAACTTTCAATTAAACAACCGAACACACTGCCGTTCTGAATGAAACTGAGAAACAAAATTGGAAATTAACGAAGAAAAATGAAAATAAAAAAACAAAGCACGATAAGCTCGTCGTTATAACGTCGTTCGTTATACGATTTTTGTTTTTCAATTATTTCTTTATACATACCTTTGATTCAACTTAATCGTGAATTTTATTTATTATTGCTTAAATTATGATAATGAAGATTACTATATAAATGGCAGTCATTTATGAAAGTGCGATAAAATTGAATTATTAAATTGCAGGCAGATATCAAACTGCTTTAATGCACATAGGTTTTCTTTTAGTTATAAATCATAAAAATGGACAGTAATACAAAGAATCACATTTTGGTTAATAATCTTGTTATTATTTACACGATTTAAAATAGTGATGTTCTAGAAATGATGTGAAATGTAGTATGCACATTTAATGTTGATGTTACTAAAAATATTTAATATAATTTAATTTAACTATAGTATACAGGTGCACGAAGAAAGAGTTATAATTAAAAAATCTAGCCAACAAAATTATTGTCAACATATATACAAGAATGCAGCGTATTTATACTTGCATGAGTAAGCTAAATAAAATGATTGGAATACTTTATACAAACATTTTTTTTTAAGAACCCCTACTTTTATGAATAAAGTTTATTTATAAATATCTCATCAGCTTTAAGTCGAAACTATATGCATATAAATAGGTACATGATTTAACTGAAACGCGTTGTTAAAGCTCTATACGTTCCAATACTTAGTTTCTCCTAATTCACATGCCAAAGCACTTATCACTCAACAATTTTATCTTTACACCAAATCATTAGCTAATCACCCACAAGTTGATAAACTAGCTGAATGTATAAAGTAATATTGAACTCTCTTAAATCATTTCTGTATATTATGAAATTTCCAAACGATCCTAGCATTGAACAAAATTTCAAAACTGGACAATACAAAACCTAAAGATTCTATATGGCACAAGTCATAATTTACAAAGATTCGTAGAATCACCAATCGGACCATCTAGCTGGTTCCCTCCGAATATTAATGCTTTGATAATTATGTCATATTAATTAAGATAATTTAACTAAAGGTCTCTCATGTAGAACAAACTCAGATATAACTATAAAATTTTTAACGCTTTGGAAAATTAGGCTTAGAGCTAAGAATAATTTTGATTGGAATTTAAAAATGCTAAAAATAATTTTTAATTTGATGATTTACGTCAAGCTTACTTAAAAATATTAGTTGTTGATTTATTTGTAGATTATTATAAATACTTTATAATATTAATATAAATACTCTATCACGATCATTGCGAATAAAACATGAATTAGTCATTTTTGAATAGCATAATTTTTGTCGATATCCAGAAGGGTTTTGATTTGTTGCTCGCAAAAACCAAATATTCACATAAAAATAAACGCCCCCGGGTGGGATTGAACCACCAACCTTTCGGTTAACAGCCGAACGCGCTAACCAATTGCGCCACGGAGGCTTACATAGGTGGTGGTGCCAAATATTTTTGTTGATTTGTTCCTTAACTTTTTTCTTTAATGAAGACAGATAAATCGAGCCACAGTCCTTCCAAACTGTAACTTTAGAATGGAATGATATACACTATAGAAACTAATAGCTTTTGTGGTATGCGATCATTATAGCTTTTATGGTATGCGATCTACATATGTTGTGGCCATCGATATCACTGGAATCAAAAAACAATTTTTTTATTTATGATATAGAATATTAATCGCCAGATAATAAATAACCGAGGTTAGAATTCGACCGTAAAAAAGCTCTAGAAGCCAAATGCAATTGTAAGGTCAACTACGTAGAATAATTTGGGTCCGAATTCCCTCTTTTCCTTCAATCTTTAAACGAGAAGATGAATTGAACAATATTCCAAAATAGAAGCTTTTAGAACCTTTCTTTAATTGCAGAAGCCGGGATCTTAAATTTATCAAAAAGCCAAGCTAGACTTTTCAACCCTAAGTTTGAGAAATTACGGGTCAGAGCTGTGTGATTGGTACAACATATCAACAAAAATATTATGCACACGAGCAACTGCTCAGCAATCCCTATAGAAAAATGATAAATAATTTCAGTTCCTGAAAGTTAATACCCCACTGGCAGATTTTAAAATAGTGTGGTTCAATTTGTTCTCAAAATTTCCCCAATTTACATATTCAGTACACCGACGGTTGCAAAACACAGAATAGAGCTGGATTCGCTAACACAGCTACAGCTTCACAAAAAAATTAACGTCCAAGCTGTGAGAATCGCCGTTGATCATCACTCGAAACCCAAGCAATATATACATAATCCCTGGTAATACTCGAGCGTCTGACATCCAAAAGAAACAAACATCCACTCCTAAACGAAACACGAGAAATAATTCTTAACTCCTCGAAAATGGTTTTATCTCCGGTCACATAGAAACACCCTGGAACGAAGAAGCCGATTTCGAAGCTAAATCTGCAGCCGAAGCACGCTAAATCGAAGTAGGATTCACAATTAGTGTAAACTCAGCAAAAAAAGAGCATCAATGCCGTTCGGTAACCACAAACCCACCAAGCAGCAATTAAAGATCGGCCAATTACATGGTAATGTTCGACCTCGTCTTGACTGAGACAGCACTATTATCTGCAGGCTATGAATAGAACACGCCAAAATTATTCACATCCACCATAACGGAGGAACTCAGATGAAATTTATGCAACGCCCTTTTAACAGTCAGACATTTTTTGATCGATTATATAAAGATTTACGATAGAATTTAGCGCAACAAAGCCCACCATAGTCGAATCCCAAAGAAACCTACTTCAGAAACACAAAAAATTAATTAACCCAACAAACACACAACATTATTGTAATTTACTCAAGGCGAAAATGAGTTAATGGTCGATCGCTTATTAATAAATAAACTATTTAAAACAAAACAAGGAATAATTTGTGTTAGTACCTTGTTTGCTGTGGTGTTTTGTTTTTTATTCTGCCAACAATCTATACTCTACTAGCCTGTTAAATGGGCTTGCCACTACATCTCTTTAATTTCTTAAATTATTTACTAATGATCTTGTTCATAACCAAACCGGATTCAGGGCCTATAAACATCGTTGGCCATTGCATATATTCCTCAAAGTAAATAAGAGTTACCATCAACCAATTAATCGGCCAATATTTCTTTTATAGAAATTTTTTTTCTGTTTTTTGACTCTGATATTTAAGGTTTTTACACAGAAAATTACTAGTAATTACATAGTAATTTTCTGTGGTTTTTACCTAATGTAATGTATGCCTCTCAATGATTATCGTAATTTTTTTTTATATTCTTGAACAACAGTAAAATTTTATAATTTAAAAACTAAAAAACACTCGCTCGCAACTACGATATTTTTCGTAGTGATATCGAAACTATATTGTTCGCTGGGAACACAAATATTAACAGTGTATTCAGCGAAAATGTGCTGTTTTAAAGCTAGTTTTTCTTGTTTTGACATTTATTCTCACATATTAATTTCAGTCTGTTTTTGTTTTTCTCGTTATTATGTCATAAAACGCAATTTATCGAACAAAAAAATTTAATTTATATATAAATTAAAATAATATAGTAGTTAAATTAATATCAATTTTAGTTCTGTAAATCAAATTAATTTAAATTGTTTAACATATCGTTTTTATATAAAGAAAACAAGTGATTAGAATAGCTAATATGAATTAGTAGTTTTCTAACCTACAAAATACATAAAAAAAATGATGTAAATGTCAAAAGAAAAAAGATGAAGTGAAATTTTCTGTTTTTTTACTAGCGTTTGGATTTAAGGGAAAAACTGAAAATGTTTTAATTTTCCTTTCATTACTCCCTATTTTTGTTTGTTTATATACATGATAATAATGCAATAAGTTTGTAAATATAAAGAAAATAAAACAAAATTTGTGCGGTGAAATCGAAATCGAATATGAAAAAAAGTGAAGTTTGAAGAGCTTTTTGGTTGTGCAAATGTGCAGTTTGGGAGTGGAAATTAAAAAGTTTTTTTTGTGAAAAATTGATAAATACATGAAACTAAAAATAGATAATTGCATATATTATTTATAAACATACGCAATATTTTAGATAAATAAAATGTTAAGAGAGTTAATTGCATGGGTGTTAAATAATTATTTAGGAAAATATGTAGGAAATTTGAACACAGCCCAATTGACGGTAGCTTTGCTATCAGGTAATTACGAAGTACTTTATTTATTATTAGACAAACTACGTGAATTATTTTTTTTATCACAATTTAGCTATTGTGATGATATATTGCTATACGGTTTGGTTATATAATGTTGTTAATTTCTCTTATTCGTGTATGTTTTTATTTATAGACCAAAATGTTCGTAAAAAGTAAGTATATTTTGTAACAAAGTCCGTTTTGTATACAAATAATGCGGAAAATGCCCTTAAGCGTAGATTTTCTCAAGGTTGCTCATTTCTAATTCCAATTTTTTACAAACAACGAAGTACCCAAAAATGTTGTTATTGTTTGTCATTGGCACGCAACACGATTAAAGGCTAAATTGATTGTCTCTTATGTCATATCAATTTATATCCAAGATGTCAATTTCTAATTTTATTTGAAATTATGGGTTTTAGATTGATTGTTTCTTAACGTAATGCTATTCAGATGAGACAGATTTAAATTAAGTAACTATGTAGGTATTTTATACTATGAACGACGATAACTATATAGCTTCGGCAGTTGGACGTACCGTGTTTTCGAATCCTCAAAAAGGCAGGTTGAAAAATCATTTAGAGTGCATGAATTCCATGGGTAGACACATCTTTAATGTCAGTACTATAACCTGTTACAGAGCCACTATACAAGGTTCAAATGGATCTACTTAAATCGGCCCTATAGTCGTACAGTAGAAACTAAATAAGTAAACCGCAAGAGAGTTGAAAGTGCATTGAGCCCAAATATAGATTGTAAAAATTGGAAACACACAAATAATTAATAATAATAGCATAAATAGTCTGCTTACTATGAGAATTAGTGAACTACATATTTAACAAGACGTGTTCCAGACTTGCTAATATCAAACATCAATCCTAGTGCACTTTTTGACAAAATTTTAACTGTTTTGTTTTATGTTCTCCGTGTATCTTCCAATTATCTAGCCGAAAATTTTGAAGTAAACGATTGGAAAGCTATTAAGACGAGCGCTTTGAATAATCCTTCAAATGAGGTTATTTGATTAAATAAGTTTCTAATATATTTACAATATTTTTTGGACCTCAAGCAATTCGCTACTCTTCCACGATTCGCTTATTTAACGCAAACTTACACCAAATCGAGGACGTACTGATGATATAAGGTCTTATTTATATAGAACCATGTGCACGTTGCATAGTTCCATGCCAACTTATAGTACTGAAATGGACCATGAGTCAAACCATGAACTCTGGCCCTCCAACATGTATTCATACACCCACTAATCGTAATCAGATGGAGTCTCTCTGAGTCTTGATAGAGATGTAAACTGATCTCTTGATAGAGATCAGTTTACATCTCTATCAAGATTCGAACCCGGTACCTCTCGCTCCAAGTTATGCTGCTATATCCACTGCGCCGTTTGTTGTCGGTAAATTCAAATATGAAAACGACAAAAATTAGGTCATATCTAGCAGCTCTGTATCATATTAAGACTTGAATCAAATCCCTATGATCCCTATCCGCTAATGATTTCAAATAATGGCATTTTAGAGAACATATTTCACAATAAACATTAACTCCTATTAACATTAACTCCTAGCTGAGAAATAGTATTTGTTACATATCCTGATTATTTCAGATAATGTCGATAAAAACAGATTTAGACAATCCACTGATGAATATTGTTTCTAGGTGGCAATAACCATTAGGTGTAGATCGTTGTTGATTTTATTAAATGTGCCATTAGTGGGCTTAATAAAAGGTCTGGGAATGGAAACTTTTTTTTTACGTTTTGTTTTAATTGGGTGCAGGGCGGACTTTTAGACTGACCTAGCTCTTTGTAACTGTCAGAGCTCCTGTACCCAACTAGCGATCCTTCAAGTAAAGGTTGATAGCTGCCTTAAACTTGTGCATTTTATACTTCAACGGAAATTGAAAACTAGTCAACGAATTCCACTTCTTAGATGTTCGATAAATAAATTCGCGCTTTGCATCTTCAGTTCGAGGTTTCGGCAGCTTCACCGTAACCCTATGCGCATTAACTGGCGTAACAAATGGTGGTATTTTCTCCTTTAATTCTGCAGAACATTTACCATTTATTAATCTATAGAACAGGCGGAGTTCTGCAACATCTCTGCGGTGCTGTAGACTGCCTAGATCTTTCGTAAGTCTGGGGTTTCCTATTAATCGGATGGCACGCCGCTGAACTCTATCCAGCAACTGGAGAGCAGTGCCATATGCTCCACCCCAAACCTGACAGCAATATTCTATGCACGGTCTAATAAAGGTTTTATATATTTGGAGAACCTGAAGCGATTTAAAAACCCGTCTGCATCTATTGAGAAACTGAACACTGTTCTGGTGGATTAAGTATCTCTTTCATTCCGTTGCCATTTAATCCAACCACATATATATCATCTGCATATATATCATCTGCATATGCAAACACCAGAACTAATTGCAAATATTCCCGATAGTCTGTTCTCACTTTTTACACATATGTACGTACTTGTTTAGCATTCCTAAATATTCAAACGCATACCATAACCTCACTCGATTGATCGAGTCATAGGTTTTATAGTACTTAGAGAGAATCATCCGTAGCGTTAAAACTTGATCACTGACCGAATTGGACGAAATCTACCTTGGTAGTCACCAATAATTTCCTTGGCCAGAGGACTACCTAATTTTTCCCAAGATAATGTACGACAGTAACTCGTATGCTGTGCAAAGGAGAGCTATACCGCGATATTGCTCGCATTGCAAGCAATCATCCTTCTTGAATATTAGGAATAACATGGCTACTTTCTATTCTTCACCCATTATATTCTCCGAATATCAAAAGCTATGAACTAATGCTATCAACTCCGAATGAACGATTTTTCTTTAATTTTGCATGGCCATGGTGAATTCCTCGTATGATGCATCCTAATTTTCAAATACAGCTTGTGATTCATGAAGAACATTAAGTAGGACAGAAAAATGTTCACGCAATGAATAGAGTGCTGCATCGACGTTAATGTTGACCGAGATCTTAAGGGATGGCGCAATCCGATGATTGCTTTAAAGGAACCACGCGAATTGTGCTCATTGCTGAGTTGTATTTTTAAAATATTAACCTACTTTTTCTGTCTACAAATTCGGTTAGCTGTCCTAACAAGAACTGCTTTATTACTCCTTCAGATTGTAAACCGAGTTAGCGCTTAATTGTGGGCTATATTTTGGTTGTTTCACAGCAAGACGACACTCCTGATCAAACCGATTAATTTGGGGTTTAGTTTTCACTATACTGAGAGTTTGCTGGACAGTTTCGACAACCGAGGTTTTCAATACTTCCTAGATAGTGTTCACTTTATCAGACTGATAATTAGATCGCAAAATTCTATTGCTCACAAGATCTTGATATTTTTATTGCGTTGATAAATATACTTAGTGATCTTAATTTAAGATTCACCAAATTTATTTTACATGACTTCCTCCGGGGCCCGATTTTACTCATATTTCAATAAATATAATTAATGATATAATCGATAGCGCTTTATCGATAGCTTATCATTAAAACAAAATTAATTTTAAGTCTCTATCATAAGTAGTACGTTCATAGTAAACGTTACACCTACTTTAAGCGTTAAAATTCCTACCGATGATGTAATACAAAAATGCAATTATGATAAATGAATAATTATTATTCTTAACTCATTCTACTAAGACTCTATATACGAGTATGACTCTAGATATGTTTATTTTTAAGTAACGCTAAATATGTTAATAACGATCTTCGTAATTTACCTATTTTTGGTCAGCAATACAACCAATGTTATTGTTTTCGCTGTCAATATTATCTTAAGAACTTTGAAATCGTAAACTGTATGCGATAGCCTATTGTCTGTATCTACCAAAGTCAATGAAATTGGTTTCATGTGTCTACTGTTTACATATTTAAATATTTAGATTTTAAAACTTTATTCACACACTTGTAAGTTTGTATACTTCTATAGCTGATTTTCTTAAATCTTTAATTACTTACATAGATAGCATTTTTGCTTAGCCATCTTATCGAAACATATTTAAGTTTTATTTCTTAGAAATTTTATAATTTAAACACGATAAGTATCAATAGGATTTACGTCTTATAAGATTGTAATTGTATTGATAAATTTATATTACTTCCAACTCCAACTCTATACTATATTGAATATCTAATTCTATTTAAAGGTGAAGTGGAATTAGAAAACTTACCATTACGTCGCGATGCATTACGCAATTTAGGATTACCATTACAAGCGTTAAGCGGGTCAATTGGTAAAATCAAATTACAAGTTCCTGTACGTCAATTTCGGACTGCACCTTGGTGTATATTAATCGAAAAAGTTTACGTTGTTGTTGGTCCTGTAAATTTGAATGAGGTAAATATTCATATACTTACCCAAAATATATATTTATTTTTGTTAAAACTTAATTATTTAGACTAAATTGAAATACCGGAAATAGTATTCGTCACTTAGTGTCTTTCTATAAGAAACACAATATAAGTAACTGCTATTTCTATACATGATTATTGTATGAATAAATTATTTTATAAAATATTTACAGTGGGATCCTGATGTTGAAGAGCAAGCAGACTTAGATTTTAAACTATCACGATTAGATAGGTTAGAGGCTAATTGGCGTGCACAAAAAGAGGCTGCTATCGAAGGAGGCTACTATGCATCTTCGTATTCCGGTTGGATGAGCTATGGTACCTCATTGGTTACCAATATTGTTGAAAATCTACAATTAAAAATAAATGATGTACATATACGTTATGAAGATGCGCTTACCGTACATGATCATCGATTCGCTTGTGGCATTACAATTGAATCATTATCGGCACAAAGTTGTGATCCAAACTGGATTGCTGGCTTCACATCAAATTGGAGCCAACATTCGGCCGCATTTAAATTAGTCGAGCTACAAAATTTAAGTTTTTATTGGGACCCACTTACAAATGCCGAAACATTTGGCAATACCAGTTCAAGTGAATTGGCCGAAGCAATATTAAAAAATAAGTATCAATGGAGTCATCATTATTTAATAAATCCGGTATGTGCACAGGCAAAATTGAAACGAGATCGAAGCGAAACTCCATTGCGTACGAGGTCCAGGCCGCGATTAGTTTGTGATTTAGTTTTAAACGAGGTTTCATTATCTCTGATTGATGTAAGTTAGAGTGTTAAATTAGTTTTTGAATTATTATATTTTGATAAATTGTTAAATCTACAGTGGCAGTACAATCAAATGGTAGAATGTATAAAGGGACTAGATGATATTGCCAAATTTCGACGTTTTAGGTTGTTACGTCCACGGACATTGGTTAAAGAAAATCCTAAAGCTTGGTGGAACTATGCCCTAAAATGTAATGGATTTTTTTTCAAAACAGTTAAATTTGACCGTAGTAAAATATTAGAAGACAAAAAGTATATTGAAATTTATTCAAGGGTTATAGAAAATCCCAATGAAACTTTATCGCTAGAGGACAAAGATATGAAGGATAAAATTGAACGAGAACGATATTACGAAGCTATAGTTCATTTGCGTGAATACTGCTATCAATGTGTCCCAATTTGTGAAACACAAGTTAATAAAGCTAGCCAGAAACAGGGTGGAACTTTATCACAATGGTTTCCTCAGTGGTGGTACAGCTCAGCATCGAAAACAACTACTGCTGAAGTGACACCAATTCAGGAAATAAAACCCAATGGATCGCAGGAATCCATCTCGATCGATGAAATTTCGAAAGAGACACTATTCGAAGATGAGATATTAAATGCACTCTCCAATGATACAGTTGATACGAATTCTCTATTAAAGCGAGATTCGGTATTTGGAAAATTTGATTTTACTCTTAAAAAAGGAATGTTAGACATATGCACTGGCACTATAAATACAGATAAAACATCCATGATTCAGCTACTTTTTGAAAATTTATTCCTCAACATTGAGTCACGACCAAGATCAGCATCTCATTTCATTGGACTATCGCTTGGAACCGTACTACTAAAAGACTGCTTAACACCAAATACAGAATTTTCTGAACTTATTAAACCACAATTTACAAACGAAATTGATACGAAAATTGATCGAACACCAAAACTACTAAAAATGCCGCAAAAATCACAAAAGTCTAAAGATTCCCAATTAAATTCGAATACCGAACCACTATTTATTCTACACTACGAACAAAAGCCATTATCATACAATACAGATTATCGGTTATTTATCAAATCACAGTCATTAGATATTGTCTACAATACGGAAGCATTTAAATGGATTGTAGATTTTATCTGTAAACCACATCAAATAACCGCAGCACGACGTAAAATTGAAGCGATGAAAAATGAAACAAAAATGAAATTCATGAAAAATTGGGAAACGATTGTAGAAGGGATTG
Organism: Tipula lateralis; assembly: GCA_963932295.1. Taxonomy (NCBI): domain Eukaryota; kingdom Metazoa; phylum Arthropoda; class Insecta; order Diptera; family Tipulidae; genus Tipula; species Tipula lateralis. Next base: position 11,116,437 of record OZ010737.1, read on the forward strand.
ATTTGAGCGAGCGAAAAACTTGGACACTTGAAATTGATATTTCGGCACCTCAAATAATTTTCGCAGAAAATTTAACAAATAAAAATGATTGTGTCGTTGTTGTTGATTTTGGTCGGCTTCAATTGACAAACGGTGATTTACAATCGATGCGCAAAAAAAGTCCCGACACATCGGAAATTACCCAAATCGATGCCAGCGAGGAGGAGGAAATGTTTGTAACACCGTGTTCTACTCCACCGGGGTCACCAAGCACAACCGATTCACCAACGTTAAAAACCGCCTATTCAGAATTACTCGATATTTCAAACAGCACAGATGGTACCCTAAATGATGGAGCCATTCATGATAAAATTTATGAACGGTACAATTTAGATTTGACCGAGCTACAAGTGATTGTGTGTAAGGGACGTGAACGATTATCATTTGCTAGTGCAAAAGGAACATCAGCTCTACACGTACTAGATCGTTTTAACATTTCTCTACAACTAGAACGGCGCATTGTTTATACATCTGATCCCCAATTTCCGAGTTTAACAATGGCAGGCACTTTGCCAAAACTAGTAGTACACGTAAATGAGCAAAAAATTGCCGCCATCACAAATGTTCTTAATTTGGTTATGAGTAATGATAGCCAATCGCCATTTAGGTCTCCGACCACATTAGATAATGTTGAGCCAATGGCGGAGGATAATTCATATGGATCATCTGCACCTGAACTTGAAATTCCGAAAGACACATCAAAATTGATTTTGCTTCAGTTTAATATTGATCAAATGGCGCTTGAGGTTCAATCGCGTGGTAGAAGTATAGCTGAATTACAAGTTACCGGAGTGAAAGCCGGATTACGATACCAGCCAAGTGATACAAGTATAACGTTGTCAGTACATGGATTACTACTTGTCGATGCCATCCAATCGTTTGGTGCTGATTTTGAGTTGTTAATGGCAAGTCATCGACACGTTGGGATGGATAGTGTGTCGGGAAGCTTAAAACAAAGTGAACCATGTTCGCCTAGCTCGCCTGCCTCTCCTGATCCTTTACTTGTACCTCGACGACCAACAAGTCCACATTCCATTTCGAAAGCGTTAAATAATCTCCAAAGAGGTGAGTCATATAGAACTTTTGTCACTCATCTAGTAAAAGTATTGTTTTTTGTTTAATAATTTTGTGCACCAATCATTTTATATATAAACACATATTTTTTTAATTTATAAAAATAAAAAGCTATTTCTCCTACTTGGAACGCTTCCCTTACGACGGATAAAGATGCCCTAATCATAATTGAGGTAACAATCATTACTCCAGAAAATGATGCAGATCGACTGCATGTTGCGAATATTCAGTTTAATAATTTGGATATTATTGGTAAGTTCGATACACTTTAGATTATTTCATTGAGTTTAATTTTACTTATTAAATATTTCCAGCTAACCAAGAAACAATTGTCGAGTTGATAAGTTTCACAAATCGTGTATTTCCAAAGAAGAAAACACCAAAATCGAATTTGGCCGCAAATGCTACGAGTATTAATTCTGCAAAACAAGCTATTACCACCAAAACTAATAACGGCGACACGAATAAAGATGAAAGTCTACCAATTCGGACGGAAATCACATTTGATTTTCATCGTTTGAATGTACTCGTCTTGCGTGCTTTGATGCGTGATAATTACATGGTAGGTCGGAAAGTCGGTACATTTACGATGAGTGAAGCTCGCATTCATGCGACTCTCGGCAATGAAATTACAGTCGAGGGTTCATTAGGTGGTTTGCAAGTATTAGATTTGACACCAGAAGGAATAAATCATCAAAGAATTTTATCGGTTGGTAAAGATCCGCTCACAGATCCACCGAATATAGAACAAGATTTACTTAGTTCTTTGACTCAAGAAATGTATCTACTCGAACAACATAAAACAGAAAAGGCGTTATCATTTTCAATATCACGAAATTTAAACGCTTCAGTAAATATTAAAATTCGTATGGCATCTGTATGGTATACACATTGTGCTCGATTTATGCAAGAACTAAGTTGGTGTGCAACCGAATTTAAACAGTACATTAAAAATTTAGCCCGATCAATTCGTGAAAAAGCAACAGATATGGCACTTGGGCTAGTGCAGCCGCGTACCGATTTGGTCTCATCTACAACACGACAAAGCGAAGTTGTATCGCCTTTCAAGTCGTTTCATCCGTACGCATCTAGTCACCACTTAAATCATCGAAATCATCACACCAAAGGATCAAAGTCTAAAAATAAAGTTACAATAAAGTTAGATGTTGTACTAGATACACCGGTGCTGGTGGTACCCAGATCAAGTTGTAGTCCTCACGTACTAGTTGCTCATCTTGGTAAAATTTCTGTAAATAATAATAAATCAGCATCACGCCAAGATTTATCAAGTATTATTGATGATAAAATACACATCGATCGATCAATGATTCCGATAAATGAAGAAATATTTCCGTTTGAGGATATTGATGGACGAACCGAATCACTGTCTGAAGATGACGATGACAACTCAGTTACGTTGGCGGATAAATTAGACCATGAAGATACTAGTCACTCAAGTCAAGATCCACTCGACACGTACATGATTGATATTCGAAATATGAATCTTTATTCACTGGATACAAGCCACAGAAAACGAATTCGACTTTCTGCACTGCCTCGTGCCGAAGAATTTTATTCGTGTCAAGGCGATGCCGTGGCTATTGTTCATGACACAGCAATTCGATTAGAAGTCACTCGTATCACGGACAACACAAATGATTTATATATGGAGAATGTTGAACCAAAAGATACATTAATGGTTACAGGAAGTGTAATAAAACCGCTACGCCTTTCCATGTCACGACGTCAGTTTGAACAATTACTCGAAACTATCGATAATATTTTTAAAGTGCCGAGTGATTTGGTCAAACCACCAACCGAAGGTCGAACACATAGCAATGAAGATTTGAGTGAAATTGTAGATAAAGACGATATAGATTCTTTCGAGTTCGACAAAACATTTAAGCGACGGTTAAATTATGGACCCAGTTTGAGTGAATCGAAGTCAGGTTTGGAGCCTAAAGTAACATTTGAGCTGCCAATATTTGTTATCCAGTTACAAAATGAAAATAATGAGGCTCTCATTGAAATATCGTTTAGAGATTTCAATGTAAATTTTGAAAAAAATAATCAATACGAAACAAATGTTCAGATATCACTTCGTTCAATACTGATGGAGGATTTGTTGTGTCCGGTCGAATCAAAAAATCGATCGATGGTGACATCTTCGTCGCCCGATAGTCTAATGGGTGGCGGTAATATATTTCTTTCGCATTCATGCCCTAATTTTGCCGGCGTATCACGTTTTAATTATGAACAGGGCAGTTCATTGCCAGACAATTTGGAAAATCGGTTTTCATTTTTCAATCAAACGTATCGTAATATACAGCAATCATCAGTTTTTCCGGGAACACCACCACCATCACCACAACCAAAAACAAGACTGGATAATTTAGTGATTTATTCATCCTTACTCGTTGATCCCGATTGTCCAACATTTATGTCCCAATATAATGGACTTCGACAATCCAGTTCCATCGATTTTAATTGTTTGAATTTAATTATTTCGGTTAAAAGTTGGTTGGTTGTATTAAATTTCTTTGGGCTGCTTTCGGATGACGATGACGCTGAGAATGTGCAAGTTAAAAATCTAAGTGCAACGGCAAGCGACGCAGATAAAACGGATTTAAAGCGTGGTAATTCAGAACTAGAAATATCAATAAGATCGTTAACATTAGTATTGGTACGTGACGACTATGAAATGGCGAAAGCGAATGTGTCGAATGCTCATTTTATTGTGTCGAAAAAAGAAGAGAAAAAGACGGTAGAAGGACGACTCGGATCAGTTTCACTCTACGACTTAACATCTCATGGCGGTATCTATCGGGAAAAATTCGTTACAAGCGGTAGTGAGGCGTTAAATTTTGTATATACGAGGTAAGTCGTTATCGGTGTATATGATATATTCACAATTCTCAAAGTATATTCAACCGATTAAATTGCTTAAGAAGGTGTAGATATGTAGATTCTGACTATTTATTTTGACTATTATAGAGATGGGCCTCGATCAAATAGCCGTACGCTGGCAAGTGACGCAAAACTTAACATACATATGTCGTCGGTGCGATATGTTCATACGAAGCGATTTGTTGCTGAAATTCAAGAATTTTTCAGGGAATTTTCACAACTACAAGCGGTAAGAAACTAACTAACGTTTGTTAACATCAGGCATTCATTTTTGTTTATTTTTAGCCTGTTTTACGAAAAATTAAACCAACCGAATCACGTTATAATCTATATCAAAAACCAACCCAATTATGCATAATTATTAAAGCTGGGTCGCCTATCATACTGCTACCAATGTGTTCTAAAAGTGATCAAATTATTGTGGCCGACTTAGGAGAATTTTCGCTTGAAAATAGTTTTCACTACTCAAACGCAGAATCTATAATCAGTGTTAAATCTGATACCGTGAACGAATTTAATGAGATTCTTGATGTCATGATGGTTGATCTAGTGAATACAGATTTATTTACCGGCTTGCGTGTAACCAAAAACGAAAATGGTTCGTTCGAGGGTAGCAATAATTATGATATTATACTGGATATGGGTGGATATGTCGTTGTGAAAAAAGGTCGAAGTCTTCTCAATAATAAATGTCATCTAAAACTGCAAGTGGAACGAAATATGGATATGTGGAAGAGTCATAATATTCCGGATATAAGTGTGTACGGAACCCTATCAAAACTCGAAGCCGATTTAAGTTTGCAACAATATAAATTGGTAAGAGGTTTCTTATCGTATAACTTAGGGGAATGTATTGACGACATATATGTATCCGATCTAAACCTGCAAACTTCATTCGATAACGATGATCATAATCAAAATATCGACCCAAGTAATAAATGGAATAATCTATCGATAACACTAGAACTTCAGGATGTTAGTGTAAAGCTTCAATTACCAGACCAACAAAAACATTTGAACAATACAAATTTGGCCTGTATACATTTTATAAAATCGTTCTTAAAAATTGATTCTTTTAGTGATGGTTCTCAAGACATCGATTTAGTATCACAAGAGATTCTTATAAATGATTCTCGGAATTTTAGTGTCAACAACAACATTATCGAAGATGACTATCATTACAAACAGAAAAATGTATTTACGAACATCTTGAAACCAATTTACAAAGATAGCCAAACAAAGGAGTATAATGTACAAGCCGAGGTACACAGCCGAAGACGAAAAGACCAAGTTAAATATATAATTTTATTGAATAATATGAGATTGATGGCCATTTTGGATTGGTTAGAAATTGTTTTGGACTTTTTGTCACAATCCGAAGAATATCCGTCCACTCACATTGGCGTTATAAAAAAGAGCAAATCCAATGAAATCAACAAAAATATGACACGAGATCATCAACATAGTTTACAATCAGCCCAACAACCGGAACAAATCGAATTAATATTAAACGTGACTGATTCCGAGTTAGTGTTTGTCGAAAAACCATATAAACATGACACAAATGCAATAATTTTAAAAAGTACTACTGTGGTGTCGTATCGTCCACATGAAATAAACAAAGTTATTTCGATCAATTTAAATCATCTCGAGGTATTCTCGTGTATATTGGGCCTAGAAGATGAGACGGCATTGTCGATTATAGATCCTGTCACAATAAATTTTGATGTTAAAAATGGTGTGCTTGATATACAATTACAGAAGCAGCTATTCATACGTCTAAGCTATAACGATGTCAAAATGTTTACAAGAATGTTGGAATCGTTGCCGAAACAAACCAAAATGGCCAAATCAAATAAGGAGATGAAAAATGTTGTTCGAGTTAATCAAGCCTCGGTTAATTCATTAATAGCACTCGGATTTTCAAGTTCGGATTGTATACGTGCATTGGAAGTGTGTCAAAATCAATTAAGCGATGCTGCAATTTGGTTGACACAAAATGCTAGTCCGATTAAAATTGTACAAAAACCGAATCCATTAAAAATTGTTGCTGTAGAGTTGCAAGGCAATTGTATATCATTGTGTGTTATCGACGATTGTAAAGATGCTGATGTACCGTTATTAGAAGTATCACTCTCTAATTTGAGTTTAAGACAAGAATTGAGTGATTATTTGAGTACAGAGCGAAGTAGTTTCAAGGCTGGTTGCTTAAAAGGTGTACTGGGCAGTGACTATTTTAATCGAGCGCTAAGTGGATGGGAACCATTAATCGAACCATGGAAGTGTGAAGCCGAATGGAATTACAGTCTGGGACAGTTAGGTACATCATTAAATCGCTTACACCTGAAAGTTTTGAGTGAAGAATTATTAAAGCTAAATGTTACGACAACTATAATAGAACTATTCCAACTAGTAAAAGATAACTGGATTCAAGATTATTACAGCAGTGACTCGTCTAATAAATCAATGCCCACTGAAATTCGACGACGTACTCCATTCGTACCATTTGCCATCAAGAATGAAACAGGACTTAACCTATATTTTACAAAATTGGTTACTCCACCAGGTGGGACAGGTACACGAGCCGATTTTTTATCGTTGCACGACAATACATGGAACTGTGTCGAACCCGGTACAACACTTCCATTTACATTCGGGCCACAGAAGAAACTTCGTCATCACGACACCCACAAATTAAAACTTCATCAAATTGGTGTTCGGATCGAAGGTTGGATGGAGGTTGGCCCAATTTCCGTAGATCGTGTTGGTATATCATTTAGACATGCGCGACATGAGCGATACGGAGGATTACCATCATCAAGAATTGTATTCGAGGTAACATTGCAGGGATCCGCACAAAAATTAATTACGGTGCGATCAGCACTACGACTGTATAATCGATTGAATAATCCGATTCTTTTGAAATTGGAACACGATTCAGAATATTTAAAATTTCGAAAATGGCCACCAATGAAAACCATTATTGTAGCATCGAACGAACTATATCATGTTCCATTGAGTCATGTACATGCGTACATGTATTTTAAACCGATTATAAGCCAAGTAAAGTACGATGAGTATAAAAATCAAGGGGTGGTCTCAAATCAGTCACCACCCATTTTACAAGCGATTAATTTAAATGGCGATGAATACTGTAAATATTTGCTATCGAATAATTCATCGTTCTCGAATAATTTTCAGTTTACTCCCGGAAAAATTTATTGGAAAGATGATGATGATAATGAAGTACGCCAAGAAATCAGAGCATGTCCGGGAAATGGTGATAAAAAATATAGAATTGTTATAAGTTCTAAAAAAGAAGGATATCCTAAGAAAGAATATATTCCAGGACATTCAATTACATTGTGGCCACCTGTACGATTGCACAATTTACTTCCTTGCGATTTACTATATAAAATCGACAGAGGGGCACAGGGCCGAATTACACAATCCGAAACTGCTAATATTCATGAAGTCGATATGGATAATGAACAACTTGATATTAATATTACTCTAGATAGTTATCCGGTGTCTGGAAAAATGTCACTAGTGACTGGATATATTGGATACTTTGAAACTGATTTACGTGTATTTGACACAAACAACCGATTGTTGAATTTAAAAGCATCAATACAAATTTCAAAGGAAAGTGGAATTCAAATCACAATATATGTCCAATACTGGTTGATAAATAGAACGGGATTACCACTTGTGTATCGTCAAGAGGGTGTATCACATGATAGTTCTGGACAATTTCATGAAAATGAGCAAGCTCGATTAGTGTCACCGTTTTTATTCTCATTTTCGGATTCGGACGGATCGAGAAGTTTAATTGTCCGACTGGGCAAACGATTTGGAGCGAATCCACCATGGTGTCAACCGTTCAATTTATTCAATCTTCACAAAGATATTCTGCATCGCCAATTAAGATCGGGTAATTCTGCCGAAACATTTATAGTTGGTATTGAAGTGAGACGTGGTCGAGGGCGATATTCACGCACAAGTGTAGTTACATTTTCACCTAGATTTCAACTCTACAACCGAAGTTCATATCGACTACAATTTGCCCAAAAATGTTATGCAACTTCAAATGGAAGTACAACCGCTAAATCTACAATTATTGATGCAATATCTGGTTGTCATTTGCCATTCCATTGGCCACGTTTAGATCAAGAGCAAGAATTATGCGTTCGTCTACCAGAGATTAGTGGCTGTTTATGGTCGGGTGGAGTTCCAATTAACGAAGCTCAAAGTTATTATATTAACATAAGAGATGTGCATGGGCAAATGTACTTCTTAAGATTAGAAATTATAATGCAAGGCGCAACATACTTCCTATTGTTTGGAAATGCACAAGTACTTCCACCCCCAATTCGTGTGGATAATTACTCGGAGGTACCGATAAAATTCTACCAACCCGATCCGAGAAGTTCGATAGATAGTCGAAGTAAAACTACAACAGTTAAACCACACTCCTCGATCGCTTATGCTTTGGATGAACCAAACGGTCCGAAAATGTTGAAATTTGAGGCACCTGGAAATGTAAATCAAGTCTATTATCTCAAGGAACTGGGGCAAATGGCTTATAATTTGACATACGAAAATTTTATATACATCGCATTTAGTGGGACCTTTACACAACATGGTGAGGTCACATCAGATTTTGACATTGACAGCCAACAATTAGTACTGGGTGTTAATTCGGATTTTAGAGTTGTGCTGGTGCGAAAACAACCAGGTGATAGATCGCAATTATGGCGTATGAACAATGAAAAGCAACTCGAACACGAAGGATCATCTCCTCCGAGAGAGTACGGTAAATCAAATTCAGCAATTATTCGATATGTTTTAGACATTGAAAAGCCACCTCAAGTTAGACAATCAATAAATTTAGTGGTACGTCCAGCAAATAAACAGCGAAGATCTACTCAAACATGGCATTTCACTGAAGAAGGTCGTCTTATGTGTGAACACGCAAGCATGTGTGTTCAAGCAAGTGGTGGATTTTTTGGTTTACGACCCGGTTCAGAAGCTGTACTAGGTATGATTGTGTCCGATTCACATGTAATCACAAGAACACTAGTCCCTATCGAACAAGCTGTTGAACGTCAAAAATTGCGGCCCGGATCAGGTGTTTTGTCTGTAAATATCGTAATGGATGGTCCAATAAAAACAATTCAAATTAGGGATGTAAAATTTCCTAATTCGCAACTGCAGATCGATCCTAGTTGGAAACATGCCTCAAATATACGGGAGCATTATAAAAATAGCGCCAGCTCCACTTCATTAGCATCTCTTAACGAAGCCAATGTTCCTGAAAATAAAAACATAAACGAATTTAATATAAATCTAAAATTAATTCGAGGCTTTGGTGTTTCGATTATTTCAAATCGGCCACGAGACGAAGTATGTCTGATCACATTGGAAAATATTAATTTTGAATTAATTGCAACACCATCAATGCGTTCACTTGATTTAAGTATTGGCGATATGCAAATCGATAATCAATTATTTGAAACACCGTGTCCGGTCACAGTATTTCCTATAAAAGCCAACAGCGATTCACCATCGCGTATGAGGTTACCGGTTATTCATTTAAATGTCAAGATGTTACCTGGTCCCAATGCCAACGCTGTAATATTCGAGCATTTTATTTTATCAATTCGGCCTTTATCTATATATCTAGAAGAACGATTAATTTTGCGTTTAGCCGATTTCGTTGGAATGGGAAATAATATCGCAAATCCAACATCGTTAACGGATGAATCTGATTTTGAAGCACAAAATTTAGCAACCAAGTTACTGACAGCAAATGCAAAACGTTACTATTTTGGTGATTTACAAATTAGCCCGACACAAATACGATTAAGTGTTATAACAGCTTCGAAACTATCGCCGCGATTAGGCGATATAAAGAAATCACTTGGTTTAACGTTAATCAAATTTGAAGATGCATTGATTGAGTTTAAACAATTCACGTACAAACATCATTTTGAAACACTTGAAGTATACTGGAGTGCCATTAAATCGCAGTACAAAAAAGAGCTTAAATGGCAAGCTGCATCGATATTGGGCAGTGTTGATTTTTTGGGAAATCCATTAGGATTTGCAAACGATTTATCTGAAGGTGTGTCCGGCTTAATATTCGAAGGTTCGGTTAAATCATTGGTAAAAAACGTAACGCATGGCCTATCAAATTCAACAGCAAAGTTAACAGAAACCATATCAGACGGATTGGGTCGTGTAGTACTCGACGAGGAGGACACAGAAGTTAGACAACGAATTTTAGAAGTACCCAGTGGATCAAATTCGACAGGAGAACATTTAGTTGCTGGATTTAAAGGACTTGGATTTGGGTTATTGGGCGGTGTAACAAGTATATATAAGCATACATATGTTGGCGTACAGTCCGATGGGTTGTATGGTTTTTTCTCGGGTTTTGGTAAAGGAGTTTTGGGTACAGTGACAAAACCTGTAATTGGCATGTTAGATTTAGCATCAGAGACTGCAAATGCTGTCCGAGAGACTAGCAAGAGTTCAAATCGAATATTACCGGAACGAAAACGATTGCCACGATGTGTGACCGGTGCTCCGGGTGGATTGATACCTCCATACTCAGTTACGCAGAGCAAAGGGCAGCAGCATTTATTTTTAATTAATAAACGTAATTTTAATGAAGTTCTAATTGCATACGAACCATGTCTCTATCAAAGCTACGAATCGTGTTTACGACTTCTTGTTTCGTCTGAGAATTTTTACGTATTCTCTCGTACCGAAGAAACAACAACTATAATTATATCATATAATTTATCTGAATTGCTGTCGTGCCAACCTGTGTCGGTGGCTGATGATTATCAACCGAAACGTTTGCAACACTATATTGAATTGTGTTTAAATATAAAATCAACGGCGCCAAGTGCTGGAACTGTTAAACGGCCTCGAGTTCGATGTCAAACCGAAGAAATGGCGCAGAAAGCTTCACGACATGTAAGTGTTTTAGAAATTATTTTGTTTTATCGTATTTCTAATATTCTGTGTCTTTGTTTTTAGATAAACTATGCAAAAGGGATCTATGATGAGCGAAGACACACATTGTTAACCTCGGATTAATAATTCAGTACAAACGAAGAACAACATTAAATTATATATTTTTCTATATAAAGCCTAGGAGAGAATCTAGTCGCTATTTAAGAAACACTTGGGTATAAATACTATTTATTGGACGAATTTTTTTCTCAGAGCTGTGCACCTATTAAGTTTTAATTGATCTATATTTTAATCGCATCTTAATTGTATGCGCTTCTATTGTTAATTACCATATACATATACACAAAATATACAAACAGCCACCCAACCAAAAGAAACAAAGATTTAATTAAATTTATTAATTAAATTTAAAAAACAAAATATTTTTTTATATAAAATATGTGATAAAACTATTATATTAAATTATGTTTCTGATCGACAGGCGAGACAAAAACGTAAAACTTTTTCTTTTTCTACACAAATTTAAGTTTTAATATTTTTTTAAATTATAACTAAAATTTATTAGATCAAAAATTATTTTAAAGGACAAAATTGTTGAGATAAATTTAGAAACATAAAATTATTAATTTATTAAAAGCTGGATTGCAAAACTAAAAATTTAAAAAAAAGTAAAATTTAATTTTACCAAAGACTGTTGTAATTACAAAAATAATAACTTTATTTTCTAAAAACTAACGAAAAGAAAAACTGAATGAATAATAATAATTTTAGATGGTAAATAGTTATATAAAACAAAATTGAATGTGTTTTATTTAAAATTGCCTTGTGGTTGGGGGCAACTGTGTTTCGAAAATATTTCGAACGATACACAAGACCAATAGCATATCACCGCAGTATCCAGAACTTGTCTGACGACTCGTATCAAATGTCAACATAAGAAGAAAAATATTGGACATTGCCAAAACAACAACGAACCTCCGCTTAAGTACCCGGAGAGGAGATTAAGGATCGGCACGTAGAACGTAAGTCATTTAGGAAACCAAGCCCGTTTGTCGGCCTTATCACATAAAAAACTCGATGGCCTAATAGTGGAGTCCAGGTGTCCCAATGCTATAGATTGCTACACAGTGGAGATGACATCGAAAATCTTGGAGTTGGATTTCTCAGTGGGCCACAGGTAAAAAAAGCTGTGTTGGACTTCCAAGCAGTCGATAATCGAATATTTAAGCTTCGCTTGCACATGACATAAGTCAACCTGGGCTAATGAAGCGCAAATTCGGTTTATAATAGCAAGGAGAAAAAACAGTTATTGCTAGCAAACGAATTTGTACACAGCAGAAGCACGAGTGGTGGAAGGCTAAGTCTTAAGAGTGCAACTCAGCAAGGAGGAAAATTCGAGTGGTTTCTTTAAAGCAGTCACCAGATTGCAGCATGCTTTAATCTCGGTCAACTGCCATTCGAGACTAGGATGTAAACAAAATGCGTGATCGCTCGAAATGCGAGAATTATCGCGGTATAGCTTTTCTTTGTAGAGCAATACAAGTTACTGTCGTACATTATCTTGAGAATAATTTTTTTCAAGCGGTGATTTCTATCCGAGAGAAGTATGAAAAAATATGATCATCTTGCGATGTACACCAGGTATTCGTAGGTTTCTAGCAAGCCTATGACTCGAAAGGCTATGGTATGCGATTGAATATTTAAGAATACCAAACAAATAGGTACGCACATCTGAGTAGAATAACAATAACGTAGTCCCAATTCTGTGTCAAAGTTGAGAACAGGCTAAGACTGAATTCTTTTCAGTCGTGGTGACCACTCCGCAGGAGTGATGAGATGCTAGTTTCTTGGATCTCATTACTCACAATGTGGTTCGCCTTGCCACTGGAAATCGGGCTGAAATCAAAATATCTTGCAAATGCGGATAAGCTGAAATTGTAGAGAGTGTTAATTAGACCCGTTGCCATGTATGGATTTAAGAATTGGACAATGTCGGATGAGTACGAAAGTTGGCTTCTAACATTCGAGAGAAGAATTATCTGACTAATACAGCTATCTTTTAAGGGAGAGTCGCATTTCGGTAGTCGAAGATGTCGTTGTCGGTGACGATAGCTCCACTTCGTAGTTAGCTATCTGGCATCTTCTAATTGTTACAACAGTATGGAAAGATCCAGATTTATAAGTAATGAACCTGACAAGATGAAGCAGCCAACATTTTCAAAGATGGGTTTAGTTTGCAGAAACTGGTTTTGAAATACTATGGATAAACTTATAAATGGCTACGACAAAGTTATGGATCTAATTAATTGATGATTAAGATTGGTAATGCTTATAGTAACTCAATTGCATATAAGGTAAATAAGTAGTCGTCTAATAAAGCAATAGTTCGCCTTACTACATCAGAATCACAACCTAAGGTAGGGTAATAGTCGTCTATGGCTTAGAGCATTTTGATTATAATAATCTATGGCTTAGAGGCCGTAAACGGCCCTTACCGCGTCTCAACTGAGACCTTATGAACCATTTTAACGATTGGTGCACATTGTAGGTGGTCAGCCCAACGAATGTTTTTACACACAAACGCGTTTTTATGTCATCCGGTTGCATGTTAATTTTTTGGTCAACGGCGGGAATCTAACTCGAGACCGCGGCGTGATGAGAAACTCTCTTAACCATTAAGTTACATCCGGCGATTTGATTATAAAACATGAATTCTAAAGTTAAATGAGAATTGTCTTATCCCTATCATATATGTGGTAGTTGGAAGCGGTTAAATTTTTTACATAACCAAAGAGAAAATACATAACTACAAACTTGTTTTGGTATGTTTGCCAAACAGATTAAAGTTCATTAAATCCAAAGAAACAGTGCATTAGAATGTCAGAAATTAAGTGCGCTTGGTCTAATTAATTTAAATGTTATTGATAACAGCTTTGGCTCTTTTAAACATTTACACTGTTAAATAAACTAATTCAATATTTCCCCTAAATGTTGATAACTATAGCACCAGTTTTTAGCTCGATTTTCCCGCGTTTTTTAATGTCATTCGATTGATTTGTTTATGTCGTATTAATTGTTTTAAATTCTCAAGTAAACTAATTTATTTATAAATTAAAATAATGTCAACAATTCAAAGTGAAAATACTACGGAAGTAAAAGAGAAAGTGCCTCGAGTATTCAATCAAAGTTCATTGGCGTATATGCTGCCACTGTACTACAAACGGCTGTTCCCTCACAATCAGTTCTACAAGTGGCTGTCTTATGGCGAAGTCAATAAGGAATACTTTCGAAAGCGTGAATTTTCATTCACTCTAGCCGATGATATATATTTACGGTATTTATCTTTCGATGATCAGAATGAATTTGAAAAGGAATTGTATGCTAAAGCGCCCGAAAAAATCGACATTGGACCAGTGATGGACGCATGTCCCAAACAGCATTTAGTGATTCCAACACTAAAACCAGTTGAAAAAGAACTAGTATTTGATATTGATATGACGGATTATGATAATGTTCGTACATGCTGCAGTGGGGCCGATGTTTGTACACTGTGCTGGAAATTTATGGCGATTGCGTGCAAAGTTATTGATGCCACATTGAGAGAAGATTTTGGCTACGAGAATATTCTTTGGGTATTCAGTGGTCGGCGTGGTATCCATTGTTGGGTGTGTGATCACGCAGCCAGATCATTAGATTCCAAATCACGTTCATGTTTAGCCGAATACATTAATATTATGTCGTCTAGTAGTGTGGGTTCAACGTCCACTGTCCACATTGTCAATAAAATGCATCACAGTATTAAACGATCATTGAAAATTATTGAACCATATTTTGAGAATGTAATACTGGAAGATCAAAATTTATTTGCGACACCTAAAGGTCTCAAAATGTTACTATCGTTTATTCCGGACGAAACACTGAAACGGGAAATAAGTGAGCAGATAGCAAAGGTGCAGTCAAAAAATTCGTCGAAAGAGATTTGGACCAAATTCGAGAGGCATATACAATCAGCACATCGGACTGGTTCCGTTGGTCGTAAATTAAAATTTTTAATAGAAGAAATCCAATTATCATTACTATATCCTCGACTCGATATAAACGTAACCAAAGGGCTAAACCATTTGTTAAAAGCACCATTCTGTGTGCATCCGAAAACCGGTAAAATTTGTGTACCATTCAATCCAAATTTGGCGCATAAATTTGACCCAACAAACGTTCCAACTATTGAGTAATTAATTATTTATTCACTTATTGTTGAATAAGCTTTCTAATGATTTTTATTTTATTTTAAGTGCTCTGATCGATGAAATTAATCAATTTGATGCTACACTCGTAGATGACAACAATACAAACCATAAGTCGAAAATTAAAGACTACAAGAAAACCAAAATGTTAAAAGGAGTTATGGTATTTGAAGAATTTTTACGGAAAATCGAATCGAAACAGAAACTTGAGCGCCCCCCTACCGTTGAAAGTATGGAATTTTAATTTTGTATTTTGATAATAAATTTGTTGTTAAACCAAGTTAATTCTCGGTCTTTGTTTAGCTAATGACTCGGTGGTTCTAACAACTCACAGTAATGCAGAACTATAAATTACTATATTACTAGTGAGGTTTACTCCCTTAAAAGGTAAATCAACTTTTAACTGATAAATGTTAAACCAAAACGATGGTTTTGGATATTATATCTTGATGGAGATTGGTACTAGATGATACGAAATCTAAATACATCAGTCGTGTAAAAGAGAGATACAGTGCCAAGAACACGATCTTTAAGAAATTCCTATTAACAGTGACTCACCACTTGATCGTATTACATAACAACTCTTATAACCTAGACAGACTTTACTAGTTAACTGAATAAATAAAATAATGACTAGTTAAGAATTCGTAGTCGCCTTTACATTCTTAATTTAAACCGTCATTCTGAAACGATCCAGTTTTAGCTTGAAAAAATGCACAGAATCTGTAAAATGACGTAAGCGATGAGTAAATCCAGCACAGAGAAGTTTAATTATTCAGAAAAATTAGTATAACTCGAGAGATATCGACAAATGTCTCAAACAATAAACTAAGTAGCCACAAAATGAAGAAGTTTAATCAAAACCCAAATACATTTCTGGTGTTAACGAGATATGGATGGAAATTACTACGATTAATCATCAATGATTAATAGAGCATTAACAATACTAATGCAACTTATCTGTACGAGACAGTGTAAAGCGTTGAGAATTCTTAACTATAATTATAGATAAATGATGATCTTTTGCAAGTAGTGTACCAGTTAAACACAGAAATATTCTGTAGAATTGATCTGTGTGTGGAAAACTATTTTCGTGGAAATTCCCAAAATTTATTGAAAGCCATTAAGCATTTCCGAAAATTATGCAAGTTTGAGATCAACTTTACACAAATATTTCAATCCCAAAATGTCATTCAGATGCTTGGTTCCGCTTGGTTCATTTATGATTTAGTAATCTTGTTCCCCAAAAGTAATCCAAATCTTTAAATATTGCTAAATAGCTTGCAAACTATACTACTGTTTTTACGGGCAATTGTTGGCCCGTACCATGTCAATAATCTGACTCCATCGGTTTCGATCACGAGTCAACATTTTATACTGTTGCAAGTAACCAAAAGGTGCCCACAGCGACCTCTTCGCCAGTTGATAAAAAGTTGATTGGATTGTTAGAATCAGACAACATTTGAGATGTTTATCATTCAAAGTATATCATTCTTCCCCATTTTCGGTCGCAGTTTCGTGCTGGAAGTACGGATATATATTATTACACAAGTCGGTCTAATTTCTGCCAGTTTTAGCATTAAAGTCACTAATCACCAATCTGACATCGTGCTCAGGTGTAGAGCCCATCAGATTATCCAAATTATTGTAAAATGAGACTTTATCTTGGGTTGGCTTACATCAGTGGGCGCATGTACCTGGGTACAATTGAAAGGTAAGCTAATCTCATATGGTAGTGAAGCTTACACATTAGATTATCGACTGCCTGAAAGTACCACTACAGCATTTTTACCTGTGGCCCAATGAGAAATCCGACTCCAAGATTTCCGAGGTCATCATGATTTTTTTCCTATGTTGACATTTCATCATTAATTAATAGAACATTAACGTAATACTAATGCAACATATCTGTACGAGACAGTGTAAAGTTAAATAATAGATAAATGACGATCCAGGAAAAATTCTGTAAAATTGAATTGTGTAGAAAATATTATTTTGAAATTCCAAAATCACCCAGATTCAATTTAGTAATCTTGCTCCCCGAAAACAATTAAAATCTCTAAATAGTGCTTAATGGCTTGCGCAACTGCGACTGCTCAATCTAACTAAAGAACTTAATGATGAATCGAAATGAATGTATTTGTTTGTTTGTTTTTTATCTTTCCAATTTGTTTTGGGGCTCAAGGCACTTTCAACTCTTTCGCGGTTCGCTTGTTACGTCCTACCTAACGCCATTACAGCCAAATTGGAGACGAACGTACGGCTATAGGTTCGATTAACGAAGAACTATCTGCACTGACATGAACTGCGCCATTTAATCGGTGAAATGAATGTAGTAATATAGCGTAGCTGGGAAAGTATCTGTAAGTAAACGGCGATTTCGTTATATTATATCAAGCTTACAAAATTCAATCACTTCCATTTAGTAATTCTTGGCATTTCGTTTAACAATCCTCGTTGATATAAGACATACAAATAGATGGCTTAGTTAAGAGTTTGTACTTCATTTTGTAAGTTTCTCCGGTATACGAGTAAAAAAAACTATTCCAAATTAATTTTAAAAATATTTAATTCAATTTTATTATAAATATAATAAAAATATATATATTACAACAAACAATATTCAATTTTTTTAAGCACTCAGATTTCCTAATTCAAACAAATAATTTCAATCTCACACTCATTTTGCATTCATTATGTATAAACAAACACTAAAGGTATAGCAAATCACCTTCACCTTAATAAAACTCTTAATTAAAAATCTGTAAATAGTATGTAAATGATGATTTTGGTTAAATTGTTAGGATGATTTTTTTTTATTTCGTAAGGCCACGAAATTAATTTGATTCGATTGCAATTGAAATTTAAATTAACTTAAAAACAAATGGTTAATCACATTAATATTTATTAATAATCATTAATTAAAAATATGCAATTATTTTGTATGTTGCGTAGAGGAAGAAAATATTCTTAATTTAATGTGTTATCGTTTAAAAGATTAAACAAAAAAAAAATGAGTGATTTTTTGTAGTTTTGTACTTCTTTACGGTTTATAAATCACAAAGACTAGACCAGTATCCTTGTAAAATAATAATCATCTCTTCGATTAGTGTTTATTTTACATTTACGATAATTTTGTTTTTATTACAAATACTCTTTTATCAGCCCAAGTTTGATTATGATGTTAATTTAGCCGTCGAATTTACTATATCGATTTATGATACATATTCCATACATTTATTAAATGCAACGTTATTATAGTAAATATTAAAAATATATAGTATTTATTTATGTGTTAACAAATTACTTAAATATTAAGTAAATAAAATTAATTGACTAATAAATAAATTAATTAATTTTCGGGCTAATTGATAATGTGCCGCTGGAGCAAATGGTTGGACCACTCGATACATTTCTACTATCTGTATTATTTTCGATATTTTGCCTCAATGGTATTGAAGGCGATGGCGATAATGTCGACGAGGATGGTAACATATTCGGATCGTCTAATATTTGATTATTCGATTCAATAGTTTCGATATCGTTGTTTGGTGTAATGACTAGTAAATTAACAGATATCAACAGTGGATAAACTAATTCCTTATCCATAACTAACAAATGATATTGTTCATTTTTATCCAACGACAATGATTTGATTCCCGTTGTTTGGGTGTATTTAATTTGACGGAATTCGTTCAGTGATGCAATTGTAACACGAATAAAAAATTTGCGTTTAACTTGTAAACTCAAAAGACGTTCGTTCTCTGTTCGATGGTTACGCTTTACACTTAATATTCGTGTGTCGGTGATTAATACTAAATCTAATCCAAAATTGAAACCATTCCATCGCCATTTTTGGAATCCCTCCTCCTGCAACGTTCGACCACATCGCAAACAATTTTTATTAAACGTTTCTTCATCGCATTCTTTTGGCCCCTTATCTATCGACTCGTCAATTTTTAACATTGAACTCCATTGATTGAATAGGGGAATATTAAGCCACGATCTCGGTATTATTCTATCTTCAATCAGCGTTATTAAATCTAAATGATGATTTAACAAGTGTTGTAGGCGTAGCACACGATATACTTTTTCGTATTTGCGGCCCTCGGGAGTTTCTAAATATATATCATTACCTTCGCGTTTACTAAAATAAGTTGCGGGCACATCTTTTATATTATTATTTTTATTGTTCCAATCGAAGTTGGGATTTAATTGTACAAATACCCAAACCTTGAGTAATATGTAAAGTGAAAATTCGGTCGGAATGACATATAGATCCGGACACGAAATAAGCGTATGCATAAGATCTATACTTATTGGTTTAAGCCATTTGAAATTTTTAGAATACAGACTCAACAAATTCACAAGCAGCCAGTTAAACGTAAATTTCTTTACTGGCGCTATACCGTATTTGCATGCAGCCTCATAATAGAACACTGCAGTTTCTGCATTTGTCATTTCTATCATTACCTCTGTACATTTATCCATCAATCCGTCTAGTTGAAACAAAGCCGATGTGGCTAGAATTGAAACAACTGTGTTAGGATCTAATTCAACTTCATCTAAATACAGCGATCCAAATACAAGAGATAGTGCTAAAATAGAAGACAAAAACATTGATTTAATGTTTAATTACATAAACTATAATCAACAAATACTCACAATCAACGGATATATTGGAATCGATTATTTCAATTTTAATAAAATCTTGACTAGATTCTTTCCACGATCCACAAAACATACTGGCAAAATATGGGCTTTGGCTTAAGTATATTTTGTGCAGTCGCCATATTTTACCTAGCGCCATAACAGCCACATCGGAATTTCGTTCCTCTTTGTACAGTGCTTGATAAATATACTGTGCGGTTGTAACTAGTTTTTTTCTGTAATAAAAGAATAAATTAATTTAAAAATTCGGCTTGAAAAATGTATTCTATAGCAAAACGCTCAAATAATAATGGTGCATGTTACTTCTTAGCGGCCCATTGAGTTTAAAACTTTAGATCAACTTCGATTAATAACTAATTATAACTAAAATAAAGTTGTTGAGAATTTTAAAATATTTATACTACCTTGAATATATTATATAAAAACTAAGTACATATAAGGAATAATTGTCTAACCTTAAGTCGTATAATTAAAAGACAAATTATGTTTACAACAAAGCGTTCAAACATTTGGTGTTAATGTGAATCTTTAAGGAGGATATTCATGTCGAACATATATTTCATTTCCTCTTAGGAAAACACACATACAATGCAGCTGAGCTGGAAACCTATACACTATTATTACCGAGTTTTTTTTATCCAAAAACCAAAATTAGGCGATTACGAAAGAGATACCACAAAAATATTAAATAAAGTAAACAGCACGATTACAAAATATCCAATACAGAAAAACTTATACCGAATTTAGTTTTACATAGACAATAATAGATATTATAGTTTACAGTGTGTGTTCATAAACTTTACATTCCTAATAAAAAAAAACTAACAAAAACAATCAAACGCCTACAACTACTTCCTCGAAATAAAATTCACAATACAATAATAATTATAATAACTTACTTTTTTGGAGCACTCATACTCAACTCCAAATCACTGTTGTCATCGTTCGAATCTAAAAAATCATCTTCACGTTTGCGTTTCCGTCCTCTGATTATTCCAGTTAAATTTTCGGCAGCCACACCAATCGGCCTTTGTAAGGCGCTCATAAAACTTCCCATTGCTAGTTTTATATAGAATTAAGACGCACACAGCCAGCACATGTATTGACTATTGCAATGTAGCCAACTTACTGCTGTGTTCTGTTAACTATATGTATATTATTCAGCTGCTTGTCTCTCCTATAATAATAACAGAGAAGAAATTTTTTTTATAGTTTTTCTGTTCATTACATATAAAAAAAATCAACACATAAATGTAAGTCGAACAGCAAAAAATTGAATGCATGACATCATAAAGTTTTAATGTTCTCTATTGTTAGTACATTTAATGTTGAAAGTGTGTGCCGAGGCCAGCTTATAGCTTTGCAAATGAATACATTTGCATAATCGTCCATAGATTACTTTTTACACATATCTGCATCCATAAGTTTATTCAGATTAGCCAATTATTTATTCAATCGGCAAATTCTGTTGTATACATGTTAGTACATTCATAATTATTGCTTGATTGATTGATTATTCATTTAACGGTGCCATGCTAAATACTCATTATAGATCTATACTAGAAATATTGATGTAGATAAGCAAGATTTATTACACCAAATTATTTTGGCTATACACGCCAACCTTAACTATACAGTTTACTAGCGGTGTGAGTAAGAAATTATTGTGAACGTGTTTGCTTAAGCGATAAAAATTTTCAACAAAACCAACATTTAAAACGTGAAACGAAGGGTTTAGAAACTGTTTTATATACAACACGATTTATGGATGACAATAAGATGTTCTAAGAAAACCATTTCAAATAAGAATGATAGAAGTTGAGCGAGAAAAATTAGAACTCACGATATAATCGATCTGATGACGTCATTGAATGACTGCTTAATCAAAAAGACCAAATCTTTCTCATCAGGCATATGCACTTGGACTTGATGTATATACGATTCGTGTATGTATGTTCAATCGTCTGCTGGGGAATTATAAGAACTTATCTCGAAATTTAGATTCATTAATTTATTTGATAGTGGCGTGAAGATATTGTATTACGGAATGAATTATTAGGCTACTTCTGAACGCCACATTTGAAATTACTTTCCCCGCAAGTGAGTTATGATTAACTATGCCGTAATGCGTTGCGGTGCTGGCATTTCCCATCTTAATGATGTTTGGTTATTTTGCGGCATGAAACGAACCTTATATCTGAGCCTTGGGGGCGCGGAATGGACTACCACCACATTGAAAGAGAAAGCAAAAATTCCATTATTTTAATTTTGAAGTAAATTTTTGCCGTGTTAGGTTTAGGCAGGAGGTAGTATGATATTTTTGGGAGGTTGTGTCCGAAAGAAGGTATTGATGTGTAATGATTGTTTCCTATTGTACTGAGGTCACCAATGTACAGACTGGATCCATAAGCGATAAACAGAAAAGTTGGCTTAGTTGATAAATGCAAGTATGTAATAAAATTCACAAATTTGATATTTCATGATTCCGAAACCAGAAATTGTCAGGAAACAAGTTCGTACAAACCAATATCACTATTGCCTGTAATATAAAAAGTATTTGAAAAAATATTGCCAAAAACAATTATCGATAAGAAAAGGTAATACCTCATCACTAAATTGGATTCAGAAGTGAGCACTCGAAAATCAAGGAAAGGAAGCCGGTATACTTCTTAATGTCTCACAAGCTTTTGATAAAGTGCGATATTAAGGCATGATCTATAAGCTCCAGTGTTTGTATCAACAACGATACAGCGATATATTTAAATTACACTAAACCGAGTTATATTTTAGCATTGAACAACGAATGTTATGATCTAGAAGCGAAAGGGTAGTGATACCTACGATATACCACAACTTATGAAAGAAGAACACATAACACGTTGATCAAAAAGTTCCCGTAATAAACACCATGAGGCGCTCCCATCGTTCCGATTTGAGTTCTGTTTTTTTATTAGTTAAGTTGTTGTTGTTGTTATTCTCTCTAAATCTTAGCTTAACATTTGCAAAAGTTACGTAGTCAAGAGTTTATCTATCTCTGTGTGTGTTGGCGATTATACATATTTACAATTTTAGAAATGGATTTAAATTTGCAACAACGAACTTATATTAAATTTTGAGTAAAAACGGATTTAATGTTGCGCGAACGTTGGAAATGTTGGAAAATTGTTTGGCAACGATCCTCTAAGGGAAACGGTCGTTTACCAGTGACGCGAGCGGTTTAAAAGTGGTCGTGAGTCAATCGAAGATGATGAACGCAGTGGCAGACCATCGACATTGAAAAGCGATGAAAACATTGATAAAGTAAAAGTAATGTTGGTCAATAACCGCAAATTAACCATCAAAGAGATAGCGGAGGACTTGAACATTGCCTATGGATCCGTCCATGGTGATTTGAGTTTCCGTCGTGTAGCAGCAATGTTGTGTGCCAAAAGACGTCAATTTCATCCAAAAAAGAGACTATTTTGACAAAAGACATGATTTCCGAGGCAGAATCCGATCCCACATTCATCAACAGGATCATTACTGGAGACGAGACGCGGGCTTATGAGTACGACACGCAATCCAGAGATCAGGCAAGTGAATGACGTTCACCAAATGAGCCGAGACCGAAAAACCACGTCGTTTTCAGTCAAATAGAAGACATGCTCACGGTTTTCATGGATTACAACGGTGTAGTGAATCATGAATTTTTGCCAGAAGGGCACTGTAATCATAAATTTTTTAACCGTAAACAAAGAGTATTATTTGGGCGTTAAAAAGACCAGAATTGTGGGCAGATAACTCGTGGATTTTGCACCATGATAACGCACCGTCGCACAGTGCCATGATTATTCGAATTTGTTTGGTGTAAAATGCAACAAATACCATCCAACAGCCACCGAATTGACCTGATTTGACTTCCTGTGACTTTTTTCTGTTCAATCGAGTTAAAAAACCATTACGGGGAACGCAGCCGGGAGGAAATAATGGAAAAATCGCAGGAAGAACTGATGGACATATAAAAAACCAAATATAAAAAATGTTTCGAAGGTTGGATCAAGCGCTGGCATAAGCGTGTTGTAGTCGATGGGGAATATTTTGAAGGGGACAACATAGATTTAGATTAGGTAATAAACTTGTATTTTTAATTTTCTGAATAAATTCAGGGAACTTTTTGATCAAGGTTACGTTTGTTGATGATACCGCTATTGTGGCGATCAGAAATAGATTGAGTTACACAGCTGGAAGCATTGTGTAAATGACTATCGTAATAGAATGTGTTACTTAATACCCAAATGATTCAATACGCTTTAATAAAATCCATGTACCTGGATGATACTAAACACTAAACTGTAGTACGAATAATCATGATAAACCACTTATGATCATTTGTCACTAGTAATAATCAGAGATCACTGGAGCACTGAACCTTAAATAAATCGCAGGGACACTTGATTCAGAAAGAGCTCAACTCTATGAAATAAAATCAAACGAATTAATTTTTTTGTTAAATTTTGCACAATACGTTCTTCGCCAATGTAATTAAACCGTAACTCCATCTAAACTAGAAACATTCATTGATATGCCCATTTTAATCCATTTCCAAATAAGATAATATTTATTACGTTAATAACAGAAAACGTTTGATACAGTCTTATTTTCATCGTGTAGTACACATTACATAAACATTAAACGTACATTACTCAGCTATCATATCTTACATCACACGTTCACTGCTGTCCAAATTATTAAAATACAATTTTCCCTCAAGTAATATTCCAGTTTTCTATTTTAACTATCACTCCCGCATTATATTTGTACTATACAATAGACATATGAGATAACAAAGTAAACCTAAGCTACTAATGAATTAAAATGTTTACTTGCACGAATTTTTATAGACTATATAGATACGCTAAAATCTAACAAACATACTCGTAGTATAAGTTTGTACAAAAGTCAAGGAAAAATAATGACGATCGAAACTAAGTTTTCAGTCAATAAACATTCTTGAATATGAAATGAGATGATCGTAAGATCGTGTAGCTCTCTGAACCGCAGAACGACTATACGTTCAAACAAAACAACGTAGTTTTGCGTTTGATTAATTCATTAATTAGTTTCATTTTATTTTTGTTGAGAAAATGCAGATAATAAAATGTATTTATAGATCGATCGAGTATTTATGATCGTTACATCACACATCAACGACATGTACAGAAAATCAATTTGTAAATCACGTTTGTATAAATCCTGTAACTTATATAATATTTAAGATATGAAATTTCTCTTTTATTAGGTCTTTGAAGGTGGGGATGCTATATTCGTATAAGTATTTGTTAAGTTTATAAACGTTTCGTTTACGATTTTGCATTTTGTTTTGATCCACCATGGACACCGATAATCACAGAAATATGTTGTTATTTGAGTCGATTTACTTTAAACAAGAACTCAATTTGATAATCTTTAATCATACATAAATATTTGTCTGTAATTGTTATCTATTGAGATAAGATTAGCCAATTAATTCTTTATAAACTTTATGAAAATGAATTCTTTCTAATGCAGATCATCGGAAGTTGAAACTGAATTCCAAGACCTTTTTAAAATAAGATGATCTGTTCAGTTACTAAATATAACGGATATGAGACTGTCGATGATTGATCAGTAAATATATAGGAAGAAGTGGAAATAAAACGGACGTTAGGCAGAATCTAGACCTGAGGTTTGGCAGAAACTGAACTTCGACACTTATAAACGTTGATTTTGAAGGGGCTGAATTCTGAGGTTTAGATCTACAATCTAATGACTTCAGTAGAAGCTATGAGTTTTATACTGTAATTTTCTGATCCTGTTTGGTAATACACAGAAGACACATGCACGTGGGTGGACGACCAATCAGATCTAAGAGGAGCGAACTCTGTTATATGACTATGAAGCGATTATGTTGTAAGACTAGGGTCTAAGCTTGTATAAGAACTACTAATTCTATATATTTGAAAAATATCTGGTTATAAAAAAAATTTGGTATTAAGATTCGATAAGCGAAAAACGGGCCGAGTAAAAACATCTGATAGGTAATTAAGAACTTATCATATTTAAGTAGAACTTCAGATTAAGCAAACCTTGAGTTAAATGTTAAAATGATAACTGATAATCTCATATTAAGTTAAGTGAAAATTTAAACTTGTCTTATATTTGAAGTTCTAGTCGATGGTGGACGAAGTCAGCAACCTCTAGAAACTGTTACAAAATTTTGGATTTGGTATTTACTGAGATTTGATAAGCAATAACATTTTCATATTCTTTAGAAGTGCTTTAGACGTTATTGAGTCAAATTTTTAAAGACGAATCTCATGGTTTGAACTATAAATATTGTAATATTGACAAACGCAACAGTCATAACAACTGCTATATCTAGGGGACCAATATAATATATTCGACATTAAAAATATATTTATTGATTTCGAAAATTTTTCTGTTTCTAATTTCTAATAAAGTACTAGTCGAATATTTTGTAATATTTTATATAAATTTGGCAAAGCATAAGACATTTCTTGGCAAGAATCTATAATCGACACACTTGTTTAAGAAGCATAATAAACGAATTTAAAAACGTTGGTAAAATTTAAGCCCAAGTTTATAAATTGAAAGAAATCACGACATTAAATCCCAATAAATAATAACTCAATCATAATGTGAGGTAGTCATATAGAATGTATTAACTTAAGTAGTTCCACTACGTATAAAATCCCAGTTTACATCACATTAGACTACAGAGAACAAAATGAGAGGGCAGAAGTTGAAAAAGGTCTATCGACCGAAAAAATAATACAATTGATGCATTATCGTAACATAATTTCATTTATAAATTTGAATTTATTTTAAGCGTGTGGGTTTAACATATACAATACATTCGTGCATTTGGTAATCACGCCGTATTTGAGAGGAAATTCAATTTGATAGTTATACTATTAGTTGTAACTATAATAAATAATGACTAATGACAACATTAATCAAAACTAAAATCTCTTTATATAACATTTTTAGTTATGACTCATATACATGTATTGATGATAAAATTACAAATGATATCCATATATTTCTCAACAGTTACAATCTTTCTATATTTCTAAAGCTTTAGTAAGCGCAATAATCTGGTATATTCATCTAAGATATAGATAGTTACGATTCGTGGCAATCTCAAAAATTATGTTTCGTCTTAACAAGTATACCAGATTATTGCCTTTACTACGACAGTAATTATGTGTGCTCTGCGTAAATGGTTACCAATTAAACAGTGTTCAGTAAGTTTAAGCAATGCTGGGCGAGCGTTTCGAACATTCTACATATTTCATACTACTATTACTAATTTATATCAAGGTATCCAGTTTCTGTTCAATTACAGCGATCTAGTTACATCATTCCCTCAAACATAACGGTGTCACTAAGATCCATATCATTTTATAAATACGAAGATTTGATATTTTGTTCAAAACCTCTTTTTTATAAATCAAGTTCAGTGTTCAAATCAAGCTCCACAGCAATGATCTGATCTGATTTTATTATCTTTATAGAAGTTAGATCAACTGTGGCACACGAACAATGAAGATTGTTTCGAAGACAATTGGTTCAAAAACGATTAAGATTGAATTATTACAAATAGTCGAAGGAAGTACATAACGTCCCTGTTAGATTTTTGAAAGAATAACCTATGGCTAAAAGTAGTCTGCTGATTTAATCCAATTTATACAATTCTTCTAGCTATTTACAGACAAACTTTCATCTAACAACAATTTTATGTAGACATACAGACCAGTATTGCCTTAATTATCACTTAATAGTTATATTTACCTCTATTCCTGTAGCAACATAAATAAAATTGCCAATTACAAGTGGTCGTTATACTTATCTTAAGTATATTAAGAATAAGCCCAATCTAAACAATACTTCACGAGCTCAATTGAAAGTGTTTTGCTAAGTTCTTGAATTCAATAGTGAAGATAAACATTTTCTGCTACATGTTGTTCAATATTTTCGATCAACAATTATTATCTTTCAAGCAATCGAACATTTTCAACTATACTCCAATAGATAACTATTCCGACTATATGTTTACAACTTGTGAGTTAGTTACCAATTCAATATTGATCACGACGAGGACTTATGATTTATACAAGGTAGGTATATAAGTGTGTATATAGATAAGATTACGTTGTTTAGTTTTAAATCAAAATAAATCTTTTCAGTTAATTTATAAAATTCTGGATGATATTTCCAAAATGTTTGTCAATCCTTCTGTTCTATTTTCAAACATACTAGCGATCGATTACTCATCAAAGAAAAATGAAATGAAAATTGTTCAAAGGGGATGAAAATTCTATATTTAGAACGTAAAATCGGCGTAAATAAAATCACAATAGAATTATCTTGCCTACACAAGTTGTATTTTATTATCTTATTTTTAAGACATGATATGTTATCTAGGATTTCATAATGATATTAGCATATCATTTATTAGTTCACTCCCGAGACAGGTCAATAAACTTTTAATACTAGACTTCAGTTCGACAAACGATCGTTGCCAAAAATTATTAGTAAACAAAAAAATTTTTACTCTTAAAATTATATGTATTGTTATTTAGGATGTTTGGATTTAATTTAACAAACTATTAGTAAAATAAAAAAGCATGACATAATACAACAAAAACGATGTCAAGTTTAGAAATATTGTTTATTACAAAAATATTCATAAATAATTATATTTTACGTACCTTTTTTTGTTTATTATAAAATATATGTATATCCAAAACACTAATAACTTAATACACAAACGAACAAAAGAAAATGGTCAAAGCCTATGTAGTAATACAAAACATATTTAATTTTTATTTACTTTAAGATTTTTATATTTTTTTTAGAAAAACAAAAAATTTTTAACTTTCACTTGCGTTGTTCGTGGGTGAATACTGAATTGAATTAAATAAAAACGAAACATACTTTTGAAGTATGAATTGTGTTACCCGATTAAAATATGTCAAAAATTCGAGTTCGAAAATTTGTTTATTTGCAACATACAAAATGAATAAAATAAATCGGAAATTTGTTTATAAATATTTTATTATAAACAATTTTTTGTTTTTACATTTTTTACGATGTTGAAAATATAATCAAACTTAGAATCGAAGCTTTTGGAAAAACCATTTGTTCTTGCCAGCCTTGTATCTTTCCTCAAATTTAACTCTTGTCTGGAAACGATGTGTTTTACGTTTAATTGGGTCTTTAAGATCCTTAGCGTTTAGTTTTTCAAATGTAATATCCGCTACGTGATATCTTGTTGGCATTAGGTGATTATAATTTAGAACCTAGAAAAAAACATTTACTTTATTAATAACAAACCATAAGATAATTAGTTATGATAACGACTTACTTTCAAGAATGGCTTGATCTTGGATTTCTTGTGAATCTTGCCTTTGCTCATTCGTTTTGTTACCTTTTTGGGGTAACGATCAATTCCAGCTACTAGGGCATGACCAAATTGTTTATCTGATGTACCATCATCAAATGTACGCACAATAATTGCTTTACGGCCGGCATACCGTCCACTAAGGACGAGCACGACTTTACCTGGTTTCATAATCTTCCTCATCTTGATTTATTATCTTAAATGATAAAAAAGCGTTGTTTATTTAATTAATAAACTTAATATTATTCGTTAATTCAAATGAAATTATGTTTTAAATTATCGTTTCTAATGTGTCAGTGTCAAAACTTAGTTAGGTTATATTTTTCTCCACCACACTAGATTTAAAATTTATTCCACATTTATATATTAATTATATCCATAATTAATTTAATAATAAACATAACTACGTTTTAATAATAAATTAATACGACTTTTTTGACACAACATAAAATATTTTCATTTTAACTACCACCAATATCAATCGAAATTTTTGATCCACAATTTTATTCGGTAATTTATAATAATTTCGACATATAAATTACAAGAAATATAATTTAAAATGTTGTGAATTGAAAAATATTAATTTAAAACATAATTTCATTTATTATCGTATAGATGATTACATATTTTTTTAGGACGACGTGAAATAACACAACTTACAGGTCTATGGGTGACCGGAAAAAGAACTTTTTACAAAACAAATCATAATTATCATGAAGTTAGTTGAGATTATAATAGAAAATCTGTTATACTTATGTTTTATACAGTAAAACACTAGTAATATTTTATAACACGATGTAAATAAAAATATTTATTTATTCTTATAACTTATTTATTTTAAAATTTGATTGTTTTATAATACATATAAAATATGAATATTAATATATTAATTGTATTGGGGTTTTTCTATTTAATGCAATTTTTATTCTAAACACAGCCATATTAAAGATAATAATTCAAGAAAACGAAAATTTGAATTGCCGCTTTTAAAATCGAACACTTCTCCGGTAGTTTTTGTAATTTTGTTGTCCATTTTGTAAACGATATTAATTATAATTAATTTTTAAAACAAATTAAAATATTAAATATATAAACATGCTTTTTTTAAATCTTAAATTTTCTACAAAATAAAATAAAAATAAAACAAACCTAATTTGTCGGTAAAAGTTAAACACGACTTTCGTTTAAAATTGAACTAAATAAAATAAATGTTTTAATTAAATTAAATAAAACTAAACACTAATGTTAATCTTTGTAATCGGGTTCATTTTCTCCACGTCTGTATACAGCGCCATATTTAGCCATATATTTTTTTATGAACTCGCGTGATTTAATCTTCACCGAATCAGTTACTTCAAGTATATTAACGGTGTTGTCACAATGTTTCAGCTCTTTCAACATGACAAAATGGGTTAGCTGAAAATATGAAATATGTAGTAAAACAAAATTATTGGATTAAACAAAATAGTTTACCTTTCGTGCTAGATGTTTAAAATCCTCATCATGCAAGATTCTGCCGATTTTGCATGATTCTTTCCGATAGGGCCCCAAGTGTTGTACTATAACTCCAGCAATGTCAGTACGGAATTTTTCTTTAATTCGACGAATTTCGACAGTGCTTAAATCAATATTATCCATTGCAACCTTTCGTCGTTTTATATGAGAAGAACCACTAGAGCTGCTACTACTAGCTGACGTTGACTGTAATAATTTACTATGATTCAATTCCCTTTTTCTAGCGTCACTTTTTAGTTTGGCTTGCTGTTTTTTCCATTCCTCGTAAACATTTTTCTTATTTACTTTTTCTTTCCCAATTTCTTTGAGTCCATCCAACAATCTAGCATCATTATCACTCATATTGTGCGAAATGAGTGATTCAACAAAATCAACAGCACTGTCCGGATCATTCTGATTGATCGAATCATTATTTCTTTTATATGATTGTTCTGTTTCGTCATCCGATTCGTCGCTGTCATATGGCGATATGGAAACAGGTAATCCATCAGTTAATTTAATAATTTTATTATTTCGCATAGATAAACTGCCCGATTCTAGAAGTCTTCGTTTTCTCATTTCCTCTTTACGTCGGCGTAGTTTTTCTTTGGTTTCACGATACAGTCGTGATTGTTGCTGACCATAAATCTTATCTTCCTCCGTTCGAGGCTATTATAATACAAAAATATAAATTATATTTTGTCGCCGAATTTACATCTTAAAAATATCTACTTACACTTATAATTCTTTCTTGCACCAAACCTTCTCGCCTTCTTTTGCGTTTGTTGATTTTATATGAAGATTTAACAGGATCTATGCGCGGAAACGTATCTGAAAAATTATCTTTATTTTTAGCATCGGCATCTAAACTTTCTACTAGTTCACTATCTGTTATATTTATTTCTGGCAATGGTTGCCCTCGTTCCTTAAACCGTTGTTTTAAATTATTTATACGATCTTTCAATTCATCTTCACTACTATCGGTGGTGTCGGTCGAACTTGAGTCTTTATCAGCATCATGTACAGCTGTAAAACACTTTAAATATTAACTTCCAAGTTTTAAATAAATTTTCTCTAGCTTACCATCTTTTTCTTTTGTGGTTACATTCAGTTTTACGTCATCCGCAACTGCCAATGGTGGTAAAAATATTGGAGGTTCCCACTGAGGAATGCGAATTTTTACGTGATAGTAATATATTCGACCCTTTGTGTCAATAGCAAATTTCCAATGCGGTGGTAAATCTATTTCCGGAAGAATATAATCATCCGGATTGGTAGATAAAACTTGTTCGGGTGGTTTTATATGGATCTACAAATTTAAATATTTTGTTTACAACAAGATTTTAGACTAAAACGATGCCTATATTCTACTTACATGTGATGGAGGTGTAGCTGCCGGTTTCATTTCTTTTGTATACCATTGACCGGTTGCCGGATTAACGATTGCAGGCACATCTTCCGGAACAGTTTTTCGCGGATCTAATCTGAAGCATGTACAAGTCATTTCATGCAAACGCCAATATTCTTGCTTCTTTTTCTCTTCCTGTTCTTTGGCAAACTTCATTTCGAATATTTGCCTCCGTTGATATTTATCTAACTGTGGAGTGTTTGAATTCGATGTCTTATTGCTTGAATTATTGATACAATTAATATTGTTGCCATGATTATTGTATGGTAATTTTTTATCTCGATTCTTTATTCGTTCCTGTTTCTTTTCTTGATATCTATCATATGTCTCCGTTGTTTCTTCTGATAATCCAAGCGCTTTGTAACGCAAATCAGCCTCACGTTCGTGTTCTTTCATTTGTTCGATTCTTTCTTTTTTCGGAATTCTAAATACTTCCGGTAAACATTCCCAATTTTCAATCAATTTTAAAGATATTTTAAGTATATTTTTACTAACGTAGACTAATTCATCATCAACGGTACTCGATACATTTGGTTGTGGTGCAACTGACGATGATTGCGAAGCGATCTGGTTTGGACTATCAACTTGTATTGGTGTACCCGATCCACTATCACTGGGAGTATCATCATTTGGCGAATAATGCTTCTTATCGTCTACGCTCCATTTTTGAACCAGATTAATAACTTTACTATCTTTTAGCATAGTTTTATTAGGAATTGGCAGTGCTTTAAGGGTGTCCAATAGTTTCAATTGGAACTTCAAATTGTCAAGATTTTGTGAAACTGCAGTTGAATCTGACATCCAACCATGTAGTAACCGTAAGCCGTGGTAGTCTAAAAATAGTCGACGACATGGCATTTCACCGTTCTGCAATAGCTGGAGTAATCGAATTCGAGCATTCATTAATTTAGCACGTACCATTAGACGACTGAGTTTTAGAGTATGGGCTTGATTTTTAAGGCCTGTACGATTTAAGATACTGATTTCTTCTTCTAAATCGGCATCTTCTAATAATTCAGATCTTGTTTTTCGTGTCTTAACCAAAGCTTTTCTTTCTTTTTTCGTTCGCTTCTTTAATTTTTCTTTCGGAACAATTGGAACCAACGTTGGGATTTCTGAAAGTTGAGAAACTGCTGGTTGAAGTTCTAAAGATATTACTTGAGCTATTTCTTTTTGAGCGACAGTAATTGATTCAACCGCTGGTGTATTAATACTTTCTTTATTAATTTCTTTCAACTCAGTGATAGGTGCGGCTAAAATAGATGGAACTGATTCTAATGGTTTAACTTTAGGCAGTGTTGGCTGCACTTCTTCTTCTTCTTCATCCTCCTCCTCATCTTCGTCTTCATCATCATCATCTTCATCCGCACTATCTGGTTCTTCGCCTATCCATCCTCTACAATTCGATGCTTCACAAAAACATTTTTGAGCCTCTTTGCCATATCGTTGAAATTGATAATCAAATGTGATTTCTTCTCCTTTCAAAATGAAACGCGTACTAAAAAATCCAATTCTCAATTCACCGTTAACAGTCCATTTTTGTGTTTCAGCATTAGGATCACACGAATGATTAATGAAACGTGAAATATTACCTTTTGTTGTTGCATCGATAACAGCATCACTTCGTAGTGCCATAAAATAATAATGCTTATTTTTTTCTTTTGAATAGTCGTCGGCACGTTTCTCAAATTGTTCACTATTGAGAACTTCGCCAACATATTCCATAATAAATTCGCCTGGCGGAATTACAGCACCGGCCATAATACCAAACCCTTTCTTTTCCGTTTGAAAAACTTTACAATTGGCATACTGTGTTTTCTGAAATTTACGATTCGTGCAACGTTCAGCGACAACACATTTGGGACCACATTCAATCATCAATAGACGATTCAAACAATCTTCTCCACAACCCAATTCACCACGTTCAATTTCTTCTTTAGTCAAAAAACAATCACAAGTCATTTTTTTAGCTTCCTTGCTAATATTCTTATCGCAATGATATATATTTTCTTTAACTGTTGTAAATTGTTTTAACCTTTGTATCATTTCTCGTTCTCTTTGCATTTCCGCTTCAGTTTCTTTACTCATTGTGAAATCCTTGGTTTCGGGAGCATCTATTTCGAGCGCTTTGTATGTAACACGATTGCTATTCTCTTCATCAATTTCATCTTTCATGTCACGAAAGCGATCGCGAGCCTTAACTAAACCATGGCCATGAGATCGTTGTCGCGTTTGACTGATAGTTTTAATTCGACTCGAGCGTCTCAAAGATTCATCGTCTTCTATTTTACTATCATCGAC
Source organism: Tipula lateralis (assembly GCA_963932295.1). Lineage (NCBI taxonomy): Eukaryota > Metazoa > Arthropoda > Insecta > Diptera > Tipulidae > Tipula > Tipula lateralis. The sequence continues at coordinate 11,151,007 of OZ010737.1, forward strand.
AGGTATTTCATTTTTATCTAATTTTCTTTCCTTTTTCGATGATTTTTTGATTTTCTTACTCGATTTTTTCTTAACAAATATATTTTTCTTATCATCAAATTCAATCGGCTCATCTTTAAGAGTATCTTTATTTGGTACAACTTTAGTATCTCCCTTACTTCGTAATAAAGCTTCAAAAATATGTGTCCTAGTTTCGTGGCTCAACCCTGCAAAAGCCTCTGCATAAAAATTACGATTAATTTTTGTTTCAAACTCTTTGATTTTAGTTGAATTTGGTTCGACTACATCGGTGTTCGGAGAATTTTCCTCCGACATCGGCCTATTTTTAACTTGATCTAAACTTATATTTTTTAGTTTTTGTTCGAGGGACTCTCCGTTATCATCCTTAGGTTTTGTTTCGTTTAATTCGGTAGATAATGGATTGATTTGATCAACTTCCATTTTCTCCAATTGCTTAACCGTTTCTTTTTCTACCGAGATTTCCATTTCCTCTACATGATTTACTAATTCCAATTTATGTGGTTCCAGCTTACACAGAGAAGCTTCATTTACTGTGGTTGGATTATTTGACTCTTTTGTGTTTAAATTGGCTAGAGGTGTTTCTTCTAATAGTTTTTCGTCAGTCGTATCTGATACATTTTCTAGAGGTTTAACGGATTCATATTTTGTTTGTTCTTTTTTCTGTCTTCGCGTTGATATAATGGAAGTGTAAGCTAAGTGGGATCGTGAAGCCGTTGGCTTAATGCTTTGCTTTCCTTCTTGGGAATTTTTTTGTTCTTCATTTTCATTTAATTGTTCAGCAGTATTTGTGACTAAATTCTTTGTGCCTGCAATATTTGACTTTATGATATTTAATTTATTTTCTGATTCACAAGAACTACTATTTATATTTTCAGTATTCTCTGGAATTTCAGGAACTGTTTTAGTCGTCGTTATTTCTTTAGAAATATCAGATTTGACTGTCTCAATCTGCGAAACACGTGAAGGAGAATTATCCTTTTTTGATTTCCTCCGTAATTTTTTTAATGATGCAATCGTATCTACTTCGTTTGTTTCTGTTATGATAGGCTCAATATCAACTTCCATATTTTCATAGCTTTGGACTAGTTGAGGTTGATCTTGTTTTTCCGCATCTTCAGCAATACCTGATTTGTTACTACTGTCCTCTTCACGTTTGAAATCCGTCTTAGTAGTTCTGATAACTTCGACTGCTTGATCATTTTCACATTCTATTTTTAATTTAATTTCAGGTAACAAAATAGTATCGTTTTCCGTTTTTGTTGAATCTTTAGATTGTACGTGATCTTCTTGATGTTGTTTATCAGGCTTTTTTATAGAAGTGCTGACCATATCAACATTTATTTTATTATCATTATCTGTTTCACTTTCGTTCATAGTATTATCATTTTTATGGGTCTCTAATTTTTCCACAGTTGGTTCAACTTCCGTCTTAAAAACTTTTATTTTACTGTTACGAGTTGTTCTAATTGGCACTGGTTGCGAATTAACGGATGATTTATCGTTTGCGAGAGTCTCTACTATCACGTTAACGATCTTTGGTACCAAATCATCTTTACTATTCTGCATCTTAAAAGAAATTTCATCAATATTTTTATCTGACTTTTCTTGTGTTTCCTTTATGGTTTCATCCTTAGGTACATTAGGCAATGCCGATTCTGATAAATTTGACTGATTCGAAATTTCTTTACTACCAACTAATACTGCTTTATTTATTTCACACGTGCTTAAAAATTTAGTTCGCCTTCTTCCCCGGGGTTTTGATGTCGGAATATTTTCTAGCTTTGATTCACAAAGAGATGTATCCGGTATCAAATTTTCATTTATGTTTTCTGTCAAAGATTGATTTATGTTAGCACTACTCCCAAACGAATTTTCCTCAATTTTCGAATTGTTCAAATAAACTTCTGGTTCCATTTTAAAAGTAACATCGGACTTTAAAATTATACTTTCTGCTAAAGAACTATTAATAATATCACTTTTAATTGGTACTACCGGATCTGAATTTGATATAGACTTTCGACTCCTAGCTCTAGTTGCCGGTGGTTCTATGTTAGGAATAAACCCTTTGGGTTTAGAAATCTCCTCCTTTTTCGTTGACTCTGAAAGAGTAGCTGACGATTTGACATTAACCATTTCCAGTTCTTTGTTTATTTCATGAAATTCGATAGGGCCCTCAGCTTGTTTTTCTACTAATTTGCTATTACGCTTTGCCGATTTTAGTTTTTCTGGTTTACCATCTACCACACTCACATGACTTCGGCGACTTCTAGTTGCCATTGGTACAATAGGAGGTAATTTAACTATATTACTACTAACTATGCTTACACTTGAATCTGTTTCTGTTTTAACAACTTCATCATGCGATACTGAATCTAAAGTTAAATCGTCATTGTTTTCTACTAGCATCGAAATTTGTGAATTGTCATCATTTTGTTGTTCTTGAATAATAAAATCATCATCCAACAAATATTCCTCATTCAAATATTCGATTTCACCATCATTATCTTCGGCGTCATCGACATATATAAGCTCGTATTCTTTTCCATCTTCATCTTCATAGTCTTCGTGCAAATTGTAACTTTGTGATTCATCGACTATTTCAATTACTTTAATTACTTCATTTTCATTATCCGATAAAGATTCTGGTGTTCCATTACTATCGGTTGCTGTTTCCGGAGATGAATCCATATTTGACGTATCCATGTCATCAGCCGCATTCTAACAAATTAAAAAAAATCATAATTAAATTTTGGTTTGAATCTTGGTTAATCGTTTTTATTTTTTGGATTATTGAATTCCATAGCAAAGATATAAAAATTCTGGCAACGACCTTATGGGAAATCCACAAGAGTCCTTAAATTAATCGGAATTAATCTTAATTTTACGTAAATAATTATGTTAACATAAAAATATTCGTAAAGTATAGTTTTATAAATTTCAAATGGTTTGGAGCTTCGGAGCGAAATCGCCAATACTGTTATATTTTGTCCATCGTAAACTTTCTCTTGCAATATTTTTATATAAATTATAATAAAAATTAAGTTTTTATACAACAAATCATGTTTATTTGTTCTAGTCTTGCTTTAAAATAATTAATATGCTAATAAAAATTAATTTTCAAAATATCTTTATAATGAAAATTTTTTGGGAGTATAACAGATTACGAAAAATAATAAAAATCGTATAAAATCATTATAATTTAAGTTTTATTTAATTAAACTTGTTGGTTTAATCAATTATCGATTAAATTATTAGATTATATAATAAAATATGAGATTAAATTAGTGTACATAAAAATATGATGATATTTAAATTTTTTCATTTTTTTTTTTTTGGGTTACCGAACGCCATTATACTTTTCGAACAGTTCAAACACAGAATATGGATGGAATCTTGCTTACCTTAATATTTTTATTATTTAGACTGCGACGCCTTGTGTTATGTGTATTTTCAATTGTAGATAAATTAATTTTGCTATTTTTCTTATTAGGTATCACATTATCTGGTTTTTCATCGGTTAATCCTTCTTTAGACTTTTTCGAACGTGTACGTGTTTTTACTACAGTACTCAATGCATTTGTTGGTGTTGTTGTTGTTGGTATCGTCGTTGTTGTATTGCCCAGAGAAGCCTTGTTATCTACTACCGTAGCATTTGTTGTAGTTGGACGTTTATTACTTCTTGTTTTAGCCATAATGACTTAAATTAATTTTTATATTTTGTCTAACATAAGCATGACCTTATTTTATTTTTAAATTGTAACTATATATTTATTTAATAATAATTTAACTTTGATTTATTTTTGGTATAACTATAACAAATTTATTCAATTGCAATACATGAGTAATAAAACAAAATGTCTATTGCTTTTTGGAACTTATTAGTTTTTGTACTCACTATTTTAATAAAATATTTAATCTATTAAATTTTTTGTTAACATCACAAATAACACTTTTAATTCATTTAAATAAAAACAATTTTGTATGAAATCATTATTAAAATATTTCCAATGAAAAATGCGATCCATGTATGTGACCAACAATAAAATGACAGAAAATTTTCTGATTTTTTTTCTATTATTGACCGCGTTTGTATGTGAATGAAATTGTTGAACTCAACTCATTACATAAATCACGTAGCTCGTGAAATCGGTAGCGGTTTATATCTTTGCTATATTATTACATATTGGGGAAACACCAAATGTGTTCGAATGTAGAGAAAAGAAAAAATTGTATTCTAATTATTTATTACTTGAAGTAATTATTTGTTTTATAAAGAAATAACAAAAATTAAAACGATCTCTGTGTAATTTGGTTTACAACATAATATATAACTTAAACAAATTTTGGTCTAACGGAAAACTATATGCTTATCTTGAAATAAAATTGTATAACAGTTAATTATTAAAATAAAACCTAACAAAGGCAAAACCTTGAAAAAATCCTTTACCCCTTTTTTTTGCATTTCGACTAAAAAGAATTTATTGACTAAATTTAATCCCAATATTATTAACCCTTTGTTTCATTAGTTCATGTATATCATGTGATAGTTCCTCCACCGATGTGAAACGACATTTTTGAAAATTAAATATATCACTTAAAAATCCAACTGTTTCATCACGGAAGTATTGGCATATTTCTCGCAAACTTTCGTCGGGACCAAAAAATCCCCATGCCATTAGCGGTGAAATCTGCTCGGAAATAGCATAAAAGTGTGCCATAAAACCGGTTGAATATTTCAGTAGGCGTCGTTTGGCTTTCAGCACCGACCATACTGCGGTAGTTAGTGCAGTTTCTTTAAATCCATTTGATAGGAAACGATTGTTAACCACAGCAATTACACTTCCGGGCGGTGAATCTAAATCTCTAAATGCGTCCAGTATTATAAAATCGAGTACAATATCATAAAACGTAATGGCCTTAACATTTCGTTCTTCAAGTTCTCTTTCTATGGCTGCCCAATTATTTTGATCCTGTAGAAAATTTAACATGTCCTCGTAGCCGACTAAAAAATCTTTAGGATCTTTGTCACCCAAACATAATAGATCAGTTAAAACCTGTCGCCCGGTATCAGCAACCCATTGTCCCATTGCAGGATCTTTAAACAGAAACTGAAATGCAAGTCGAATGCAATGTAATTTAGCCAAATATTCAATTTCGGACGAACAATTAACCATTTCTGATCGATTCTTTCGGCATGGTATCGATGATTCTTCTAAATGTTTTAACGCACTTTGGTATAGTGGATAACGTTCTAAATCAGGGAATGCTTCGACAAAATCTTCAAATTCTCGTAAATCTGCTACTTGATCGAGCGCCGAAGCAAAACTTTCAGCCGAATCGAAATTTGGATCAGATGACGAACGATGCAGTTCTGAAAATCTTTTTTCGCTTTCATCGAGATTACTTTCCTCCCGAAATAATACTGAACGTTGATCCAAAAATAGTAGCTCGCTTTGATCTTGTAACGTGTAGGCCATATCTAGTAAATTTTGAAGTTCACGACAAAATTCACTATCATCCGCAGTGCTTAATGATCCATTTGGTATATTATGAGCAGCTAGTGCGTCTTCCCAGTATACAATTACAGTCTCCAATGCTTCCATTCCCATTGTGCCAAGTTGTTGTGCAGTCAGTGGCATTGATTTAACTAGTGTTGGATCAATAGAACCGGACGCCAACGAAAGACGATCAGATAGAGCTACAATAGATCCACCAGGACTCATTGATCTTGCCGATGCTTTTGATCCGGCTAACGATACTAGATCTAAAAATAAAAAAGATAACGTTTTAAATAGAAGGCATAGCAAACCCAAACTAAGTTTAGCCCTATCTACAAAACTATTTAAGGTGTGGCACGTTTAATCGTTTTTGGTAAACACACAAAATAAACAAAAAAAAAATATGGGGGCAACTTAAAATTTACCTTTAGTTCTAAAATAAAAAATAGACGACATATTAACGTACAAGATATTGTATAAAACTTATTTATCATTAAAAGGAGCGTAACTAGCTTACCATTAGGACTGCGCATACTATTTCTAGTCCTACGACCACCCGGTTTCCGAGTGCGCCGTATTGGTTTTGTTGTTTTCCTGCGACCTAAATACCGTGCCAGCACTCCTAGTAGTGCAACGCCGGCAGTCACCGAAACAACAATAATCTGTAAAACAAAGATTTTTGAGATTTGGAAAAATGATACAGCATGTAACGACTGGTACTACATATTACCTTCTGTGATGTTGACATTTTAAATGGTAACAATCGTAATTCTGACATTTCGTTATGGTTTATTACTATTATTAATTAATATTATAATTTTTAATTCTTCAAAATAGTTATTGTAATGTCATAAAAAATTCTACATTTTTCTTGAAGTAATATCTAATTAGATTTCTAATTTATATACTTCTGGTCGTTGCTGGTCAGTTTTTAGGTTATGGATATCGAGACTTGTTTTTATCTAATCTCACGAATTTTGTTTTCTTTGTACATAGTTTATTCGACACCACATATCCACAATTTTGTGGATTTATATTTTGAAAACATTTAGTCTAATACAGTTAAATTAAATAATTTATTAATAATTTTTTATTGTAAATAAAATACAATTATTGAACAGTGAAAAGAGAAAGTTCACAAACACATGACATACAAATATTTTTATTTTCTTTTTTCAGAGAAATTTTTTAGAATCTTTTGGAGACTAGATTTTGCTCAATATTTTCATTTGGAGAGATTATGTATTTATACTATTGCTAAGTGAGCGTGTGGTTATTTAATGGGCGAATTACATTTGCTTTCGAGACAGACTCTAATTTCCATAAACTCGATTATAGTTATTATACATTAACGTTACATAATTTATTTGTTTACTTTTAAAAATTGACTACATATTTAACTGGGGCAGAGTTTAAGTTGTCCTCTTTCTATACATAATTATATTTTATTTCAAGTACTGACAATATCTAAATGTATAGGAATTCTAGATTTATTAATTAACAGATAGATTTAAAAATTGCTTCGTGCATTAAATAATTAATGATATCTTTAGATAAAATTACCTTGAACCCTAATTAAGCAACAATGTTATGCAATATAAAGCAAAAAATTTGTTTTCACAACCCTACATAAATTTTTTGTTGTTTAAATTTTGCTGTCAAAATCCAGGCTCTTTCTTTCCATATCAAAGGAAAAAAAGTTAAAAAGAAAAAGTTGTAAGGAGAATCCTATTCAAATTTTTAAGATATAGCAATTTTAAGATAAAATGTATACATTAAATAAAATTTTATCAAAATAAGTTAAAATAATTTATTTTAAGTTTAGCAAAACAACAAAATTATAGTTAACATTGTCGCCTAGACACTAAAAAAACATAAAAATTATTTTGGACAAATATATAATTATTTTTGAATTAATAATTATTAAAAGTAATTATATTTAAAATGGCCCATATCAATGATTTACCAGATGAGGTGTTAGAATTTATACTGAGTTATTTACCACCATATAAGGATTTAGAGGAATGCAGTGTTGTATGTAAACGATGGTTGCTCATAGTGAAAAGTAAGTTAAGATTGATTGGTTCGCGACATATTATAAATTAACAATTATTAATTAATTATAGATGTTATGCACTATGCCCGAATGAATTTAAATAAAGGTTTGTCTGAATATCGTGTATGCTGGAAGCCATCACCAATTCACGAGCTAACCTCAATTATAACTGGGAGATTTTCACATTCGGCTGTTATGCACAAAAATTCCATGTTTGTTTTTGGCGGGCGATCGTCTGCTACAACGACTTTCAATGATTTGTGGTGTTTTGATTTATCTAAACGAATGTGGGTGAGACAATTACCTATGGGAACTTATCCATCACCAAAAGCTTGTGCCACAATGGTGAATCATGATGGTCGGTTAATTCTATTTGGTGGTGTCCGACATCCTGGTTTGGGTCAATTTTTACAGTTGGTAAAATTATTTGACGAGCTTCATGTGTATGATATAGGAGAAAATCGATGGACTGTTTATACATCTCCTCAGAGTCCACCACCATCGGCTGGCCATTCTGCATCAATTAGGAAAAATCAAATGGTTATTTTTGGAGGATTCCAAACGACAACTGAAATTGATGGCGTTTCCAATGATATTTGGTGCCTTAATCTTAAATCATTTCAATGGCATAAGCAGGATACTTCGAATGTTAAGCCACCACCTAGGTATGGACAATTTCAAATAACATTGGATGATAATCATATTTTAATATTGGGCGGTTGTGGAGGCCCTAATAATGTATTTAGTGATGCCTGGTTATTAAATACTGAAGGAGATTTGTGGAAGTGGAAACAAGTTGAAATAAGGAATAAAAAATGGGCTGCTACTCATATGTGGTGTAATCCTGCGGCCAAAGTTGGATCTAAATTAGTTGTGCTTGGCCCTACACCAGCCGTTCCAACAGATTTTCAAATTGTAAAACAAGTTCCCCATTCATCAGGCAGTCGTAGCCGCCATTCATTTAATCTTGCTGGACATAGGCGGCCACCTTATGATGATAGGCCATCATCTCGTGAGAATAGTATTAATGCTGCGGTGCGGAATAATTTACAACCAATTCCTCAAGTGAATGAAAATGAAAACAATAATATTCAAAACAATCAAAATCGTAGTCCACGAAATAATGACGAGGCAGCCGTCCGATTGCAACGCAATTTACAACAACTTCGTAACAGAGATGACGAGCATTTATTGCCTAAACGATTTGACGAACCATTTCAAGATCGTTTGGGAATGGCTGCATTTAACCTTGGGGAGAATCCCAATTCATCGATACGTGAAAGACAATTGGAACGTTTGCGTCGTATGCAAGACAAATACCATGAAATTAGACAACAATCTACAAGTCAAAACAATCAAAAGTCATCATCTTCGTCCTCGGATTCAGGAAGTTCAAGTCCAAAACGTATCAAACGTAATTGCATTGCAATGTTTGTCTGTGATTTATCAAATTTATTAACAAATGAACCATATTTGGAATGGTTAGAATTTAAAAATTATGGTATTGCATCTGGAGCCCCAGAACGTTTAATTCTTTCATCGATCGTTGCTGGCAAAGGGGAACTTATAATGTTTGGCGGTTTATTAAAAGAATCTCTTACAAATGAATGTGTTCAAGTGTCGAATTCAGTACATTTCTTAACTGTTCCCCGTGGAATTATATAGACGCAAGATACAGACGACTCCTTGCATGCACAATACACATTTCAAACATCTACACATAATAAAAAATTTAGTACGCTGCTTCAAAATAAAATAAGAATATGTGAGTTGAATTTTTGAGGTTATGATCGAGCTATTAAAATAAAAATGGAATTAATGAGAAAAAAACTGACTATTCTTACTAATATGTATATTATATTATTACTTCATTTAGTTAAATATCTACAATTCTAATCCTTCTTGTTCTGACAAAATTTTTTTGATTTTCATCAGCAGCTCTCGTTTAACTGTGTCAGGTACCAAAGCTCGAGCTTGTGGCGTGACCTCTTGTACTATATGATCGACGTCTACTTTCATTTCACCTTTTTTAACTGTGTCTCTGCATAGCATACGCACTTGGTCGCTCCACCCGCATTCTGTGAGTCTTAATCTAAGCAGATCTTTGATTCTAAAATACAAATTTGTTTCAACATTTCTGATATTCTAACTAAATCGGAATGTATACTTACTTTGTTCGTTCTCCAGTTAAAATGGCCGTTTGGTCAACAGCTTTTGGTAGTGTCATAATGTTTTTTATGCAAGTTTAAATACAATATAAATCAAATAAATAACAATTTTCTTTGCTTAATTAATTATTTCGTCTTAATTTTCTAGTGTATTTTTATTGTTTGTAAATGTCAAAAATTTATTGTTGTTTGATTTTTTCATAGGGGTGTACATGTTCGAATTTTTATTTATAAATAAAACCGGTAAATTTATGTAACACGTTCGGTCGGTTATATGACCCGTAAAACTATTTAGTTTAGTGCTAAATAGTTCAAGCTAGATTTATATGGTATGACTCTTAAGAAAGTACAATAATTTCGGAAGGCGATGGAGAACACTAATTTGTATCAAAAAATTAATATATTAACAGTACGTATCCAACCGTTAAAAAGATAATCACGGTTCTACTGTAAAAGTCGCTTATAATTTTTAAACTATTACTGTTTCAAATAATTGCTTTATTATCGTAACTTAATTAGTTTATATTAACAGGCCAATAAGCATCATGGAACTAATGTTATATGCATCAGAAACCTATTTCAATTTATAAATTGATATAGTTCACTGCCCTTTTTTGAACATCATCTCTCTTACTTGTGTGCCATCTACTTGAAAACTTTACTACTGTAATAATTACACTTTTAGATTAAACTTCTCTTTCTCGCTCTCTTTTTATTTACTCATGAAATCTTTTTAAACGAACGCAAAAGAAAAGCAAAAAAGAAACGTTTTTTTTTTCTTATAGCACACATTTTGTCCATAACACACATTACACAATATAATGTTTCGATTCGAGTCAGTCAGTCAGTATTCCTGAGACACTAGACGCGGTTTGGTTAATTTTATGTGAGAACAATCTTAATATATAAAAAAACGAATTTGAATAAGATAAAAGTGCGAATTAAACAAGTTTTTTAAATAAAAAGGATTTAAGAAAAGGGATAAAACATATTATTCCCTTAGCTTCTTTGGGTTGTAATTTTTAGAATTTACAAATTGTGATTATTTTATTTTTTTATAACATAATTTGATGTTTTATGTATGAAAGTTTTATTTTTATAATTTTTATCGATCGCAAGAATATTGATGGTTTTAGTTTTTTCTTATTTGGAAAAGAAGAAGATTATAAAAAGTGAATTTTAAAAGTTGATTTTATTTGCAAACCTTAGTTTTTGTTTGTGTATGTTTTTTTATCGAAGAATTGGGAAGAGTGATAAAAGCGCAATAAGTTGATTTTGGCTGCGGGTTTAATTTTTGTGAATTTTGGTTTTATTTGTTTGTTGAGCATCAAGTGAATTTGTTCAAAGTGATTTTTAAAGAAAAGAAAATTGTGTGTAGTTTTTTAACGCAAAATAAAAAGTTAAAACTTTTTACGTGTATCGATTTTTAAAGGATTTTCATCTTAGGGTTGCCTGACTCGACGAATAAGGTAAGGTGCATTTAAAGTTTTACGATTCGGTGTTCTAAATTACTAAGTATGGGACTAACATGGAACCGGATATTTATTTTTCTTAATTCGACCTTGCAAGTTTGATTTTATGAAAGTCATTCTGCTAATTTTATTTCGTTAGACATGTATGATAATTTCAAATTTATAACTGATCTACAGAAATGTTAATGATAAAAATTGTATTAAGCAAACCTTCGAATACTTTAAAAGTTTTATGGTTAGTTTGAATACTTCGAATACTTTAAAAGTTTTATAGAACAAAACTTATTGTACGCTTCAAGTGTAACTTTGAATCAATGCCAGATTACTCGTCGGTGTATGGAAATTATAAAAAATAGGATGTTAACCTTGACACTTTGGGAGTGGTACCTCATTTAAAACTTTGCTTTTATTTTAACAATCTAAAAATTTCTAGATCGACATAATTACCGTTCGTTTCTTGAATAATTAAATATATAAAGTGGTTTATAAACCAACACTATTCTAAGCTCTAAATTAAAGTTTCTCTAAAGCTTGAAGTTAAATGGGATGGTATTTCAAGAACTGAATATGTATACTATTATAGCTTAAAGACTCCTAATTTAGTTATAAATTGCGGCAGTCAGCTAACTGACTTATGATTAAGTACATGACTGTTTAATACAATATTTGTATAAATTTCTTGTGTACCCTGAACATAAGAAACTAATTCACTTATATTGCCGATTAAAAATATTATTTTATACACACTCATCAATTTTAAATAACTATTCGGTTATAACTCATGTACCTCGATAGAGTTCCCAGGAAAAGTACCACCTTGATTTAAATAAAAGTACCTTAGACATTTTGTTGGGAAACACAAGGGTCAAGGCATACATTATAAAATTGAATTAGAACGATAAAAATTGTATTCATAATAGTTGACTTTGAATTTACGATTAATCCCAGAGAGTTGTTGAAAACTTTAAATGAAATATGCTGATACATGCCTTTCTAATGAAGTCATGACAAACGTATACGGTATTGAAAGGTCGGTTTTGACATTTTAACTAAAAATATATTTTTAAAATAAATTTCATATATCCTATAAATCTTACATATATCAAAAAGAATAAGATCGTTATTATTTTCATTTATGTTATTAGGGTTCATCAGTCGAATGCAAAAGAAATAAAAAATCAAATTGAAAGAATATTATTTTTAACAAGGGCAATACATTGTTCATTTATAAGAAATTAAATTGAAAGAAATATGTACGATAATCGATTTTCAGCATTTGTTTAGTTTGGGGTGAGGTTGATGGTCTTAATTTTTATTTACTCGTATTTATCTTGGTACAGACGTTTTTCAAATCGATATAGTACACCCAAATATGCAATCAAGCATCTGGTACAAAATGTATCACTGAAATCTCTGCAATATTTATCATTTCAATCCGGTGACATACTATATATTACCTATTATATGCATATTATATATTGCCCGATTGACATCTTAATTATATACATTTCTAAATCGTATTATAATTTCAAATCATTATAATGTTGAGTATAATTTCCACAATGTATAACGTAGTTTATTGCCTTTAGCAGGTTTTACAATATACTCTGCATAGTTATGTATCTATATAGAGTTAGTTTAAGTATATAGTTTGTGCCAACCAAATTTGATCACAAATCGCGATAATTTGCTGACACAATTTACCACGCTAATAATAAATCTTATAATGAACATTTAATTGGTGAATTAGTCGTGATATTTATCTTATATTAAAGATATTTAACACATATTGTTCAAGTCGAGTAAAGTTTACTTTGAAAATGTATAAGATTTAAACAACACTAGCGATTATTACCTATATAAAGTGGTTTACGTATGCGTATATATTGTCTGCCAAATAACGATGTTAACCTAATGACCCTAATCATATTATTTCCATATAAAATATTCTTTAGATACTTTAAATTACATTATGATCCTAAATTTAATGCTGAATGTAATTTGATTTTGCGCATTGCGTTATGTTGAGAATTATCGATTTCGCAAATTTGAAAAAAAAATTAAATTTATATTTATTTTAAATTGGAATTTAAAATGGTTGTGTAAAATATACTAATAGGCTTCTTAGTCAATTGAAGGGAGAACAATCTAGATTATTGATACCATTTTCGATTTTAAATTCCTGTGTATCCATAAAACCATTATAATTTGTACTTAAGTAATTAACAATTAAATCACATATAATTTCCCACTTTCTTAGTTTCATATTATATTAGAATTTAGTATATACCTAACTCGAAAGTATAAGTGTTTCAATAGGCGGTGATTTGAAATGAGCTAGGATATTTTTACTAATAATACTATTATAACGTTCTCACGTGAATGATCAACTGTTACAAAAAACCGACTTAAAAAATATAAACTTAAATATTTTATTCAGTAGCTAAGCATTTCATACAATTCTAATCTAATTTCAAATAAAATTAATTATCTGTAAAATTTCATCAAAATTAGCCATCTTATTATTTGTATTATGAAATTTAGTAACAAATTACATCCGCCCTTCAAATCACAAAAAACATGTATTACAAATGATATCATATAATACAACAAAAAATCTTATCATAATTTTATTTATTTTCAAGGTACATATTTTTATATAATACTACAAGTATATATATAGTCATAATAATAGTAATAATATAATGATTTAGGGGTGAGATAATAATATTTTTACCCCGTGTTGAAAGCTGCGTGAATTTCTCACAAAAGGAAATGTTTAATGATAATTTCTTCCCGTATAATATAAGTAAATAAAAAGGATCATCAATTTCTAATTATTAGGTTAAAGAGTTTGGTGAAAGTCGATATACATAGATATATGTAATGCACAAGTGAGTGAAAATCATGAACTGCAAATTAAAATTTACTTTAACTTGTTCACCTCAAAAGGATATTTTAACCTTTTTCGTTTTACTTAACTTATATTAATAAAATGTTTGGGAAATTCAAAACCTTTCAAATAGCCAATCCCTTTTTCTATTTTATTACATACATATATTATATACTTAATAATATACGTTATTTATATATTGACTATATACTTGTACATATATCAATATATACGAGGTATACAAATAACCGTTGGCTTGGAATTTAATGCCAATATTATACCATAACGTAAATAGTTTTCCCATTTTCCACATTATTTTATTGTTAATTCCGATACATAAAAACATAATTGGAAATTAATACTCTCGACTTAATGGAATTGAATAATGAACACAATGATAGCAGAACATTATTTACTTTTCTAGTATAAACGACAGGAATGATAGTATATAATTATTATATAATGTTGAAATATTTGAGAACACATATGCGTTTAATTATCAAAATAATTAATATCCACATTAAAATATAGTACTGACCGATAATTTTTTAACCAAATACTCTAAAAATAATAACAACAAGCTGTATGTTTGTAACTTATTTGCTTTTTAAAATATTGATCAAATTTCATATATGTACGAATATGGAAGCATATGTTAGTAGCACATTTAGATTTGTACATACAATTCAAACAAATTAAATATTAAACAGTAATTGTCTTTATAACAAAAAGATAATAATATGTTTGGTTAAAATTTTTATAACTTAGATTTGGACGTCGAAAATGAGGTCTTCAATTCTTAAGTAAAGTTTTTATACACTAATGTTGAGGAGGCATTGAATTCTTTAAAGTGTTATTTTCTTTGGTTAGAAAAATTATTAAAGATAAATAATTTGTCTTCTTAAACTCTATAACTTTAAAATATTTAATATCCTCAATTTTGGAACTTAAGGTCAAAATGTCATGTAACTACACTTATAAAAAAATCTTCGAAAGTTAACGACGATGGCGTGTACTTTTCGAAATATTTTACTTCTATATTTACAACATTAAAAAGATTTTCCGGTTGAGATAAGACAAAAATTTAACGACTTTCCACCTAAAACATAGAAACCATTTTTTGCAGATGGCAATTGTGCTTACCGATAGGGAATTCCATCGCCACCATAGAATGTATATCAAGGACGTCAGTCTGATGAAGCATATGGCATTTTATTTATATTTATAATTCGATTGATTAGTGGATTCTTATAACAATATTTTCAGCATCTATTGCACAGACTCCTACGCGTTCTACTCCTACAACTTCTACTATTTTATATCGTTATAATACGCATGTATGAATACTGAGCGCATATTCATAAAAAATTTTAAAAATTAAAAACGTGACCAATCGTATCTATACATACAACATAATTAAGATACTTAAAAATTCCATATCTCAAAACTAAAATTAAATCAAGACAAGAAACTAATTATATATATATATATATATATATATATATATATATATATATATATATATATATATATATATATATATATATATATATATATATATATATATATATATATATATATATATATATAAGAAAATTATACCTAAGATTGATCTCATTGCACGTACTGGTGGCTTTAATTCGTTATTGAAAATCTGTTCTAGTTGTACATGAATTATCCATTACAAATCTTTCTACAAAAAAAAAAATCGAAATATCAGAGCTTCATTTAGACCACCTGGTACACTCGTAATTGGAATTTTGATTGTATCGTATTCTTCTCTACGAACGAGAACATAATAAATAGTTGTATACTTGCTAGATAACTAAATCATTTGAGAACTTAAAATATACAAAAATATTGTTACTTTCTTTAAGACGTTAAAATAAAAACTAAATTGAGCCATTAAAAGAAAATTAAAATACATATTTTTTGTTGCTTTCAACGCAACATAATTTTTTATGCTGAATATTAATTATGTATCTTTCTTATGCTTGTATATATTTAATAAGAAATTAAGTTTTTGTGTTTAGCAAGCGAAGATAATTTCTGTTGACTTATCATTTTTGTTGTTCTTTTCTTACATTATATGTGATCTCTTCATATAAAATGAATAGAATTGTTTGAGTTATTTATTTTGCGAAGAAGCGACACTAAAGGAATTTACGTATAATATAATTATATTGATAGTGTTGACATTTTATTGTTGAAATACAACACCTTATCCACTATTGATGCTGGATTATAAGATGTATAGAAAATAAGGGTGTAAGAAAAATGTATATATAGCCTTTGATAGTACTGTATTTAGCTGACGTCTGCGCAGATGGTATGTAATTTTATCAAGTGTCGTAATAATAAATATGTATTTTATTAACGCCATTGTGTTATATGTTTTTGTACCGAAGCTATTCATGATGTGTAAATAATGGTCATTTGCGCTTAATGAAGCAACATTTCACACAATGTGAAAAGATTTGATCAATAATTTTGCTATATCGTTCGCAGAACCTTATAATCAGTAGTTTTGATTTAAAAATGATACTAATTTCAACTTAATACTTGTTTATGTGAACTTATTTATTTTGTTATTATCACATTTGAATTTATATAAATTTAGTAAATGTTGTCGTTTACATAACGTTTTTGAAAATTTAATTTAGGTGTCATTGATCACCTCAAATTCAATACATTTAATCCCAATTTCGATGAAATATTTTGTTTCATCCTATTCATTTTGAAGGTACTGATTGCCTGTTAGAGTGTTACAGCTGTGATTGGCCGCTAATAATTAAAAATCGTATGGGGCACCGTCGATTTAAGTCGGTTATAACATGAGTTTTACACTCCAAAACAGTCATAGTTCTTTCAAGCCTTTCTTATATCATTTCGCCTAATTAGCATGTGGAATACTGTATCTTTAGTATAATTTAGTAAAATATCTTTAGTAAAGTTAGTGAAATTAGTAAGAAATATATTGATAGATGGCATCAACATCTTGAAGTCAATATATTGTGTTAAAACGGTTATTCGCAAGTTTATTTTATCTTACCTTGTCTCTTTATAAATATAACGATTCTAAACTTTCTAGAAGATTCAAATCCATTTGAAAATCGACTACCATATAAGGAATATAAATAAGAGTTTGAGTCAGTAAATATAACAATTGGTTTATATAAGATGGACTATTTTTTACTACGATTAATGATTCACGAGATCTCAAAACTAGATGCCAATCCTTATGGATATTTAGCATCCTTGAATATACACAACTTATTTAAATGATAATCATACAAAGGTTAGGATTCATGAATCGGCACTTTCTCTATTTTTAGTGTAAATATTAATTCATCATTGTAGTAACGCAATGACTCACCACGATAATTTTGCAAAGAGAAATTATGTAGCTAATGTTGAAATTTATTCGTATTAAATCCATCGAAACGTTATTATATGATGATAAATATTCGTTATATCTCCCTTTGGAAAGCCATGACATAAAAATAGCATAAATATTTTAAATATTGAATTAAAATGTTACATTTTAATAATAACATTTATTGGCGTCGTCGCATTATATTGGAAACTATATGAGTATATATGTACAACCATTGTATGTACGAACCAAACGTTGCATGTTTTTTATAGGACATTTGTTGGCTACACTTTAAGTAATATATTTTCATTAGACGTCTAGTCAAAATTGTTGTTATTAAACGACATTGCATGTAATATTGTTTCAATGTTTTCGTATACTAAGTCAAGGAGAATAGAATTTTAGTACACACAAAGTGTTTATCACGATAGAGTCTGTATTAAATCGATAATTGCATAAGCCACGATATCGTAGCAATTGAAATCGATTATTATATTGTTATCATTTAAATAGTTTATACAGCGCTTGACTCATTCGCATAAATATATACATAATATAATATTAATTCGCTTAAATTAAAGATGAGTTTTATTTTATGAATGAGTTGAGTCACATATTATAACATATTAAGTGCTTATATGTTAATAATAAAGGCCACTTAAGAATTTTATCTCACGATTACACATAAGCGCTATATAGTATACCCACGTATATAGCTGTAATATTCTACATATTATATGTATGCTAAAATTCTAGGAAAGGTGAGTATTATACTATTGTATCACCCAAAAAATAAATCGAAACACAGTTTCATGCATCATAAATTGCGTAAAATCGCAATGTCCTATTGATTTCGTAGAAGTAATTTTTGTCAGTGAATTAAGAATTAATGTTTGGTATTATTCAAATGTGATCAAAGTTTTCTAACGGATTAAATAGTTTTAGTTAATTAAAAACGAGAATTCGAAACCCACGGTTTTATTTTATTCGTTGTGATTATAAGTTATTTTGCAAACACAGTAATTAATGACTCTGTGGAACAAGTTTTTATTTATTGTTAATTTAACAAGAGCTTTTAAAAGTTTTCAACCAAAATATGTGTTTCAGAATTATATACCGAGTTGTCAACATTTAAATTTGCAGTTATCTAAACCTTAAATAAAAAGCTAAAAGTAGTATTGTAAAAGTGGCGAATTCTATATTTAGTCGAAATCTTACATGTAACTTTCATCTTTCTATTATTTTTGAGAGAAGCACAAACTCTATTAATAAAAAGTTTGAATAAGCAATAATGGATTAGAGCCATAATGTCATAAAAATCATATAATTAGCAAAAGTCATCTTCAATTAAGGTATTAGAATATTAGTCAGAGATTTCACTTAATTTTTATATGATAGCTATAACAACAGAACATTGGAGCACATAATTCGTCTTGGATACTCGGGAATCATTTAGTGGTGTTAATTTAACTACTCTTCGATTTATAAATAAATATTAATGAGATATAAATGAGATTTTTCGATATAGGCCGACATTTTGTTTCCGAACGATTCATCCTACATTAAAGCACTTGTTAAATAGGTAAATAATAAATTAAAATATTATAGATAAGCGGTTAGTAACAATACATACATAACCAATGAAGCGTTGCCTTAAAATATATTCTATACCATATACAATTTTATTTGATTAACTTGTTTAAAAAATATTTTGATATAAATTATATACGAGAGTATATACTGTCAAAAGCATACAATTAAAAAAATTCACTATCGTTCCAAATGAGTACCTCACGACGATAAATTTAATTATGCGTATACAAAAACCACTCACCGAAAAACATCTTAAAAATATATATAGTAGATACTATAATAAAGTAATCTATTTCATTAATTAAATTGTAAATTAATTGATATCGAGCATTTTTGCCTTTCCCATTTTTCCAAATTCTTATAACCATAAATATATTTTCTAAAAACATAACCCCACCAAAAGAAAAGTTTTTTTAATCGATATTTGACTTGTGTTTACGTAAACCCCAAATTCACCCCACTGTATATAACGAGTCTATATAGTATGCTACACATACATTATATTTTATAAGACACTTCAACGACAACACAATTAAATTTATAACCTTGTACAAAACGCAAGGTAGAAAAAAAATCTTAATAACCCCAAACAACTTCATTAATCTTACGGCCATATTATTACATCATGTAAACTCTATTACAATGTATGCATCATATATGTGTAAGCATATAGTATGATGATGTCAGACATACATAATTGACTGGACCACACTATTAATTAACATAACCGTCAGATAAAGTAAAATATAACATAAATTATTTTGCTTTATTTTAATCACAATATTTAAATCTTACTTGTACGCGAGTACAGTTTTTTTTGCTTGTACAATCAATTAATAACAGATTGATGGCTGGAAAGATAAAAATTCAAAAGTATGCATAACCTCGATTCGCTACTTAAATTAAAACTTAGTATAGTTAACAAAAAATAAATTAATTAAAAAAATTATTTCTATAAAATCAATCAAATTTTGTTGTTGTTGTTAAAAAGCATCATCTTGTAATACGATAAGTATATACAGATTTTTTGTAAGAACCAAGAATATGTGTGTATTATGACTAAACAAATAATAATAATAACGCTTATGTATACACATGCTTAAAATATGTATAACAAGATGTAACGATCTGTAATTTTGTATAATGTTACATGCAATAATAAGATTTCTTTGTATTTCTGTATCGACTTTAGTTCAATCAAGAAAACCAGTTACCTTTTGTGAAATAGTTTTAATTGGTATTTACCGGGAACTTCTATAGTACATTGTTGTTATCATTTTCTATATTTTGAACAGAGTATATCGTAATTAATACGTACATATAACTGATTATACAATATATGTACGTATTTACATATCTATAAGATTTAATTGGTGCTATATATATATCGAACAGATTTAATGATTTTTATTAAGTTACCCAATTTCCGTTTCCGTTTTGGAATTGGTTTTGTTGTGAAATACTGGTTTTAATTTTGATTTTTCTTTAACAACACCGATGTTACCGACAAATGGTTAAAGCTGCTTTAGTGGACGCGTAAAGTACCGGGTTAAATCACGATAAAGGTGGGATACAAAAGGGAGTTTCATCATATTTTAAGATCGGTGGTGTAATTGAACACATCTATGACCCCTATGGCAGTGCAGAGTTTGTGGGTTTATAAAATAGTTTCTTATGTAGTTTGGAAATTTCTTTAAATTTTTATTGTTAAATCGATTTTGATACTATCGTTTGTATTTGACAACCCATTTAATAACTGATAGTTGCTTTTTGTTTAGTTTGGTTTGAAATTTTATTATGAATAGACTTTTACATCACAGTAATAATGGTTCTGTTCGTGTAACTTATCGGGCACTTTATCCTTTTCATGCCGTACATTAGAATAACAATAGATCGTTTTTGGACCACGTTTTCTCTTAACCATAATATGCATCCCGTTAGACACCGAACCATGCGGACTGAAGAAGCTGTAACTGCTGTACGAAAATCCAAATCAATCAAATTGTCGCCGTTCTCGCAGTAACTGGGGTTGTGTTCTTCTACTTAATGGAATATTTTACGAAAGAATCATGGCTTAAAAGCTTTCAAGATTCAACTTGTGCAGAAATTAAAGCCAAACGACCATTTCGGCCGAATGAGCTAAAGCACAAATTGAAATTGATGTTGAATTTCCATTCTAAATTTTGTTCTCCGATGATACCCATTTTTGGTTGAATAGGTACGTAAATAAGAATTGTCGCATTGGAGTGAAGATAATCCACAAGTTTTTGTTGAAACACCATTAAATCTACAGAAAATTACTGTTTGGTGCGCTTTATGGTGGAGCCATTGGTCCATATGTCTTCAAAAACGAGGTTGATCAGAATGTTACTGTCAATGTTGCACGGTATAGGGACTTGATAAGAAAATGTTTCGTACCTCGATCTTACTGACATGTGGTTCCAACAAAATGGAGCCAAGTGCCACACTTGTCCAATTAATTGGACCATTACACGAAACTATTCTTAAATCAAAAGTTTCTTTGAGTAAATCAATTGTAGCGCGCGCCCATTTGATTTACTCAAAGAAACTTTTGATTAAAGAATAATTTCGCGTAATGGACTAATTAATTGGCCACCAAGGATTTGTGATTTAACGGCATTGTATTCTATTTGGGGTTATGCATAGTCATTTGTCTACGTCGATAAACCAGCGACAATTGAATACCTAGAAAGCTATTGGCAAAATATGGCCGTAAATCCTGCGAAAAGTTTATTTAAATTGGTGTCTTAGATTGCGCCTTGTACGCGCCAGTATAAACTTTCCAATAATTCTATCTCATTGACATTTAAAATATATTTCTTTGTTTAATATGATTTAAATTTGTGTAATTCTATAAAAAAGACACCCTTGAGTACACCCTTATAGTTTGATTATACAGCTATGTTATTTGCAAGATTAAACTGTTTAACTTGCTACAAGATCGCTTGTGGATTATTCCGCACTTTAAATATAAATAACTTTTAGAAAAAGTGCTATAACCGAAATTACTATAGGTCATTCATTTATTTGGAAATAAAACCTCAACCACAATTGAGCTTACCTCATAAATGTTCTTCTTATTTGTTATAATTTCGAATCTTTTTTAGAATGCTTGCAGGTAATTAAAGCATATTATTTATTTTTTTTATTTCTGCTATCATTTGACGTAATAATATAACATTTTTTTACTAAACATACAACCATCGTAATTATAATGGTGTTACAATCTAAGAATGTAATCTACCTATAGAATATTGTTATTCGAAGGGCATATATAGTTTACACTAACAAAACCAAAATTTAACTTTATATAAAGTTTTCTACTTTTAAACTATATATAGTTGACGTGGTTTCGCTGTTATATACGAACATTGCGATATGCGCTCTGGCTAAATTAATGAATTGCAATTTTTTACTCCATATACAATATTTTTTCCATGTAGATGAACCAGACCATAAATGACATCCGTATAATATATAGCAGCTGAACAAAAACTTACAAAGAATAGTTTACCAAGTGATGGTTAAAAAATGTAAAGTTCTTCCATTTTATTCTACTCGTACATAAAGAAAGTTTTGATTAATGACTATGCAACTTACATATTAGTTATATTTTTAATATTTAAATCTAGTCGAACTCTTTTATATAAATAAAAACGTCATTTAAATCGATGTTAAACCGGAAAGAAGTATTATTTTGCGATTTTTATCTTTGGTATATATACATACCTTACAAACAAATAATAAAATAAATTCACACCTGCGACTTTATATTATGTAAATGTATTCATATAATTATGGACAAATTTAAAAACAAAACATGTCTTTGTCTTATCGATCGAACGCTATAACAATAATGAAGATGTGTATATTGATGAAACACAAAGTAAATTATTTATCTTACAAACAAGTACGACATAATATATGTCGTTCATTGAGTTTATCGGCCTTAAGAGGAACGTGCATATCAGTTTTAATTTTTGGCTATACATAGTGTATGAAATATTCATTAATACTTATGTTAAATTTATGTTTTTTCAATTAGCTTGGTTGTATTCCAATATACAATGTGATATTGAACTTGAAAATTATGTAAAATAAACTTGAATCATTTTGTTGCTGGATATACATATATTGTATATTGAAACCGCAAATATTATATAATTTTAAGTCGTTAAACTTTTTATGTAAATCATAAACTAGTTTTAACTACATAAATCTATACATAATAGTATACGCATGTTTAATTCATTCATCAGTGGTGAGGTACAAAATTCTCGTTTACCGTGGGGTACGAACCCCGTTGATTTGAATAAATGTTGTGATTGAAATTATCCAATACTATTCGTAATATCGTATATCGATATATGTGTATATGGAGAAAAGCAAGCACCAATGTACTTGTTTACTATGAAAAATACTTAGATACATGTATGAATTTGAAGTACTGTGCTGAAGAGTTATTTGTCAGTGTTTGTTTCAATCCATATTCTATTACCTGGCATTGATATGATATGATATAGGAGAAATACAAGCCAACCAATTACGGTAAACCTAGGTTTGTTACCATAATCCTGGAATATGTTCAACAGAGTACCAACTAGAAATCTGAAAACGTATTATATTCCAGAATTGGCAGACCCAGGTCCTGGTTACATCTCAAACATTAAAAGTTATTATAGTCACAGAAACGACAAGGACGATAATCAGCAGCAAAGTTACTTTCTAGCTCACCTTAAGCATTTGAGGTTGTTATAGATAGTGGTATTATAGTTAGTTGGATAGGTTAGGGTCATTCTATATTTATCGTATATATTCGTATCACCTAAACAGTTAAAACTGGAGTAACTTTTAAAAACATCTTTGGGCATCTCTCATAAGCAGTATTTAAAGATGTGATTATAGTTCTCAGTCCATCACCAACTAGCGCGTGGTTTTCGCAGTGATCCGACAGCATTTCACATACAAAATAATGAATAGTTAATAAATAAATAAATAGTTTAGTACAGTCATTTTTAGCTAATCTGAGCATATAATCCGTTTATCCTATTTGTAAAATTTTTTTTATAAAAGAGACGTCTACCATTTCTTGTCATGCCTTTTACCTCAATAACCAAAAAACATCGTTAGTAATGTTTATACCTATCAACTTTATGCTTGACGGTCCTGTCCGAAACAACTAGTCATCCAACAGTCGATCATGACGATCAAATCCAATTAAAATCATAGTCACACTTTTAAAAGCATTGCCATAATCACAATTCACAATATTACATTCAAATGTAATGACACTGTGTACGTTACAGTGTTTTAGCTTTATTAGATAAAAACAATAATTCCTTTAGGTAATGACTTAGTGCTTAATTGCTAAAAATTATCCTTCGTTCATAGATTAAGATTTTTTTTAGGAGTCAAATAAAAATATATTTGTTTTGTTTTGTTTATAAACTTAAAAATTGTTGATGTCATCCATATTCTATCACCTGGCAATAAGAATAAAAAGATAAAAAAAAGTTCACTTAATTAAAGTAACCTAAAACACAAGGTTGAGTGAAAGTGAAAAATCAACCTTCGCGATTCAAATTTTTGAAGGATTTTAAATGTTCGGTAATCTATGAGGTGGAAATGCTCAGATAAACATAAAGAGAGATAAGGAGGTTCTACTTTAATGTCTGAAAAATATATGGGAGCTCCACGAGTTTGTAAAATCGGGATCCAGCCTCTATCGAGATTCGAGCCTGATATTTTCCTTTTAAATTGTCGAGTTGTTCGTATTATAAATAAGTCCGGTGAAAATAATATGATTCTTTGCGTTAATCTACACTATAAATTCTAAAATCACAACATTAATCAAATTGTATGTCGTTTAAAATAACAGCGGTAAATTTATATATCCAGTTGAATTAAATAACAACGAAAAGCTTTTTTCAAAACTCATTAAAAATGATGAAAATAAAACATTTTCCATTTATATTCAAATGCATACATACATACTGTATAACGGAGCAAAATGTTGTTCTGAAAACGTATAAATATTTGTGTACATAATATTTTCCAAATGGTTGCTCATCTCAACAGTAATCCTCAAATGCTATTCATTTGAAACGAAAATTTTTTAATTTGTTTATCGTTCAACTCTGTGTGCTGTGATGAAGAAACAAAACAGAATGTTATGTTGACTATATACCTCTATACATATATTGCTATAACCATCAAGCTAGCTCCAATTTTGAATTTGGCTTTGTTGCTATGATAGTTGGTTAGTGTGTGTTGTTGTATTGAGAAGATGATGAGTTCCATATTTGTTTTTTTTGGTACTCAAGATGATATATATTTTGAAATAAATATAATTTTTCTTCTGTCCTTATGGGAAAAATA
Source organism: Tipula lateralis (assembly GCA_963932295.1). Taxonomy (NCBI): domain Eukaryota; kingdom Metazoa; phylum Arthropoda; class Insecta; order Diptera; family Tipulidae; genus Tipula; species Tipula lateralis. The sequence goes on from OZ010737.1 coordinate 11,176,483, forward strand.
AAATGATATGTATGTTCAATTTATATATGTGTCTCACATAAATGTATGAGGTGTTTCTGTCGTAATGGGATCAAATTTTACACTTTTTCAAATAAAAATAAAATTTCTGTAATTTTAGGGTGGATTATTAATAATAATATTTTATCGATCACATTATATGTATATATAAGCTATAAGTGATATGTATGTGACATGTATATTATATACGTATGTCTAGGGTTCTTAAACCCTATTATAAATACACATTTTTTATTAAAATTGCATTATAAACATTTGCCATGTTTATTGACCATCAATTTATACTCTGGTACGAGTATATTATCCTTAAAATATGGTTGTCGTTTTAATAACAAAAAAAAAATTTGATTAATCGCAATTTTTGGTATATAATTATACAGGGGATATATTATAACTATAGGGATTATAAATAATTACAAAATATTAATCATGGCTTAATATTATCAAATTACGGATATTAATTTTTCGTAAACAATAATTACGTCCATTATAATTTATATGATACTTTTAACACTTTTGAATGTGTTATCGAATTTCTCATACTGTGTGCACTGTGTTTGCTTTTTCAAGTTTCTACTATTTCGTTTACAGGGTTTGGATCTATTGCATGATTTATGTAGAATATATATTATATAAAGTAAACGCAACCGATTGCATGCGTGATCTTTGATATCAATTTATCATTGAAATTTTGATTAATTGATTCTAATTGATGTGGTCAACACCCGAATAATTTATATGTGATCACATACATATACATATATTGATTATTTAAGTCAAATACGAAATGTAAATTTGGTCAAAATCTGTTTTATGATGTTTTATTAAATATACCATATAACAGTTGTTTGTTTGTGTTTTATCTTACCAATCTGATTCGAGGCTCAAGACACTCCCAACTATTTCACGCGGCTTATTTACGTCCTACCTTACACCTCTAGATTTACGTAGAACCATCTGCATATTGCATAGCTCCATGCCATGGAAGATGGGTTGGCCCATGAATTCCGCACTCCAACCATATAACATTGTTTGAAGGTATTCACTAAACAATATGGATTATTATAGAAAAATAAGAAAATTCTCGAAAATAAGAAAATTGAAAAACAAAATTATTGGAAAACGATAATTAATGATTTATTGAGGCTGAAACATGCAGAATATAGAGTCAAAAATATTATGTTTTGTTATTGAAAAGAATACTTTTATGTATATTATTAATTAGTAATCGATAAATCATACGAAATCGAAAATTGAAAATAAATAAAAGGAGAAACAATTTATGATACAGATCATGACTTATACAGATGGTAACGTTCTTAGAAAAACGAGATAAATGAAAAATAAATAATATAAAATATGTATTTTAAATACGAGTAATTGAATGTTTGTTGATGCTATATTTGGTGGGCTCATAGTTTGCTTTACTAGTTGTTGATTCGATCCATTTTGTCCTAAGATAAGAAATGTGTAGTTCGAACAACAATTCGACATTCTTTTTGTAAATAGCTCACGTGATTGAGATCATTTGTAAGCAAAGACAGCACCTAATATTTAATTCAATTTTGTTTTTTTTCTTATTCCAGAATATACGAGTTAATTGTTGAACCGCACACATTAACGAACAAAAAAAGGTAAGTCACTATGTTAAATGATAAAAGTGCTAGTTCTATGGGCCTATCAATATCATGTTCGATTCAATCCCAGTTGTATATTAAAAATGTCAGCATTATTTTTTTGATCATGATATGGGTACGAGTTTATATATATGTTCAATCTATTAACGAGTACATAATAAACTGGCATATGCATCAAATAGTGAAACTTTTAAAATGTTAAATTTGTTAGTTTTAGTTTTCGGTTGATATTTAACCAAAAAAAAAAATTTTTAAAAAACTTTAACATTAAATGATAAATGATAGACATGTTACAAGAGCACCGAGATTTGTATTTTTTTTTTGTGGTTTATATTTTTTTGTATATTGAGTTCAAGTGAAATAAAACTAATACAATAACAATGTTTTGGTGTGGCCAAAACTATTTCGTGTTATTGTATAGTTTATAAAAAATATAAAATTAAAATTAATGGATCCAAGAATATATACGAGTATATATGTATAATTTTATGATATTATGATTGATTATGACAATTTATATTATATATTTCAAGAAGGTTTAAGAGAGTGAATTTGATTAAATTTAATATGTAGAGTACAACCAATATTTTGTGTCATGATTTTTAGGTTACCCCTGGAGAATTGAAAACAGCACGAACAATCATATAAATTTGATTTGCATTATTGAAAATGACTTTCATTTGATTTATGTTGGTAGGATTTGTTTTTTGCGGGTCACCGATTATCAGTGTATTTATATATAATCTTATATAATACAACAAACAATATCTGAGTTGGTTTCATTTCACTAGTTCATTAAAAACACACGGATCATATCTTCACCCAATTTATAGAAGGGAATATTTTGCGCTTCAATTTACGTTACTATAGAGTTTTCTCCTTGGTTTGGGGCTGTTTCACTTCTTATATGTGTCATCAACTATATAAATAAGGTGATCGTTTATTTTATTTAGAGGTGGAAGTATATTTTAATATAATTTCATATAACAATTTTTACTCCATGTTGAGGGAATGGTAAAATTACTGACGCAACTATTTTTAACTAGCCGGAGTTACTCTATTCTTAATTACACTTCTTATATATTGTTAAAGGTTTTTTTTGTAAAAAAAATATCAATATATACAATTTTAATCTACATGCCTTCATAAAGAGGTCTAACGTATCTTGCAATAAATATCATTTTAAAGAAACTACTCGTATAAATTATCTATTACATGTAAACATAATTATCACTGTTCCATATAGATTTGTATAATTTTAATTGGATATTAAGTTGAGAAAAACAAAGACTTATACAGTTTTTCCTATAACGAACTTTTACTTACAACTAGAACAAAGTAGTTTAAATTTTTATTATTTAGTCTGAACATATCCTTCCATGATTATTTCACTTTACAATGCTTTATATACCATATACAACATTTTTGGTGATTGGAACAACACGCTTGATTGGTACTGTAAAATTGTAGATAGTTCAACTCGTACATTGTATTAATCTATTTCTATCTTTGCAATCTGTTTTGGGACTCAATGCTCTATACCTACTTTTTCGCGGTTCGTTTATTTACGTCCTTCTTTACGCCATACATAGCCAAATCGAGGACGTATATAGGTCCGAATTACGTACTATACTATAGCACTGATATGGATGATGGATTGGTCCATGAATTCTGCGCTTCACCAGGGAGTCATAGTTGTGTTCATTCACACCAACGATCATAATCAGTTGGTGAAAAAATCTTTTGCATCCTGCACGTATCGAGATTCGAACCCTTCACACCAATAAATCCGAAAATAGCAGCGGCTATATCTTTGGTTTCGAGTTAAAGAAATTCTTCTGACAATTTTTCTTCTGCTTGATAGTGGTTTATTTTTCGGTGCAACGTTCGTTTACTTAAGTATAAGCAAATATATTCAGTTTATGTATGGTAATGGCTAAGTTATATAATACCACTAGGCAGAATATATTATCAAAATCATTTTTATCTTATTCAATAAAGATCGCTTTTATTTATGCACAAAAGAAAATTTAAGTTGGAGAGCTTTCAATGTTAAATTTGTATGGTATAAAAGTCAAAACTTGTGTAGTTTAAATCATACGCATCCATTTTAGCCGAAAATCTTTCTATGCTTGTTATGTGGACTTTCGTTTTTCTCTAATCTTCCCATTAAGATTTTCATAGAAAACAATGAAACAACGTCCTTAAACAATGATTCAAACGACATATTCAGTGATTTAAACGACAAAATTAATAAAAGTTTTCCTTAAATGAAACTGCTAAGGGTGTTTTTTTACTGACTCACCATGTTTTATGACTAAAGTCTTAGTTAGTATTCTGATGTTGATAGTCTAAAAATTCTATCACATTAACTCGGCAAAGACTTTTGCAGAAGGATCATCCAATACTATCTATAATTATTGGTAATTTATTTTATTTAATAATAATATATGTATAAACAATTATGATATACAGTTAAGCCAGTATAACAATTAAGCCAGTTGTAGCTTGGTTCTTGGCGGTTAAGAGAGATGGCATAAAAAGCCATTGTTTGGAAAAACATTTGGGGTTGACCACCTACTATTTGCACCAATATGTATTAAGGTTCGAAAATGAAAATAAAATAAATTAATACAACCTTATAAAAGTCAAAGTTATGATTAATTAGTAGTTTTTCCTTTTTTTCAATAAAGCTAGTACAAGAACTACCAGACAACAATGAAGATTACGTAATTTCAATACGAAGAAATGCGAAATATCCTATCGGGTGGGCGACAACGTATATATAGATATGAATATAAATAAGGCTAATATATCCTTATCAATCGAATCAGTCTATATGTTTAATATTTATCATCTTAGAGTTTCTTAAAACAGAAAACAAAATGATGCAATCATACGTAAATAACTATGATTCATTTGCATGTATAACAGAAAACATTTACCTTGGCTACACGATTATTCAAACAAGTCAATGGATTACTGTACCATAAAACAGTTCAATTGCAAGCAAAACAATGTCTTTGATTACTCATTTTCGATAAATATATAATATAAGAAAATATATAGATTTATAGTTTTTCTTACGACTTTCGACTCCTTCTATATAAAGAGGTAATGAATAAGAGCAAACAAATAATATTGAACAAAAGGAAACCCATAAAGAATGTTGTCGTCTTATAAACGCAATTTCTTATGTGTGCACTAATAGCAGCGCTCTTGTTGTGGAATAAATTTATTGTTTAACATTTTTTGGTTGTTGCTACATTATTTTCGCGCTCAAAGTTCTTCTTATTCATCATATAATATTCAAGTTTTATTATGATTTCTTTCGTCGTTCGTCTTTCAATTTATATTTCGTTGGCTTTCTTTTCATCATGAATTTATTTTGTTATTGTAATATATTATACAGCATAAGAAACAGGTTCTTAAAGTTTTGAGTTATTTTAAAAATATGACGTCACGTGTTTTTTTGGGTTGTATAAAGCAATGTTTTATATTTTTTGTGCAAACAATAAAAGAGTTAAAAAATTAAATCATTCTTAAAGCTATATAAAAATGTGTAACCTATAAACGAGAAAAATTTAAGATTTGGTATTTAAGCTTAAAATATTATGGTTCTTTAAAATATTGTAAAATTTCTGTTTTCAAGCATAACATCAAATTACGAATATTAAATGCACTTCCCTCCATTTAAAGTTTTATTAACTTGACAACATACAACCATTAGTAGTAAAAAAACCACTTATCACAACACAGGGAGAGAGGTCACTTTATAATACGAAACAAACACATTATAACTAAGAAAATATTGTTGTACATTTGGTACATTACTAAATTCTCAGCTGCACAGTGAAATTCTTTAAGTAACATAATAATGTAATTAGGTATCTCTGTAGTCGTACATATACGTACTTAGAGTTTAGACATAAAACGATGCATAATTTACATAACAAACTGTACGTCTTGTAAAAAACGATATATTTACAATTACACATTTAGATGTAAGGTATTTAGTATCGTGATGGTTTTGAAATGTCGGAAGAATTAAATTTGTTGTTGATTTGTAGATTTCATGATTGATTTTTTTTGGGGCATTGCGCACACCGCGGTACCAATCAAATTTTAATTAATTTTTTCTGTACATATTTGAATGTATCCAATTTTGAGGTTCATGTTACACGAAAATAAATAGTTTAATAATAAATAAATAAATAATTATTTACGGTCTATCTATTTATAAGATGTTAATAAAAAAAGTTGGTTTACCTTCGCTATATTTGTGTATTAAATGAGATTTTGGTTATTGTTCTAAACGTGCGAGGTAAAAACTGAAAGTTTGTTTCGTTTGTTTATTATACAATTATGCTGTTCATATATAAATATTGATTAAACTTCTGATTTTTATTTGTATAATTAATTAACTTTTAGTTTTGAATGTGTGTAGTCCGTGTGATGCGTAGATCCATTCGTATATGGAAAAAAGGATTGCTACGCAATTTTTAGCATTTTGCTGTGTAGTAAAGCCAACAATTTTTAATATTTCTGTAATGATTTATAAAACAGGTCGTTTTAATAAACAAATCTCAATACACTATGAAATACGTGTGCTTTCAAATAACAAAATAGATAAGTGGATATAATGCCAATTATTTCTAATTTTATACTACCATACATATGATGTTAACCTCTCTAGACGTCTATTATTTTCCGCCCATCTACGAGAACATAGTAATGGAAAAATAAATTCATGTTGTTCGATCAGAACCAATTTTCATTTGAACAATGGAAAATTTATCGTTTAGAAAAAAAACATAAAATCAATGTAACAGCATGAAATAATTTTATGAAAGTACCTTTACTTTGATATTAAACATTAAATAACTTAAATCTATGTAGCTCTACAGTATATTTAAAAAGAATAAGATCAAAAAGTTTAATAACCCCAATTTTACAACTGCTTTATTCTTATTAAAAATATTAATCTCACAAATAAAAAATATTATATACTGGTACTTGTATATAAAATTATAATTATACATGTACTAAATTCTTTCTTAACACAAAGGATTAAATAATACAGTTAATAGATTTAAGATTTTTAGTGTTTGCTATTTAATTTACCATTTATTATTATTAATTATAAAACTTACAAACTAGAAAATATTTAATAAGGTCGATTTTTCAATGGATTATTTATTATAAATACTTATTATAATTGGATATACGTAGTTATAATATACGTACAAAGGTAATCGTCTTATAAGCTTTTCTTAATTCTATTGGCTTTCTTCCGCAACCACACAAGACAATGACTGTAGCTCGTATATTATAAATATAATTTTACTGTATTCGGCTGTTGTGGTCGGAGGGCATACATATAATTTTATCGAATTGCAGAGAAGACTACTCGAATCCATAAAAAGTAAATGTTAGCCACAGTATACACGCAGTATTGGCCTTTAACACCAGTTTTATTATTTTATTATTGCATTCGTTACCTTGACCAAAAAATATATATGTATATACTTTCGTCTTATAATTGGTTGATAAATAAATAATTATTGAAGATTTGTGTTATTGTGTGTACGTTGCGTTGTAAATATTATCGAAATATTTCAACTTATTCATCATCATAAAATCGTATAACATGATGGACGTTGTGTAATATATACGCAAACATTATCTGTATACTTATTGCTATTCGTACAAACTGGTTAAATTTAAATAAAATAATTTTGAAGAATGAGAATTTAACAATTTCTTATGCTAATCGTATTAAGTAATTTGAAAACATTTTGTTTCGTATGCCGGCTCTGGTTGGCATTAAGATGTCATTCATCTTCGATAATGAAATGCAATACAAGTTTATTTATGTATATCCAAGCGTTTTTTTATTTATATAATTTATAAGAAAATGATTTGATTCAATAATCAATATTGATTGAAATTGATTTTCGTGTTTTGAATATACATAATTTGGTATTGATTTGACTTAAATTGCGAGATTATTATACTGTATATCGAGTTCTTACTAAAATACAATTTTGTATAAATTTGTTTCATCAAATAAAATCCATTCGAAAATTACTCAATGATATTTGATTATATTTAATTTTATCGTATAAATCGTATTAAATTTAATTTAACTCAATTGATTGGGAAACATCATTTGAATACGACTTTTATTGAAATTCGGTAATTTAATTTCAGTTAATTAAGCCGATTTTTCCTAAGCTGTTTGGTGCAGCCTAACTTATTCTGTTGTATTGTGTTCAGACGGCCTAATATCACCCGACAGTATCGTCCCAATAATTAATTCCCCGTCACTTAACTTGGAAAGCGGTTGGGAGTATGATCACGAATTACCATACCATGAAAACCAGCAGCGTATACCAACATATCTGGATGGCTACAAAACAAACAACATAGCAACTCTGGAAAATAGACGTGAGCTTTTGAAGTGTTCGTTTGTTTTTCGTCACATTAACGCACCATCAATACTGGAAAATTTACAAATTAAAGTACCCAGTAGACATCTAAAAAGAAATGAGTTCCTACAAGTTGATGTCCATAGAACCAACTATGGTTCCAATGAACCAATAAACATGATGTGCAAAAGCTTTAATCAGATAAATCACCTGTTTGATTTTACTTCTAGCAAGGATACTTTAAAACGAAGATTGAAGCAACACTTTGTTTCTTCCTGATTTTAATTATTATTTTATGTTTACGTCGTTTCTAATGTCAAGTCGTATTTGTAGACTTATTTATGAATAAATAAATAAATAAATTATAGTATTCTATTCTATTATAAATGGTTACTAATTAAAGTATATTTACTTGAACAATGATCTAAAAATTAAAATACAAAATCAAAAACATAAATTTCAATATATTCATCTTCAAGTTCATCCAGAAATGTGCTCCAAAAAAGGAGTTTGTACAGCAAGTAGAACACCTCCAACAATTTTTCACATACATAATCGATAGATCTTTGAAAAATAAAAACTATAAATTATAATTAATTATTCAGAATTTTAATTAATTTATAATTCATAATCCAAACCTGACAAAGCGATCGTACAACAAGATCAATAATTAATTAAATAGATCTCATAACGTTCTCTAAACCGATAGATCATAATATTAATGAAATAATATGTTGAATTAATTAACCTAAATTAATGCTATGAATTGATTCATTCTCATTTCTAACATTAATACACGATGACGCGGTGCGATGATGATGATGAGATGATTATTATTCATTTCTTTGTAAATTGATGATTTCCATTTCTTGAGAATATTTTTCAAGTTGTCGTTTTCTACATTACATCCGCCGTTGGACTCGATCGTTTTAATTGAACGAAATTTATTTCAAAATACAGATATTTCTGACTCTCGATGAGTTTTTTTTGTTAATTGTGTATATATAATACATATATGTACAACACAAATAATGTTGGATATGATACATTGCTTCCGAATATAATACATAAAATGATTTTAATGGGTTCTTAACGAGTTTTGTATTGAATTGAATTGAAACATCAAATCATTTTTTTTTCTGTGTTTTGGAATTTTTATTGATTTTATATGCTCATCACCCTAATAAATTAGAATTGTGTGGGCATAAGGATATACTCAATATATTTCGAATATGTTTGCATTGTGATTACCCTTTTAACTCTATATATACATATATAAACAGTGGAGATGAGTACAAATATAAAAATCTTAATTTCCCACCAAATGTAATCCGTCACAAGGGTATTCGATTTCGAAATTAACTGAAAATTCATTTCTTTCTATGTTCATCGAATATAATAGAAACCGCGAGACAGATGATGACATTGTGAATAGGTTATACATTTTATTGTTATTACAACGTTGGTTTGTTCAGTTAATTGAAAAATAAAAGCGTTTTATAACAATAAAGTTAAATATTAGTGTACACACACAACTTTGGTAAAATAATGTTTACGAGACCGTAACCACTTTTGTGTTGTGTTATTTCGTTTGATGAAATAATTAAAAATAATATTCGTGGTTCTTTGTACGACAACAATATTTTGACATTCATCTGAAAATGCAATTCTATAATTAGTAACAAACGTGTAATAAAATAATTTGAATTTGGTTCCGTTGACACAATGAAAATTCAAATGGGAATTTCAGTGAAATCGGAATGAATGGAATTTTGCATAATAGAATAATATGATAGAGTAAGAATATGTCATTTTAAGTCGTCAGTTGATATATTTTATTAAAGAAGCAAGTAGGTTATAGGAGGAGGTCAACTAAGTGAGTAATATGTTTTCTATTAAAACTTGGACCAGTTATACAATCAGTTTGCCAATTAACTCATTATCCTTTCTACGTTGATCTATATATACTCTTATTGGTCTAATTCACTTTCTCATAAATAAGTAGAAAAAGGGTTAACTTATCGATTAAACATATGTAGGCATCAAAAATATGAATGTTTTCATACCTTGATATGGCGAGCTTATATTTTACTAGAAAGAGTATATAAATGAAAGAGTTAGCTTAATTTTTATTTTGTTGCCCATTTGGAATACAGATAAACCTCGGATCTACGAATATCAATTTTTGATACCAAACCTCACTACACAAATACATATTTCGGAATAACGAACAAAAAACGATCCCCAATCACTCGATGATACTGTTAAATACGTTAAGGTGATTTTCATTTACAATTTCGTTTTTGATTTACCAGTCTTATACAACCGATGGACCAACGGGTTATCTTTGCGTTTAAATTTAATTATTTACGAGGAATTACCGATTTATTTTTTATGATGGTGATGAAAGTAAAGAGTTATAGGAATATGTTACAGGAATATGGAAAAAATACAATAAGAAGCCTACAATAAATAACCTTGTGGCTGTATGAAACCAGATTAGAAATAGCACAATAAGGCAGACATTTCTAAAAAAACAAAAAAAAATTTTTTTTTTTGACCCAAAATTGTTTGTCGACCCGTGTGTTTCACCACTATAAGACAAATTTTAGTAAAAAAAAAAAAAATTTTTTTATTGGCGATGTTCAAAAAAGCTGGTAGAATCACGTTCTAAACTATCAACATATATAATTTATGAATTTATTTTTAAAAATGAATTAAATATATGAGATTATCAGAAATAATGATAAAGGTAGCATTTTGATTCACTTAATCCAAAAGAATATGATGTGTAAACAGAATGTTCGAGATTCGATAATTTTTAAACATTAGTGCAAAACAAAATAAATTAAACATTAGTGTTTTGTTTTTATAAATTTAATAAAACTGAATTTTTGTACTGAAAACATTTTTACAGGAACCAAACTAATAATTTCTCATATAAAAACCATATAATTTGATACCGCGATTAAAGAATTCTCACTTAAAGAAGCTTTTCAATGAACTGAACCCCTTCGTTGACCGAGGTTTACCTGTATTTACTTAAGAATTGATTATTAGATATTCGAAAAATCCATTTATATAGGTTTTTCACACCTAATTCAAGTTTTTTCATTTCAAATTCAATAGTTGTAAAATAATGTAAATATTGAAATGATTATGTTTTATCCACAAGTGGAGGAATGTAATTTTTATTGAGGCACTGTACTTAGCACAAATTATTCACAATGAAAACTTATAATAATAAAAATTGAATACGTAATTAAACAATCAAACCCAAATTTAGTCTTCCTCCAGAGAATCGAGTCCTTTGATTAGTCCCAATGGACCGAATTTTTGACGTATTCGCTCACCAATAGAATCTTCTGATGATTTGAGAAATTGGCTGAAACTGACATGGATGGATCTGAACAATTGTTAACTTCTAAAAACTAAAGAAGTGCGTGATAAAGTTAATGAGACAACTAATACATTAATTTTTCTTTTTCGGTACTCCCCGATGTTTAATCCCATTGAAAAGGTTTTTTCAAAAATAAAATTGTCAGCGAGGAATTTGCTGGCTGATTCACAAACTATAAATTTACTAAGTGAAATTGAAACATCCGTGGCAACTGTTACCTCAGCCGATTGCAATTATTATTACGTCGATAAGTCCATTGGCTGCAGTTGTACTATTTGAATTTTAATTGAAAAAAAATAATTGAATTTGAAATAAATAAAATTGAATTTGAAATGAATAAAATTGAATTTGAAATGAAAAAAATTGAATTTGAAATGAAAACACTCGAATTAGAAACCATAGAATATACACGTTCCCATTTTAAACGAATAGTAATAAAAGGTGGAACAGGAACAAAATATATAAGTTCGAGTTTGAGGGTCGAACAAGCTTGGACCAAAAAATACGAATTCACTCGTATGACACTTAATGGTAATGACTGGTTCAACGTCAAAACAACTGATTACAACTGACAACTAATGCGTTCTGTCCTTCTCTGTTAACGTGGTTTATCTTTAAAAACATACTGATAAGAATATTGACATGAAAAGTAAATGTTGATATGAATTTATTGTGTTCAGTTCACTTCTTTTGCTCACGATGTTAAAAACTTTTTTCTAACAACTTGTCCATTTTTTAACTGTATTCTTTAAATAATACAAATGATAACTCTTATTTCATCCTATGGATGGTTATAACATTCTATTATAACCATCCATAGGATTAAGTAAGAGTTATGATGCTATTCTACATCAGGACATCACTGGATCACTAACAGTTTTGGCAATTAGTTTCAAATTATAGAAAATCCCGTCTATATACCTCAAACTTTTTGTAACGGAAAAAAATGTTTCATTGGAAGCATGTATAAAAACTTCTGAGAGAATCAGTTTTCCGTTTTGTGAGGGGTTTTGAAAACAATGTCAACTCTACTGTCATAAGTATTTTTTTCTGCAAGATGTATATGTAAATTGTATTAAAATATTTACCTTCTATTTATTTGGTTTAAAATACGCTTAGCAACATCTGCCATTTATTTTATTCACCATCCATTATAAATCTGTTATTTTTCAGATTTAAATCGCTGTAACAACAAAAACTCCCACAATTGTATATATCTCCCCAAATAAAAGCTATTGTCCATATGTCTCGTGAATTATACATACGGACAAATATCAGATTACCAGAGAAAGTGTTTAATGAACAATTTTAAAAGCTATAAATAACACTTTGTATTGTTGATTTTCAAATCATGATTTTTCAATTTGACTAATCTAATTTTACCAATGTTTTTTTGTTTACATATATTATTCATTTGGCTTATGAAGCTCTTTGTATAGTTTCCAACCATATAGAGTACTGGATTAAATTATATTGTTGTATGTTCAATTGAATCTCTGTATATAGCTAGAGAGTAGAGTATAACGAGATAAACCAATTTAGGATTTTGATATAGTAAAATAGACCAAAATAGAAATTTTCTATTTTATTGAATTTAAACAATAAAAAATTTACTTCGAATATGGTATTGAACGGTCCCCACAGCCAGATGGTACAATTTTGTTGTTGTACGTTTTGTTGGTGGAATGTGTGCATTTATCGTTGTTTTTAAGGATTTTACCTATTTAGCAAAAAATACTATCACCATATTGTGATATGTTATTCGAATGGAATAAAAATATATTTTAGGGTTCTGTTAAAATTGCATTTTATATACACCTGGATCTTATACTATTGTTTATAAATTTCTATTAGATTGATCGGTATTTGATATATTGATTCACCTGAGTGACATGCATGATTGGTTTGTAAATGTTTTATTACAATATAAGTTGTGTATTGAAATCTCAAAATGGTATGTATACAATGTACTCGTACATGATGACTAGCTTTCAACATTTTGTTAGTAAAACGATTTCAATCAATCACCACCATACCATATCTGTAAGTCGGTATAAAATGTATGTTCAAATTGTAATTACAATGTGAGAAAAAATTGATTGTGTGTTTTCTTGCTAAATTGATTTTCTTTTAAAGGTATAAAAAATAAATCAATATTTTGACATTTTGAATAATTTTTTACGCTTTGTTAAATCTTGTCACTATACATATTTAAAGCGGTATGGGATCTTCATTAAAAATATGTTGCATTTCACTTATGTTGTTAAGTTAACTTGGTTTGTCAGAATTTTGCTTATAGTTGCACTAGAGTTTTCCGATGCAGAAAAAAAGTGTAACATTTTTGGTGGTTATGTTTCTCAGAAGTCATCTGTTAGTTCAAATCGCAACATTGTATTTTATTTCCTTAAAGAATTTAATGCAGTGAAAATATGGAATTATCGCGTCATATTCGAATTGCGAAAAAGCACCTTCCTTTGTTTATAATTGGTACAATGAATTTAAATGCGATTGAAGTTCACTCATAGTTGAACCACGTGAAGGTAGTCGAAAAATAGCTGTTGTGACAGAACACATTGATGCTGTGAGAAAACTGATTGAAGAGCATAGTCATGAAATCGAATTGCGTAAAGTAGCGATTGAATAGTTCAGAACCCATATTTTGGAGCTATCATCTTCGGACTGGCAAAGTGTTTCGATAAATGGTTTGAGCGTATGCAAAATATTGTGAAACGCAATTAAGCAATTTTTGATTAAAATTTTTAATTTTTTTTGTTTATATAAATTTATTTCCTATTTACATAAATACATATTTTAATTAACATGCACATCACTCAAAGAGTAAAACACCTATAAATGGCGCCGTACTTCCAGTTAAATCTCCATACTCTAAATATGTCAAATTTATTATATGAAATTCAAACCACATAATTGCAATATGGTAATTATGTAAAATGTGCACAGTTATTACAAAACTTCCATATCAGTCAGAAACGCCATTGTAATGAATATTGAAACCGTGCGTTCACAACTGTTCACAACACGAATAACAATGTAATGTATATAAAAAAAATGAACATTCTTTTATGGTGACGGTCATCTCTTTGTCATTTTCTTTTGTATGCACATAATTCTTTATATGCATACGAAATTAAATTGACCATACCATAAATGCATAACTGTAAATAATACAAAGTTTTAACCGAGGACAATATTTATCTTAAATCTCTATATACAGGCAGACGAAAGATGAAAGTGTCAATAACATAATAAAATTTTAATAATTTCTTGAACTTCAAAAAACGAGAACGAGTTGTTTTCATTAAGCGGTTTTATCCATTATTGGTTTTGCATATTTCCAGGTAATATGCATATGTATATATGTATATATGACACAAGACACTATATAATGAGCGAGTCGCGACTTATAACAACGCACATATGTACACACGTTTCAGTTGGCTTCGTTTTTGCTGTTGTTGTGTTGCGAATGCCGGTCACGCGAAATAATTTTATTTTCTTTCAATTACATAAAACTATATAAATAAATTTAAATTTAATTTACTTTATTTATTTACTCATTTGTGTTTTATTTATGTACTTTATTATTCTGAAACTGACATTATATGTGAATATTTTCTATATAAGGTAAAAATGCAAAATGTGTTTCTTCGGATAGTAGTCGTGTAAATTTACCTCATCGCAAACATTATTGATTAGTTTTTATCCACGTTTTAAATCCTTTGGGTGGTTTTTACTAGCCTTTCAAAACTATAATTACCGGGCTATATAGTTTCGATAAGACTATATATAGTTTCGATGTTACTATATCGATTTCTGTGGCGTATGAAGGAAATTAGCCGATGTGGTAGTAGGGGTTAGACCCCATACTGTATTTCATATCATTGTATAGCTTGGACCAAAGTATTTTTGGTATTGGTTGATAAAGATAATTGGTTTATTTTAAGGGTAAGTTTAACTATCTTAACTGAAAAGTGGAAGTCTTTAGGTATATCAGCTTCACTTTTGGTCGTATAGTGACCATTATTTAAAATCTAGTATATGACGTTTTTGACAAAATAACACTAATTGTTTTATAAGATTATATCAGTCATTATAGTTTTGTAAATAATCAAAAGGTTAAAACAATCTAATCTTTATTTTTCTTTTTTTTTGCAGATAATTTTTAAGATCAAAATACAAAACAGGTAACTAATATGCATTTTATGGTATTTATGTGTGTGTGTGTGTGTGTGTGTGTGTGTGTGTGTGTGTGTGTGTGTGTGTGTGTGTGTGCATGTGTCGTTTAACGACATTCCAATTGATTCGATAATCCATTAATAATTTTTGGCAAAAATAAAATATTTATTCCGTTTGGATAAAGATGATCTGTTCTATTATGAATAATTTTCAAGATCAATTTTCCATGTAAGATTTTTGTTTTCGATACGACAACAATAAAAATTAAAATACAATGAGATGAACATACATATATATTGTATTGTATTATTCTATGCTATCATGCTTTTATATATTGTATGAGATGAATACACCTGTCTATCATTCATATAAGAAAGGAGAGTTTATTATGGTTTTTGTTGTACTCTATATATACGAGTACAATAAGTTACGGTTTAATACTTTGGAAGATCATCATCAGCATAGCTAAGTATATGAATGTAATCTAAAACAAATCGCTTCGGTTGGATGATAACATTATTATATGAATATATGTTAAATTATTATCTTCTGTATTCAATCGATACCCCGCATATAACATTATAAATATTAATGGATATTTACAAAAGATTTGTGCTACACTAAGGTGTTTTAATGTACTGTATAGAACATGTCCATTCATCATAAATCACAAATAACTGGAATACATTTCACTTTGCCATTCTCAAATAAATTAAATTTCCAAGAAATCGTTTTATATAACTTGTCACGATTCACTGACATAATAATATTATATAGCTTTTCACATCACGAATTTAATTTTGCTAAATTAGATCTCGACCTTATATAACGTTATTCTTATATTCATTCCACTTTAATATACAGATCTTGGTTTTATTTTATATGTACCCACCACACAGTTCTTAGTCTGACATTATCTTGACAGTTGGAAGCGCATTAAAAAATTGTATATATTAATCCGAATTGTATATGAACTCAAAAGAAATTGGTATACAACATACACGAGTACTTACATTAAAAAAAGTTGAGTGTGATGTGACCTCATAAATAAATTTGAATAAAATTCAGCTCGCGCAATTTTAGTTCTAATTTTTTGTATGGTAAAATTATAATATTTGTGGCAGTATATACATATGTACACATATAAGGAGTTTTACAATCTACACACATAATGCTAATGTTTATTTTTAATTTATAATTTATAATGAAAATTTATTACAATCAACTCAAGCGTCACAGCGACAACGGAGACGTTAAAATTTTAACAAAATGCGCGAACAAAATAAATAAAACGCAAATTTTATTTTGGCGGTAGTTGTGTCTTCGTTTATGAATGAATCATGAATAAAATATAAACATATTAAAATTTTAATTAAGGGAAAATTAATAGATGCGCAAAGATGTGTTTTTTAAGATATGTGGTTACTGAATTAATAATATTTCATGGTGTGAATTTATTGCTGTACATACATTCATATATTCATTAATTTATGGGTCAGTGTTAATCCACAAACATATTTTCCATTGACTAAATAAAGAGTTGGTTTTATAAAATATGTATTTTATGCTTATTTATCAAGACCACCACGATCATGCGGATATATGTATATTATAATTTATATACAAATTCATTATAACATGTGTAAGCCTTAAATATAACGAATTGATAACAATGTCCGAAATAGTCTTTATTTTAGTACCATATGACACGTGAAACAAAATAGTGATTACACTTAATTTCATATTTTCTAAACATTATCATTCAAATAGCCTAACTTTTAATGGGTTAGAATATCCAAGATTGGAGAGATAAAAACATTTTCGTATGCGGTTAATATCGCAAATAATATTGGTTCACTATATCAAAAATTTTATATTGCTTAACCCAAGTAACTTATCCTTCGTTATCCAGGGTTATTTTTTAAAGAGGCACGCTTTAAATTTGTTAAGTGGCTTTCAATGAAATTTTGTGCTACGGATTTGATAAATAATTAAATAAATGTGTAATGACTGTCTATAATAAAATGTTTCCTTTCCTGGTTGTGAATGTTGTGCTCAGTTTATTCCTATGTTTTTTTAAATACGACAGTTACCTTTTAAAAACTCTATATAACTTCCCAAACTTTTAAAAGTTTCTATATTAAACTGAAATAGTTTAACTATATAAAGTCAAAAAAGTTGTAAATGTGATCAATTTTTTTACCGTGTAGATTCTTAACTATAACCTGGAGCTCAAACATTTAGAAAGTATGACAAATTACCATAATCTATAAACTTTAAAAAGTTATGACTTCAAAATATTAGACTATATAGAAGCTTTAGAATATTATGTCTGAGTTGATTTCTTATTTTAAGAATTTATAAAGAGAAAAGCTTATCACCTTGCACGTGGCTGATTCATATTAATTAAAAAAAAAGACTAAATAAATTTGACCTCGTCTACCACGTCGAAGAATTGGTGCTACTGGATCAAATTCACTAAGATCTAATCCAAACCATAAACATAATTTTATTCTTATCTCAATCCAAAGTGTTTGGCAAACGAGTGCGACCTTTTCAAAAACTATTTGTAATGGAATTGCTCACTGAAATGTTGTATAGCAATTTCATAAATAGATTAAGATAAATAGATCGAGACAAAATATTTTTTATTGTTAGTATTAAAATATGGCCGATATATATCAGATTTTGCTTCGAATTCAGTCACTGCCACAGTTGGTCGTGTAAATTACACGATGTAGATTACACGGTGTTCTACATGTAAAAAACTTGTAGTTTACATAAGGTTATTTTTTGGGTATTCTGAATGTAAAAAAGTTTTTTTTTAACTGTGTTATCTTAAAGCACCATCTGTTACAAAATCTTTTTATTTTTTAACCAATAGAATTTGTGATATAATTGACTGTGTAAATTTGTTTTTAACTATATACTGAATTTCAAAATACTTTTTGTTTAAAAGCAGTATTGTTAACAGGTTAACTCCGTTTAAAATAACCTTATAACTAATTCGAGTGAAGGTAAAAAAAATTTTTTCCAACTTATAACGTGGACAAGAAAACACCGAATGATGATAACCTCTTACAAATTGTTTCAAAATGTGTTAAATAATGCTCAAATGAAGCAGATAAAATTAACTTACCGTCTAAATAATAATATTGCATTCCTGAGTTTAAATACCATTCAAAAAAACCCGAACAACCCCAAAGGTCTTAAGATGACTGCTTTTGGAATGTCAAATGGAATCTCTTGAATCTGATTTAATGTAATGTAGTAAATATAGTTACTATGTAGTAAGTGCAGTTACCAAAAGTTGATATGCCCAACAATCCCCTCAAGGTCTCCATTTTCCTTTCTTTTTTCGTTCTAAGTTAAACGGAGTATAAACTACTTGGTCTACATATTCCTTGAGACATATGGTATCCTCAAAATAATCGAGAACAATAATAACCTTGACCTTTTTGACAAAGTTTATAGACTGATCTATCGCATTTTATTGTAACGAAAAAGATTTACACTGTTTAAATTTTTAAAGTTTTAAAAAAGATGGCACTGCGAAAGGTGTTGTCTTCGTTTTTACATGTAATTTACGTTTTATATAATTTACATTGGTTTTTACATAATATAACAAAGATTTTTTAATTGTAAAATTAAAGTAGTGTAGAATAATTTATGAATAATTTATATTTTATGCACATCAGTTTACTTCCAGAAAAAATTCATTTTATAGTGATAACTTTCTGACCTCTTATAAAATCTAGAGATTGTTTACAGTTGGAGCGTAATTATAGGCCGAAAATATACCTTTTTAATCGATTCGAATTATATATAATTTTTATCTCGCATAGCTTTTACCAGATAATTATCGACCAAACACCTATTTAACATTGCTGCTAATCGTATTTAATTAATTTAACAATCGTTGGTATAAAAAGTTAATTTGCTAAATGGTACGCCTTCACCTGAACTGAGCCATTTTTTTAAAAATAATTTTATTGCATTTGGAAATAGCAACAAAACCTAGAATCTCTTTATGATGGTCATAAAACATTAATTTTTATGTTGAATATTGTTATCAGTATTCAACTAAAAATTCATTCATCCATGATGTACAGTATATAATATAATAAATAATTTATGTATACATATTATAAACTGGATAGATAATACAGAATATGTAATGTATGCTATATCGTATCATCGTACATTTCATATTCATTATATTCAGCAACAAAACTATTTATGTCGGAGAACAGGTCAACAGCATGTTGCGTAGTGAGGTTCAATGTAGTGCCAATGTTGAAACTTTATTGTACAATTTAACACGAGTAGTATAGCTCGATCATCACATATCACGAACTTCATCCCACAGGATACAAAACTGCAGTTTAATTCCACTTGTATAGCAAGTATTATTGGTTTATTATTACTGGCGCCTTCTCTTACCGATTTGTCACACGACTTTCACATATGGAAATGGTAATCCTATATATGCTAACTGACAATTATACAATATGTATTGGTATTACTCACCTATACAGCGTTAACCGAGGTGTCTCTGTGCCAAAATTTTCCTACCATTATATACATGAAGAGAAGAGTATTGTAATAATATTCTGAAATTATATTCAAATTAGATGAATTATTTATGAGCAAACATTATAAAGCTAAAAATTGCATCATAATTTTATAATGCTTATGCTATTTGTTAAATACGGAATTGGATATGTATATATTATGCGTTTACGGTCGAGTGACATGCCATACATAACTTCAGCGATTGTATACCGTATACACATTTTGTTAATATTATGATCGTTCGCGTTCTTCGCGCAAATTAACGTATATCTTTTTATGATGATGATATTGTTAAAAACAAAATATTATGTCCCAATTTTATGTTTTTATGTTTTTCATTGTGAAATAAATACATAAATTGGACAAGGTCAATGGAAAAATAATTTCAATTGTATGTGTGTTGCGTCTTTCCGCGAAATTAATTTATCATTTTATGACGAATAAACAATTTAATTTATTAATGCTCATATATAGTTATATATTTTCTAATTATTAATATGTTGTTATTAATAATGTGTTGTAATACTTTTTAATTTTTTTTCTGTTTAATGTTTATTAAAGAGATTATGTTGATATTATGTATTTGTAGGGTTGTTATGGTGCGGTAGAATATTAAAAAAGCGTGAGTCACACGATTAAATGAGATTTAAATGACTTAAATTTTATGTAATAATTAGAATGTTTTAGTGACAGTTATCAGGAATTAGATTAGCCTTGGTTTAATTATAAACCATATATCAAAAATATTACAAACGTTTATTGTTATATAACATGACTTTACGATGTGATTGCATTATGTATATGGTATTGGTTATTTTTATAGATGTATAGTAGCGTTATAGTATTTTTATAGTCCTGGCCTACATATACTTATGATTTAACATTTTGTGTCGTTTATTGTTAATAATCAATATGGTAGATTTTGAGTCTCATTAAATTGGAGCCAAAACCATTTTCAACTAGTTGGAAAAGTGAATAATATATGCTTTATGATTCGTCAGCGGCATTGATAAATTGTATTTATTGGACGTCTACAATATGATTTATTTATTAATGAATATATACGCGATCAGTCTCGATCGATTATAATAAATTATTTGTGACTTAAGGCGGTAAGTAGCCGTATAGTATACATTTCAAGAATTACTTGATATTCATAATTTATATTCATAATTTTGTACAGTACATTTACATAAACAGTCCAAATTGAAAAATTATTATCTTCCTCTACTTTGCCTTGCTTATTTGGTATATAGATAATCTCAAGAAACGCATCAATTTGCTTCTGTTTATTATTATTGTGATGTAAATTATGAATTTTAACGTCTCGAATAGGAGTCGCGCATATATGTATGTCTAATACATTGTAAAAAAATAGTGATTGATGTGTCTTGCTTAATTGAAAAATCACTTAAAAAATTGAACAAGAATTGCTATAAATTATCTTCATGTACTCGTATATATTCGAAAATAAGAACAAAAAACCATTAAGATATTCAACGTTACGTTGAATCGTCTGGTTGTGGGTTGTCTGTTTGTTTATGAAATAAAATTAATAATTTATGAGAGTTAAATTGATTAAAATAACTTTTTTATTGAAAAACTAACATGTGTTAGACAACTGATAGTTTTTTAATGGGATATAGTTATACACAGCAACGGTAGGTTTGTGGTATAGCAATAATTTCTAAATTAATCAAATTTATTAACTAATTGAGCTACCGCACTTTATTGAGTTCACTTCAGTTATATCATTTGTGAGTGCAATAAAAAGTATTTTCAGGTCACTATATTAGTTTATTTCTCTTAGATAGTTGGGATTTAATAAAAACTTCTTATCTTTATTGCAAAATACTTTTACTGCAAAATATTTTATTACCTCATTAAAAGAAAGTTTTTATCCTTATATGTACCCATATATGTAAACTACAGCGAGAATAGAGTTTAATAATCAATTATGGTTGTATCTACTATAACCAATTCGTTTAGTTTAATTTTTGTAATAAAATGGCGCACCATTACTTTGCAATATGATAGTGCAAAAAAGTTAACCAAATCCATCGAGAATAACATATATTTTCGAAAGTTTTGTTCCTCCCTTTTTGTACACGAGCATTCGCTGGTTTTCACTTTTAAACTCAACAGTTCGCATTATGTACATATATACATATATTAATGACAACTCATCATGCAAAATCCAATCATGTCCTTTTTAACGAAAGACAGTATGTAGAATTCTGTCACTTATTCTACCACCCCAACCAAGTCTCAACTGAGACCTTACGAACCATTAATACTTATTGGTGCACATACATTGAGGCGACGGCGTGATGAGAAACTCTCTTAACCATTAAGCTTTTAACTTATAAAGTGTGTTTAAATTTGAATTAAATTTTAAATTTTACCTCTAAAATTTATAGATTTTGTACTAAAATGGTTTCTGTTTATTGACATCTGTCAAGTGTAAACATTGCGGTCTGTAAATATAGAGAAGTACATAAACGATTGAACAATGCGACTTCGCCATTCAAAATATTCTGAATTTTGAGGTCAAGATCAAAACTAAATGTTTGGTGTGGTTTTTGGCATGGTGGATTGATTGGTCCATATTTCTTTGAAAATGAAACTGGACACGGTGTTACTATAAATGGTGTTCGTTATTAAATAATGATTACTATACCTTTTTGTTTGGCGAATTGGAGCTTATTGATGTGCAGAATATATGGTTTCTAAGGGACGATGCAACATGTCATACAGCAACAGAAACAACCAATGATGTTATCTTAAACAATTGTATTCCTTTTTATAATAGCTTACGTATAATTTATGTCAACATGTGTTGAAATTTTTTTACCAAAAGATTGAAGGCCTGTAGAGTTGCATGAGATCGTCACTCATCTGATATTCTTTTCCATTATAAACTGCCACGTGTCTACTTTAATATTCAATAAAGATATTTGCCTTTTTCGAAAAAATTATGTATTTTATTCAAAAGTAAATAAGTTAATTCAAATTTGAACACCCTTTAGATCAACCGGAATTTGATTGAACTATATATATTTACTCAAATAAATCAAATATTTTACCCTATGCAATTAGCATTTTTATTACATTTTCTTTAAAGTAACCATAACAAGTGGACAACTTCAATTATCTAGCCAACATTATATTTTTCCAGGTCGTCCGTTTTAACCTAAAATATTGTCTTCGCTTTAGCATCATGAATTCTTCCCAAATATTTCGATAATAAGAGCACTTATGTCATTCTTTAGTCATAATGGTTACATGCCTAACGTTCAGAACGAGTCTCTATCCTCATTAATAACATTAAAATCGTTGTATATTTTCGCTTATTTCAACAACACTAATAAAACGAACTGACCCATTTCACAGTGAAAACCTTAACGTGTGAAGGCCAACGGATCCGATATGTTGTGTACAATCATCCACCACTCTCCAAATAAAATATGTTACAATATGTAAAACGAACAGATAAATAATTTGGCTAACGATTTGCTTCTAGTCTGTATTTTATACGCAAGTCATTCCGGCACTATTAATCTCTCTGATAAATCATAGCAAATTAGCACAACCGTCAATCGTATTCTTTTTAAAGATTGATTATAAACCGTAATTAAAATATAAATATATAATAAACAGTATTGATATTTTGCCAGATTTTAAAAAGGTACTGGATTGAAGTAAACCACACGTGACCCTGCCTCTTCATATATTATACCTTCTACTCGTATACTCGTACCTTTAAATGACTTTTACAGTTTTTGTTAAGTAAACATTCATCGTACATAAATATGGTATTTAAATATTTATTATTTAATTAAACAAGATATTTACTTAACAAGTATTTTTTTTTGTTTAAGAAACCATAACACTGTAAGATATATACATATTATATTTTTTTGGAAAAAATATATTTGCTTAAAGAGTATAATTGCTTGTGTGCACAAAGAAAGGCATCCTTTTTGGTGGTAATCGATCCAAATGTATAATATATTTATGAGTCTATGTATGTAGGCGTTTCATATAAATTTATATGTATAGAATTGTCGAGACTCGAGACGCAACATTTTAATCGATTGTCATTATTTATAAGTCCCCAATCGTATTCTCGATAAACGATTTCTATTTTTGTATCAAAATCCTAATCGCAATTAATAATGATTTAAAATATTTGAAAATATAAAATTGTATTTATTTACGCCACATCATGTTTATGTGTGTAAATATCATATGTAATCAAGTACTCTCTCACCATGTCGTCTATATGTAACGAGATTTGCGCCACCCACGTCGATAGAACACTGTTTACATATATAAAATCCGTAACACATCAAAAATCGATAAATAGAAATAAAATGTTATCGCTTTGAGAAGTGAATAGAACATTTTGTGCTGATTATGTATTTTGGGAGATCGATATTATGGTTTTTATGCAACTATACATACTCTTATACCAAACATGGGAATGCTTAGTTGTCGCATTCACAATAGAATTTTGAAATTATTGATCTATACAGTGCTAGAAGAAAGCGAATATTTTTCTGTGTATAGCATAATTCTTATTATATGCTACAATACCTTATATTAAGACGTGAATGCAAATGCGTAAAAGGATCTTACTAACATACATTCAAATGATTAATAATCTCAAATTCCACTTTTATATTACAAGTATATTGACCAAACGAGTTATAAAATACAAAGCTTACCCTAGTAAAATAAAAATAATTTGGGGAGTTTTATTGCGGCCGTTTTACCATAAATTGAAAATAATAAACCCAACCGGCGAACGCAAAACTGAATTTACCATGTAGACACAGTACAGTATCATATTTGTATAAAAATCTAGAAAAACTCAAAAAAGGGGGGAAAATAGAAAGCACACTGTGCAAGTTAATAAAAATATTGATTTTTCCCATTTTTTTTTCGTCGGTGTCCCGATATGTACTCGTAATTTATATATACGATTTTGGTGAATTATACAATAAAACTACGATACCATTCACATTGTAAATTGTACGAAAAAAATTATATTCTACTTGAACTTTTTATATATGTTTGTAGCTTCTTATATTTCCATTCAGTTTTATTACAATAACACACCTGTATAATTGAAGGAGAATTAAATCACCAAGGTAACACCCCACTATGTACGTATACTGTTTAATAGGGATACATATATAAAAAAGCCGAAGGATGTATTGCATGCTTTTCTATGTTTTTTCTATAAAGTGAATGTATAAGGTAGATATTAAACTACTGTCTGAATAATTCATTTCGAGGATGCATTTAAAAATTCCACCCCAAATATTATGCCGCAGTCAGCTCATTTAATTCCTCCAGTCTCATTAAATATTTAACAAAATTAGATTGAGTTAATAAAAAATAAAAAAAATGTTAATTTTCACCCGAATGTTACATAGAAAATTAATTATTTTTGTATTTTCATTCAATTTATAGAAATTTTCTCTTAATTGACTTCCTCATATGACTAATTAGTTATACATTGTATATACGTATATAATGGCAATAAACAATATAATATACATGTACATAGCTAATATAGAATGATTTATTAAATATTCATAATTAAATTAAATTATTAAATTTCTTTAAGTGATAATGACAGTTTCGTTTGTTTAAGATAATATACAATACAATGAGTTGTATAAGATGTTATAAATGGAAAAGAAAAGAGACATATTCATGCTTTGTTTAATTTAATTTTGTATTAAATTATGATGATGAAAATTACAAGAAATTGGTGTGCGAAGGGTCAGGATGATTAAGAGGAAATTAATGACATGTATATAATCAAAAAAAACACTTAAAAGATTTTAAGCACATACTAATTGAACGTTACAAATTCGAGCCTGAAACACCATGAATCTTTAGTTTTGTTTTTTTTATATACGTGTTAAGGCTTATCATAGCACAGCCATAATGTCAAATTTAAGTAACGTTTGGCTTAAAGTCTTCCACACTGCATTGCACACTTCTTAATATGAATAGCAGTGGGTAAAGTGTGTTTTTATTATTAAATGCGGTATCGGAAGCCATGCCTACGAAATAATCATCTTTACATCATTTTCAAAGTGTGCCAAACAAATATCAAATAGTGATATATTTAATTTTATGTGGTTATGAGTTCATCTGACTGGTTATAGGAATGATTCATGATGAACTTCGAATTATTTAATATCAAGCTCATGATTAGGGCTGTTTCACTTTAGGCACCTAAACTGGCAGAGAAAGTATCGTCCTTGCTCTGTTATTCTCTGTTTTTATAATGCGTAAGTATGTGTGTGTGAATGGTGTTGATTCGTGGGCTCTTCTCCGCCTTGTTCAAATAAAAAAAATGGATTTTTATTTCATCACAGATTTATTTTGAACAAATTACTATTTGTTTCGATAGCTTTTCCAGTTTTCAGTTTTATTTTATTGCCAATCAATCCCTTTATTTTTTCAAAGTTTTTACTTCTGTGATATTTGGTACCTTAAAGAGATTGAAGCACTCAAAAATCCATAGTTAGATGAAATAAATATCACATCATTGTTTAGTCTCCTTATGGAACTAGCAAATATTTCTTTAATTGTATTGAATGAAATCGAGTCTTCTGACATGCTGTCCAATGTATTTTCAATTTTTGGAAAATTTTTTGTAATCGTATAGTACCCCACGGGTTTCAATCCACGTACCCCATCTAATTATGACTAACTTTGGTGGAATTCCAAATCCTGTTCGGTTTCCTTGAAAATTTGACTCGAAGGCGATTTAAGAATAATTTTTCGACTGAACCAATCATTCTATCAACATCGTGGTGTAAAGATCTTCTAGTTTTGAAAACGGTTTATAACTAAATATAAAAATGATGTAAGCTTCGAAAATATCTATTTATGGCAGAAAAGGTTAGAAACCACCAAAAAATCACAGCCTCACTTATGATTATTACTTAAAGCCGTATAACTACACAGATTCGACTTTTTCAAAGCTTTCGTGATAGGAACACGAGGTGAAATCTATTAAGTGTTGACGGACGATTGGCACATACCGCATAATGGATATAAAAGCGACAACGTTCCTAGCGACAGGCATGTAATTTTTATGTTAGGTTTCAATCCGTTCATCTGATGTTTAAAAATTCGAAAATGCTTCACGTAAGTTGGAAATTTAAAGTATTATACGTATAAAAATAGAAAGACAGTAAGAAAATAACTGGCGGGAAAATTACAAAATATGTAAATCACCTTGATCACACATTGAAAACATCACTCTGCTTACACGGGAATCAATATTGAAATGTCCGTAGTGTTACGTATCTGCTAGACACCTTCTCAAATTTTCTGTAGAAAACAACTATCGTTCATGATCGTTATGTACTAATTCAATTGCAAAGTTATTAGCCACAATCTGTGGCGATTACAACTAAAAATAATTTGAAATGTGAGGAATTTGCATCTTATATGAAGAGATTGCAGATCAAAATTGAAGTTGCAGCTTAATCTTTTCCTGTGCCAATTAATTAATTTCATAAAGTGCTAGTATTGCAGATAAGTGTTGTGGACTGTAGAGTGTGGATTGGCGATTGCAGATTAGTAGAGTAGAAATGTATTTGTCAGGTGTCTGTAACCGGGTCGTTCTTTCCTAACTAACATATCGTCAAATTCTTACCTATTTCGTTTTATGTAAACGACTTTAGGAATATGTCCGGTGTTATCCGGGAATCTTGCATATCGCTCGGTCCTACAGTCCTATATCTATCAATCAAATACCTTTCCCACCAAATCATGTAACTTTAACCAATGCACTATTTTATTTAATTAACTAACGTATTTCAAATGCGACAATGTACACTGATTAGTGAACTCAAAAATGACAACTCGGTATATCTCTTGTTGGCCACGTGCAAATACTATGTATATATATTCGCTTAAATTAGTTAAATTACATATATATATGTTTTGCCACAAATTTAAATTAATCGTGCATCTAGTTGTTTTATATATAGGTAATAACTCGTATTTATCTATGACTTAGTTTTAATACTTCAATTGGGATTAATTTATAAAAACGACAAAGTGGAGAACATTCTGTATAACCTTTTTGTGTCAAAGTCAGAAAAATTTATTTAAGTATTCGCATTTGTTTTGGTTTATAAATTAAAATGAATTTATGTAAGTACAGACTATTTGCAAATTTTATTTCAAAAATCTAATTTAACCTTTTTCACCTCAAGATATTCTGGTAAATTTGGATGATAATCTTATTCGGAATCTTGAATTATTTTTTTAAAATCATTCATTCTTATAAAAAATAAATTTTATCTTAATCATCAATAATATCCTTCTGATGACAAGAATCGTTTGTTTTATTTCGGCATTATATAACATCTCTCGTGCTTTCTATACTAATCCAATTGAATGTGGTGAATCAACGTGATATTTTATTGAAAATGGTTTTTATAAGATTTTCTTTTGTTTGTATATACGTGCGTTTGAGTACATCGAAGACCACGGGGAGGATAAAAACGAATACGATAAATAGAAAAATGTTATAACATAAAATCGATGGAAATTTAATACTTTCGAAATGGTATTGGCACTTTTTGTTATATCTTTGTTCTGTATAAAGTATAAGATTGAGATTTTCGCGCAGAAACAATAATCAATACTATATGGTACATAATAACATTAAACATACTATTTATCTTTATTTATTTTAAAATTGCAAAAGAATTTCTGATTATGGTATTATAATAGCTTTTGAACTAATAAGAAAACGCAAAATGGGTGAGTTCTGTTATCGCGATATGAACGTTTTCCATTTGAGACAATTATATAACATAAAAAACAACTGTACACGTATCGCATAACATAAAGTTGTTAATAAGGATAAAATAAAATTATCTCGAATTTCTGTAAATTAATTTTCCGCAAATCAATAATGTATTATATCGGTACGGGTTTGAGGTAGCTAATTAATTTAAAAAAGTTTCTTGGAAATTATGTGTACACAAAATGACAGTGAATTATTAATTTATGTTATCTTAATTTAATCCTGGTTATGGATAGACGTCTATTCTATCTATCTACTTATTTTATTATACGCCTGAGACCAATGTCTTCTTTATTGAACGACTGAAAGCTTTTGGATATTGCATATTTCTCTGCTAGATTATAATGGGGTGGGTGATGTATTGCTATAATAACTATACTATGTACTGTTTGTTGCGAAATTTATTTGTGATTTGATTGATTAGTTGGTTGATGATTGATTAGCCCAGCGCTAGGCAAGAATTGCCTAATCGTTACTAAACTACTGTTAACACAAGGCAGTCACATTTTCAATTTTCTAATCTTCAATGACCAATTCAGTTCGTCTCCAGTCCGCAAAACTTATTTGCTCTCCTCCTTTTTGATTAAAATTAAAACAATAATACAAAATTTTGAAATAAATTTATTAATTTATGGCTCACGAATCTCTAATAATTAATTTAATTACTATAATAGGATAGGAGAATTTCAAGCCAACCATTACGATGATCCTAGGTTTGTTACCATAATCCTGAAATATCTTTAACCTATTATATTCCAAAATTATGCAGGTCCAGGCCCTGCATCCGTTTCAACACTGAAGAGAGAATGTTGGTCACAGAAACGACTACATAGGGCAGCAAATCCATTTTCTATTGGTTATTATTGTTAGTTGGGTAGGCTAGTACATTTCTAATTTCATTTTATGTATTTGTGTTACCTCAACAGTTAAAACTGAAGTATTTCAAATAATATCCTATTGGGTCTTTTTGCCCTATGCTGCATGTAAACTTGCGTCCCTATATTTCCCGATCCATCATGATGATTCGACATCATACCTCCTACACAAAATTAAGACTGTTTGTTTGTGATTAAACACAAAATTTGATGTGTCTGTGATACAAAAGTCTGGTGTGTCTGTGTTTCTGTCAGAATTGTTGATTTTTGAGTTAAGTGGCAACTATAGAAAAAATAAGAAATAATAAAAAATAGAAATAAGAAAAAATAAAACTGCGATAAATAGGCTTTGCTTACTTTCACCCAAGCAGAACATAAAAAAAAATAAAAATTCTTCGTTAAATTTATCTGTCACTTAACAAAAAATAATTGTGCGATAAAATTCGCGGAAAAAATAAGGGAAAAAAAATCGAACAAAAAACAGCCTGCTTTTCTAGTTTTGCATTCGCACAGTATTATTTTTTTTTAAGTTTTCATGGCTCATGTGTCAAAAAAAAATAAAATAACAATTTTCGTTAAAATTTTATATTTTCTTATTTTATTTTATTTCATGGATGGTTCTGCCTTTAGGACGAGAAACAGTAGCGGTAGCATATTTTTTCAAAATTGCTTGAAATTAGAAATAACAATTATACTGGTATTAAATATATAAAGTTTTAAGAAACCAAGGTATTAAATTATTTTGAATTTAATTTAGAGCAGGTATTCATTGAGAAATTATTTGTATAACTGAGGACAACCTTTTAATGCTGATGTTGGTACGAATATATAATAGTCATCAATACTTGGTATTATTGTTCCAATAAATCTCCCTTTTTTTGCTCAAATCAAATGACAAGTGTCATGAATGTTTTGTTCTTGCGTTCATACATTGTTTCACTTAGTTTTCAAATAATCTTCTACCAACCTCACTGCTAGTGCTAATATTGCGAAGTCCATAAAATAAAAATGTATAAACACCTACAGCTGTTAATAGAGTGGCCGAATTTGTACTTACTTCTTTTGCTGCCACTTCTACTAGTTTTATAATTTTTACCACATAATTTAACTAATTTATTTTCATCTGATAGAAAACTTTGGCCAAGATCTGGTAAAACTTTTATACAATCCCTTAAAATCATAAATGTTTCTAGCATTTGAATTGAAGAATTCCAACAAGTCTTTCAATCTAGAACTCTGACTTTATCATTTGTCCATATATTTCATATTTCTGCATTATCGAAGCTCCACATGACGGAGCTTCGATAATGCATTAATATGAAATATATGGACGAATGATCCAATTATGTCACTCTGCAAATCTGGATTAAATTCCTTTCATTGTTGTTCTACCAGCAAGTGTAGCTGAATTCATATTTCAATTTCTTCGTTCATTCATTCATTCAAACAATTTTTTCGGCCAATCGTAGTAATCCAAAATGACAATTTTTCGTTCCTACACTTTGTCGCAAAAGATAGTTTAACTTTAACTTTTTGTCTGAACGAACATTGAGTAAAAGAGACAACTTGACACCAAAACGAAAAAGAAGCAAATAACAGCCATGTTACTCGGAAACAAAATACATATAATGTGTACGTGCGTGCCAATGGGATTAATTTATTTTAGTTACTGACAAAATCGTTTCGAGAATTGTTCAAAAACTTTAGCATAGTATGAATCGTCAAAACAAAATTACCGAACGAATGAATGAATGAACGAAGAAATCGAAGTATGAACTCGGCTTTTTAGCATCGCAGAAACCTGCAGTTCGTACGATTTCTTAAACAACGGATTTCGTCGAAAATATATAAACTGATGTCACTCCATTCATCTTCTGTAATATTAAATTCATCTTGCTGAGTTATTGCTTGTATTTGTCTTTCTTTTCATCATAAAATGAGTAAATATTTTTCATTACTGCGTATTTCTGGATTTAGGCATTTTAAATCCTCGATATTCTACAAATCCTCATATGGCAACTGCAATTGAAGCAATTGAATTTATAAAGAACCGTTGCACATCGCGGCAGAATAATTGCCAATTTTTCTCTTTTCATAAAGCTCAATAAATTTGATTGTTTATTATGTTATTTTGAAGAACTTGGCATGAATTCCGATTCTGAATTATTATTTGAAACTTTATTTAGTATCATTTCATGGCACAGCTTTAAGTGGTAAATAACAGCAGAAACTGAGTACTTTTTACAGCATAACGTGGATCGACATTTAAAATATAGGTCGGTTGCTTTCTAACTTCTCGAAATAATTGTAAACGGTCGAGCGTTTTACCGACATCGTTAAACATATTAATTGCTTTCCAATCGACCAACCGCTAGTACCCGCTAGTGAACCGCTAGTAGTTCGTTTCTTTGGTTAATAATCCATAGTAAATTTAGCAAAGACACGCAACGAATTACTATAGCGCGTACTAGCGGTTGGTCGATTGGAAAGCAACTATTTAAAAATAATACTACTCCAGTTTACTCGGTTTTCTAATAGTCAAATTATTCGGGTAATCGGTTAAATTAAAATCGGTTTGCATCCCTCTTTGAAATGGCTTCCTATTGTTTTGCAATATACGTTGTTCGCACATATGTTCGTTTGTCAATGTTTTATACCCATATATGAACCATGACCATGATCAAGCAACAATAAACATGTTTTTGGAAAGTACGTTCTTTTACGAGCCAATTATTTCCAATTATATATTAAGAATAATTAATCAAAATTGCAATCAATGAGAGAACTATTTTGGGAGATAATGGAAAGCAGAAAAATATCATCTAAGTATGAATCCAATACAACAGAATTTGTAGGAACTGAATGCTGGCTTTGACATGTTTACGTCTTGTAAAGGAGTGTTTTAGTTAATGTGGAAGCTAATTCACATTAATGCCCTATTTGTTAAATAATGTATTTTAGCAATAGCTTTATATTACCTAGATTATTCGGTCTGCCTAAATTCATAGTTATTGGGTCCTTGTCAAGCTCAATGGCCTTAACATTGTAACCAACTTTTTTGAAGTCATGTACTCTTTTTATTAGTATGACGTGAGTCTTAAATACTCTTGAAACTATTTAGTAGTTGCACAGCTCTAAACCACACATTTGTGATCCTGAAGTTTATGTTATGTCTACCTCTAATCCCAATTTGTAATATGTACTCGGATATAGTCACCCTCTTTATTCATTGATTAGAAGTCATTTAGCTACAAGATAGAACTCTATAATTTTGTGTAAAAGTAACTTCCCTTTCTGTGTCTTCGAATTTTGGTACACCCTATCTACCTATGTATAAAGTTTGAAATTTGAGATAAAACCTCAAAACATTTAAAATACGAAATTCATATAATTTTCCCACAATTTTCCATGTGGTAAACTAATATTTTATTGTTTTAAACTTTTTATAATATTTCATAAAGTGTTTGTGAAAACCCCCCAACAATGAATGACCGCACATAATTCGAAACAATTAAAATTGCTTAATAAAAATATTTTGTACATACCAATTATATATAGGTGGTCGAAATTAAACCCAACATTTAACAAGACATAAAATAACAATTCTGTATTGTTTTCACGGATGAAACCATAATTTGGCGAGGCCCGACCCTTTTGTAAATTCTAAATTTATTTTTGAATTTAAAGGGCGAACGAATTGTATATAATAATAATTTTCCATTACATTAAATCTGTGGTGTTTTTACATAAGGGCATAACTCGTTTTTCTTGATTTTTCAGGGCGACATTATTTTGGTCTGAATCGCTTTAACAAATCTATTTTTTACTTTATCAGGCCAATTATTAAGTAAGTTTAATTTGCTCTACTAATTAGATATGTGAAAAAACCTTCTGTTTTTTATATTTATTTTGTTAAATTTTGCTCTTAAATGACTTAAAGGAGGAAATCTTTATAAGATGAAATTTTATAAAAATTTGAATATTTCCGTTTCTAAAGGTTATAAAACGATAAAAAAATTGATAACTTATGTAGTTTTGTACAGGGAATTCGAATATCTAAAAAAGTCGATTTTGTGATAACTCGACTTATGCCCTTATGTAAAAAGACCACAGAAATTTTTGTTGTGTACATATTATATCTAAGCAATTGATGTGAACTACTCGGCGGAAGGAAAATGAAGGGAAATTCTCTCCTTTTTCGGCAATTTCAATTTAAGATTAGATTCATTTTCATCTTAACAACAACAACAATATAAAGTAATAATAATTTATTTATTTTCTTTATGAATTTCAATTGCAAATGCTAGTCAATAAAAATGTTATATAAACAGATATATGTGATACGAGGTGGGTGAGGGTGGAGATAATATTCATGTCTTTATAATTTTTTTTGTTTGGGTTTTATTGGAAAATTGAAAATGAAAATGTGTACGATGTATATACATACATAGAGAATGAATAAATTGAATTTGTTCTTGTGTTATTCTTATGTTAAATTATTACAATTGTGCTTTGGGAAATGTGATTTCGTTTCTATGTATGTATGTATGTATAATCGTTCATGGAAATGGAAATTTTATATTTATACTTTGGGTATTATAGGGTTACTTCAGTGACTATATATTTTTTTGATTTGTTTTGTAAATATTTAGGTACTGAGATTTTATTTTTTGGTAGCATTATTTTGTTGTTGTATAAAGACGCGAATCGGATCAATCTCAAGTATGATTGTTGTCTGTTATGTACATGTACGTTAGATTACGTTGTTTTGTGTATATTCTATATGGTGATGTATAGGGGTTTACTTATATATAATGTATATAGAAATGGAGGTTTAATCAATTATTTATTTATTTTTGTGTTTCTTTTGAGATGAGTTCAGTTCTGATTTGATATTTACATATAATTATGTTTATACATGGTTTTGATATTTCAATTAATTTAAGGTAAGTTTTTTGCTTGTGATATGCAAACTGAAATTCAATTATGATTTATATTTAATCATATACATGGGTTGATTTTGATTTGTTCTTTAAACAGGTAAACATTTGATTCAAAATGATCGCATATTTATCGACTGTTGATTCGATTTTGCATTTAATTGTGACATGTAAGTTGTCTTTCACAAATATACCATATCTAACACTTAGTTGTTAGTCATTCCAGCTGTCTTTACACTAACATGTTCAAATAAGAGTGAATGTGTGAGTTATGACAGCATTAGTGTTGTGGAGGGTTCAAAAGTCCTTAATGCAAATATAATAATTTTGTTATCGTACCGCACCACACCCACTTTGTGTTATGTCATAAATTTTGTATGATTTATTTGTAACCGACACCCAGTATTTTTCATCTAGAATTTGCATAAACATATGAAAAATTACTATACAAATATTCATATTCGTGTTTAAGTAGTTTTCCTCATAGACGTATATACGTATACAGCTTTTCCACATATAATGCAGTAGTGGTTTGAAACGTCTGCTAGTACGAGTCTGTACGAGTACAGTAGCATAATATTTTTGGTTATTTATTTATTTATTTTCATTAACAACGTCAAGTGTTCGAATGGGAAATGTCTTGGAATGAGTATTATATGCTGTACGAAACATATACCAATGGTAAACGAAGGACGGGAGACGAATATACATATACATATATGTATGAATATAATAATTTATTACATTTTATGTGAGAAAGTTTTCTAAAATTTTTATACTAAGAAGAATGCGGAACGTGATATATTGGCAAAAGTTAAATTTTAATGTATGAGTGAGTGTATAACAAGAGTATATACTTATAGTGGCGTTTAAATCTCAGAATGCTTTTCACTACCCTATATACCATATATGTTATAGACAGCGAGTTATAACACGAAGTGCTGTATTAATTATAATCTCGTTGCGGGGTATATTATATATTGTAGAAGCGATGATTAATGTTCTTATTATAAACCAATTGTAGTATTGATTTGTTAACAGTGATATAATATTTGATGGATTCGTCACGCAACTATTCTTTTTTTTTAATTCATGACCTAATAATACAATAAATATCATCGCCCTTCCCTATAACCCATCTTATATGCGATCGAATAAATCAAATTTGACTTTATTATACAATTAGGATTCGTAGACAACTTGCTATAAAGTGTTCACACAGTGAATACTCCCCGCGCGTATCGATATAAGTATTTACAATTTCACTTGTTATCTTGTTGATTTAAACCAGTACACATAACTAGAAAATATAACATTTCATACTGGGGAAACAATTGGATGTGCGTGTTTCAAACGATAACTAGTAATTAGTTGGATGCTGAGAAGAATCTTGTATTTTATCGTCTTTTACATATATATACATAAACAATAATTAGTGTATTAATTTATTTAAAACAAGCTACACGCATCGCTCTTATATATGGTGTGAAGGTGTTTCAATACTATAAGGTGCTCAATTATACCGATTGTTTGTTTTTCTTTGTGTCTTCAAGGAAATAGAATTGAATCGACTCAGCATAAGCATATATTGGATTATATCGTGACTAGTTTGCATATATGAATATTCGTTTGGTGATGAGTGTACATAAAAAAGCAGGTCACCGTTGTTTTATTTCTTCTAGTGATTATGTCATGGGCCCAGTTACCTATTATTTATATATACATATGTTGTTTATAGTGAATGTTGTAATATTATATTAATTCAAGTATATTGTCAGCTTTAAGGAAAATTAATGTATGATAGTATCGTCAAAAAATCTAAGAATGTGCGGTGATAAAGTAATCGACAAAATTTATTCGCTTCTAATTTTCTTAGATGATATATGAAGTTTCGAGACCTTGAAAGGTTAGATTAGATCTTTAATTTTTAATATTAGTGCAAAATGAATATTAGTTTAGTGTTTTAATTAGTAAGTGTTCTTTACACCACAGAGATGAAAATATATATAGTTGAGTTTTGGTGTGTTAAAAATATAACTACACGATCCTTGTTATTGAACGCAATACTCGAAGCTTCAACGACCAAAGTGTGTCAAAACCAATAAAATGGAGATGCTTCAAAATTATTGCAGTTCATAGCCAAATTTTTTCGATTTTTAACCAAAAATAGTGTTTATTTGGACAACATTGAAATAAACTTTACTGGCAACCACTCGCCTCGTATCGAGCCAACATTTCGATAACAGGGTTGACATTGGGAAAACGTAACTACCATAGTTACGGATCCATATACTTGCAAAATCTTTATATTCACAACAGAATACTATCCTAATTGACACACTTATAGTTCTCAGCTAGCTTCCACTTAAGCTTCCAGATTTTAGTTTTAAGCTTCGGGATTGTGATTTTCTCAGTAATCTTAAGTTAGGTGATTCTGAGTATAAAGTATAGCTGGGTTAATTGATATACTATTCGGAATTGATTCTGAGGTATTATTAATATACCAAACTAAACTTCATGATTGTGTCTTCTTAATATTGTCATGCACTGATCTACATCTTACATAAAAACTATTGATATTTTACGTTATAACATTATAACTGAAATTCGATTTCCAACAGGGTGCTTTAATATTTAATATGACACTCTACGATGAGTGTTATGTAACATATATGTCACTCGTCCAATAAAACATCGGTATTATACGAGATTGTTTCTTATCTCTTCTTTTGATTGTATATATGATATATAATCTTCATTAATTGCGATGTTGTTTCAAATATAATAAAGTGCTTCTTAGTATTGAAACTCATATGAGGTTATCATTCAGGATCAGCACTGATTAATCATTACTAAAGTAAATATACGCTAATTTTTAAATAAACAACAATTGATGCAATAAATAAATGCAATTGTTTATTAAATAAACAATTCATAAACATTTTTAACATCAAGCCCGCATGGTTTGAATAAATAATATATGTACATACATATAAAATAACTAACATGGTTGGGCAACCATAACAAGAAACAGTATAATTTATGTATCAACAAAATTACAAAGTCAAAATATTAATCCGTTCAATTAATTAAACAAGTATTTTTATTTTTTTTTGTAAATAAATAAACTAAGTTCATAAAAACTATTATTTTCAACAATATTCTATACTCAAAGTTTGTTGTTATTTTTAAGTTAAACAAACTTTAAGTGGATCACATACACAAAATGTCAATTGGGCGCATTTTGGCGCCTTTTAAATTTATTAATTCAAATAAATAATAATGTTATATTGATTCATAATAATCTCATCACTAATCGGTCGTTGGCATGGTGGTCGCAACCATGGACCCAATTTTATAAATTCTCTTGAATAAGAAGAAGAAACGAATAATATCTTTCAAGGGTTTTGTACATACGCATGCCGGCTTGAATTTATGGTTGAAATTTTCTTCTTATATGTGGTTATGTAATTCAATTTAATTGAAATTTTATTTATGTTTTGTTTTGATTGCATTTCATAATTTATTCATGAGTGGGTATATAAATAAATCGACAAACACAGAAAACTATTGATTAAAGAAGAATCAAATAATTTCATAACGAAATTTAAAAACTAAATCAATAGTGTTGTTTGATTATGTTGAACTTATAATAAGATGAATTGGTTCTTGTTGTAAAAAAAACTTGAGATTCTAATTTACAATGTACGTTACTACACTCACTTATGTGGTTTTTATTTAATGCTTGAAGTATATATTGTCTTAAAATTTAAATATGGTTGTGAAATATAAATAATTAATTTAAAGACTAGGACGAGATAACTTAAAATAGTTGAGGATACATCAGACGAAATCCCAGCACCAACGCTTTAGAAAATCATCAACAAATTGACATCATATACCCTGACTTCAGTAAAGCTTTTGACTCCATTCAACATCGCCAGATATTGATTAAACTTGATAAGTTTGGGTTTTCGTCAATGTTTGTCAAATGGTTTCAATCTTACTTAACAAAGAGATACCTATTTATCGAAATAGCTGATAAAAAGTCCAATCCTATTTTGGCAAAATCTGGAGTTCCTGATATTTATTGATGACATCACTAAAATAATTCAACACTCTTCCGTGCTTTTATTTGCTGATGATCTTAAAATATTCCGAACAATTAACGATAGAAATGACTCTTACACGCTTCAAGAGGATATTGACAAGATTTGTTCATGGTGTGAAGTGAACCAGTTTAAACTCAATATTCAAAAATGCAAGATAATGTCATATCATAGGAAACATGTCCAAAAATTTCCAATTATAATATCAATGGAACATTAATTGAACGCGCCACCACAATTAAAGATTTAAATGTATATATTTATCAGTGATATTTCATTCTCTAGACGCATCGATTAGAGTATATTGAAAGCCAATTCCATGTTCGGTTTTCTTCGTCGCTGGACTACCGAGATTAAAGACTAAAATGCACTTTTTGTACTATACTTTGCATACATAAGATCTCAGTTTGAATATGCAGTACCAGTTTGGAGTCTTACTCTATATTATGAAAAAAAACAAACTGGAACTACAACTACAATTTACCATTCCATGAGAACCTGGCCCTCTTACCACCTTATACTGTACGCTGTAAGCATATAATATTGCAACTTTGGTTAATCGCAGGCAACAACATTTTTTTGGGAAATATACTTTTGGGTCATGTAGACTCTCCGTTTATTCTTCAGAGCATTAAGATAAACGTGTCCAGTAGAAATCTGCATAAGTGGTTAAAACTTGAAAAACATCGTACTAATTACGGCGAAAATGAACCAATCAATATGATGACCAAATTTTTTACCGATGTTGAGCACTTATTCGAGTTTGAACTGTCTAAAGGACAGTTTAACATCAAATTAAAACAGCACTTCAGACAATTATAATTTTATATATAATACTTAATTTTAAATTTTAATTTTAATAATATTTATTTTCTTAAAAATCTTAATTTTCTATCATTAAATCTTAAAATTTAAATTTCTTATCTGAAATCTAAATGTATTTCATTCTTCATATTGATTTCTTTAAATTAAAAAATAAAATAAAAAATAAATCACTACAAATATTTAATGAATCCCAAATTGCATATGGCACGATTGAACCGTCTTTACTATTGTGGATCTAGTGAAGTCCAGGCCTTGAGTACCATGGCTGTATCGCAAATATTAAATAATCATCTGGAATACACAAAGAAACCTGCTCGATGGATTCCACAAATTTTAAATGAGGCACAAAAAGAGTGATGAACTGGTGACGAATCTTGGTTCTGTACGA
Source organism: Tipula lateralis (assembly GCA_963932295.1). Taxonomy (NCBI): domain Eukaryota; kingdom Metazoa; phylum Arthropoda; class Insecta; order Diptera; family Tipulidae; genus Tipula; species Tipula lateralis. The sequence goes on from OZ010737.1 coordinate 11,216,735, forward strand.
TCCGGAAACCAAAAACCAGTCCGTGCTATGAAGCCCAACAGGAGCAAACCCACTCGTCAAAGCTTAGCAACGAAAATCATCAACAAAAGAAATGATGTCAGTTTACTTCACCCGATCAAAAATTGTAACTGCTATTCTTTTAGAAAAGGGTCAGACGGTTGCAAAATAGTATGGCGAATACTGCTTACCAAAGATTTCAAAAATTTGTTGGAAAACCGCAAGAAAGAGGATTTACTTTTAACATCAGAACAACGCACTAGCTCGAAACTGCTGAAATATATCGAGTAACTTTATTGCGATCTCTGGCATTGAAAAAATACGCACCATATTCTTTGGATCTAGCACCTTGTGATTTCTGGATATTTCCAAAAATTAAAAGAATTTGAGGGGAATGTTATTTAACGCGGAGATAATTGATGTGATTAATGCTGAAACTGATAATCTTAAAAAGCAAGATTTTGAAGATTGTTTTGGGAAGTTTGCATTGATATCAAAAGCGATTATGCAGCGTTTTTGGTTTTGATCGAACTTTTGTTACCCCCCTCGTACTTCCACTGCAAAAACCAAGATTGCATTTTACATTACACAATTCCGTATATGTTGTCATTATAACGTGTTATTATAACGTATATATAAATACTTTTATCGATATATAGTGATTTCTTAAAAATCATCTCGTATGTTAAGCAGTACTTTATAACTAGAATAAAGATGTACAACATAACGCATAAAAACATCCTAAAACCATCATCATTTAAACTAAAAACATAAATCTCAAAGAATCGTCATAAACCAAACCATTAAAAATCACCTTCGACGTCCTTAACACACGCACATTATTGATTTTCGTTTTTAGTTTTATGCCATGTTGACATTAAACGTTCCACATAGCAAAATGACTCATAATCAAGTGTATATATACGTTATTTCATCATCGCATCACATTGAACGCACACACTCATACACACAAGTATCAAGATCCTAACACAATTGTTTAAGAAATGCGAAAATTCATTTCGTAATGAATATTTTATTGTATTTGCCCAAAAGACTTGTACCACACATATACATATAGGGTATACGCGCAAAACGCAACTAATTTTAAATTCAATGTTGAAACTCATAACGTGTAAACATCTCTCTTTGCAATGTCATAAGATGATGATGAATTTATGTTTTAATTTTATTCCAGCAAATATTCAAAAGGAAATATTTTTGTTTGTGCGATGACGTAACGTATACAACCGAGAATGGGGCACACAAATTTCATTACATGAAAAATAAGAAAACGGAGTAATAACCTTCTACAATTCTATATATAAATATGTACAACACAATGTATGTGTGTAAACGAAATTCTGACTCATCATATATCCTATATATATATTCAAAGCATATAGTATAGTATAGAGAGATGGGCGGTGGGGTATATAACGAAGCCTGATAGCATATTTTCTCTATATTTTCTTCTTTTTCCGAACTTTCTACTCTAGTATAATGTACAAAACGTGTACGAAGTGGAATGATGTGTGGCGGCCGTGTAGATATAAATTGTGTTTGGGAAAAATATTCGTTTGTATGTATATATATAAAGCTGTATTGCAGCCAGTGCCCTCTACATACAAATACATTTGTCATTTTATAGGAAAAACGAGTGTTGCCATAGTGATAGTGTAGTGTCTATGTATTTGTAATTGCGCATACATACAAAATATAATAATGTTTTCCATTTGATTTTTCTATCCGTTTTCCACTCTTCCTAGTTAAAACGATTTTGCGTTCTAGTTTTTCATTTTGGTTTCGGTATGGTGTGATATATATATATATATATATATATATATATATATATATATATATATATATATATATATATATATATATATATATATATATATATATATATATATATATATATGTATATGTATGTGTGTACACGTACTGATATAATCGGATGATGGGTAAAATAAATATTGTGTGGTGAATGAGCGCGGCACTGCGGAAATATAGTATTTATATAGCGGGTTGGCATTTTTGGTCGAATGTATTTGTACATTTTTGCTTGGTTCCAGACTGGCTATTAAACATTTTTATGTTAATTTGTGAATATACAGCGAAAATCTGCTCGAAATGTTAATGCTTATTGCGAATCTGTGAAATTATTATCCGGATGGGACAACATCCGAATTGGTAATGTAATATGTGACAAAATAGGAACGGTACTGTTTTAATGGTCAACATTAATTAAATTTAAATTATGGTGCGTTGTACATATATATAATTACGGGTATATATGTAGATAAATTAGTTTTAGTTGTACATAGAAATTAAACAAATTACTATGTTCCAATTTAAATCAAGATATAATTATTGTGTTCTGCAACTCGTTAAAATTAATTACTTATTTAACAGATCACGCTATATTGTCAAAAGTTTAATTTGAATAAAGTTAATTATACGTTTGCAGATATGTTTACCTTTAAGAGTTTAAATAACGTTCATGTTGATATGAAATAGAGATCTACCTTTCTTTTGTAATCATCTCATTAAAAGTTCAATTTACGAAGAACTGGAATCCTCATAAGCAATAAATGAATCAATTGTTTGCTGCGTGGTTTGAACCTTTGTTATTTTGTTCTTATAATGTTCGAGCATATATAGTACGTTTCATTATTTTCTATAGTCTATGATACATTTTCACCTGCTACAAGATTTTCATTCGATAGTTTCTTGCATGCATAATGTACTAATTAAATATCAGTTTTGTTATATTTTCAACATCAAATCAGTTATTGATTCCTTCATTATATATATAAAGCATCTTTTAAATTAACCTTCACACAACATATAATGGAAGTCTGCGGGAGCCTTAAATAATTGCTGAAAAATTATATATGTATGTACAAGTAATATGATTCAAAAGGAAATTAGGCGTTGACCAGAGATGTAGTACCTGTAGTATTTAATGGTATATTTAATCGATCTCTAAATCTTCAGTATTAAATCTTAAATCCTTACTAGTTTCCAAAGTTATATATCTTGAAACTATCATACAAGTGTTTTCAATAATCTGCTATGCAAATATGATCAACCGAAGTAAATCTAATGTGAAAATAACTCGTTTGTACCCGTGTGATTGCTAAATAACATCGTAAAATTAAACTTGTCCCAACATCATTGCATGTTTGACAAATATTAAGGCTGTCTTAAAATTAAAGTACTGCACGATAGTTCCGTTCTACAAGAAAAGCATGCAATGAATGTTTATTCAACAAAAAATGTACATAAAAACTTATTAGCACTTACATATAACTACTACTTCATCTCCGTTTTTAGTATTGTCATCGTTGTTGAACTGACTTTAAATATTATCAACAGTCATTTTTTGTTTTATTAATAAATTGAATGACTTCCATAATATCTTCTGATACTATCTCTTCAAAACCGTCTTCATCAATCTATTTCCCTTTGTCACGGTTTCTGATATATCTAGCATCTCAACAACAGCTTTTTCAATGCCACTTTCTGGAAATATTTTGTTTCACACATCATTAATCATTGAGTCTTTCATTCGTTTCAAGAAAAACTTTCAAAAATTGATACTTTATCTGGTCCAGCCTGCATTATATAAAAGCTGAATTGTTCAAAGGCAACGGACATATAAATGAAGGAATTTTAATACCACTATGCCAAGAGAGTTCCGCAGAAAAAAAGGTTCAAAGAAAGTATTAGCGATAAAAGTATCAGCGATAATAACCATTGAGCGAATATCCTCATCAATGAACCAATAAATAAGAATAGAAGAAGCTGCACAGATCATATAAACATTATACGTCTGATCATATAGAACAGTCAAACGGATGAACTCCATCGCTGTATGTACCTACTCTTCGTAATCAATAGCTTAAAAGTTCTCAATCAATAACGTTCGAATCCGTTGAATTAACGATGTTGTGTTTACTGGTAGAAATATCAACTTAATATTAGAGTTTAATTCAGCCAAACAGTCTGGATGACTTGGTGCATTATCAACAATTAATATAGAATCGTAATGGTTTGAGCTTTGCAATACTTCTCAGTTTCAATACACAAACTATTCAAAAACCAGTTCTCAAACATTTTCGTGGTTAAATTAAATTTGTGAAAGCACAAGAGTTTTACGAAGATTTTCACATAAAAAAACTCTTTTGGTACTTTATGTCCTCGAGCCTGTTTTTCATGCTTCGAAATATAAGATGCAGTCAATTTATTAGCAATTGCTGCTTCACCTGGAAATTTAATACTCTAAAAAAATTAAAAAACGCGCAGTACGAACAAGGATGAGAATGCTAGAACTAAAAAAGATGTAGTTTATCTGAGATTTATAACTCTATATTGTAAAATAGGTTTCAATCGATCGATTTTTCGACTCAACTGCACTATTACTTCATCTAAGTTATGATTAAGTACAGAATTGTTATTCTATAACAGAATACAGACAGCTTTGTGTATTCAACACAAAAGCTGTCAGAAATCCGTTTTCTAAGCTTAAGGCATAGTAAAACAATATAGTGGCTTAAGTAATTTGTAATAAGCCAATTATTATTATTTTGTATTAGTTTTGGGTTTTTGTAAATACATATTAGAGTAATTATCCAGGTTATACCTTTTAAGTTATACAAACTTTATCGTTCATATAGGTTGATATCATATTGATTTATTTAGTCGGCTATCTATTGATTGTGTGTGTGTGTGTGTTTTAGTAAATATGTTTATCAAACAATGTGTTTAATTTTCATACGAACAACAAACTCTGATCGAATCACCATGAACTCAACGTTTCGATTGTAATCTTTATTTGCATAAAAAAAACCAGTTAAGTATGCGCAATAGCAAACAATTTTATGCAAGATTATTGACACTCATGTCTCGCGCGCTTATTTCACGTTAAAAAAACCACATATTGATAGTTTTCAGGGTTAGTTGCAGAAATCAAAGTCAAACTCATAAATGTCACATCAACGGCGAGAGTATATAATTTGTGTTGTCATCTAGATCAGAGCAAACAAGTTTTTATTTTATTTTAAATAAGAAATTCGAAGTATTTATAAACTCCACATATCGAACTTGTAAACTGATTGAGTGGGTAGTATAATACGCACGCGCCTGCATAATATCATGATTACGTAAACATGTTCGGGTCTAGTTCATCATCACAATTATTTAATCGTTAAAAAAACTTTCACTAGTATAATAGTACACCACATTCTAATCACCCAAGCATAACTGAATTACAACAAAATTGTTCAAAAATTTAAAGTTCGTGGCACTTTAGTTTATGTTGTGGCGCCGAAATTGTGTCAAACAAAACGCGCGAGTGCACAATCAAACATTTCCACATGAGTGACCATTTAATTGTACAACAATTACGATATATTATCTGGATATATAGATAAGTACGCGACTAACAAATCAAATTAACCATATCTTTGAATAATTGTGTCTTGTTTATACATTCAAAACAATTAAAGTTAATTAATGGATTTTCTTGAATATATAATTGAAATAGATTAGAATTTAGAACAAACTAATAATAATTATTTTAAACGTTACTTTTGTGTAAAACAAAATGTTTCTTTTGGATATATTTGTTTGACAAATTAAATTATGTGAACGATATGATATTTCAGTAGTTACATCATACCTTCGCGCCGTTTTATCTATTTTAGGATTTATGTCTTCGAAAATTCGCGATTTATGATAAATATTTGGTTATATTTATTGTTACCTGAAGCTACATATTATAACCTTGAATATTTGTCTTAAAGTGTTGTGTATTTACCTTGTTAGTTTATAGCAGAGAACACACACAGCATAGAACGTATACAGCATAAACGAAGTTATTCACACATTATAATATATTATATTATTCGTAATTTATGGGCATGATGTAATTTGATCGAAATGGCAGAGATTCGTGTATATATACATATAAAATTGAAATGTGCATGCATATCTTGATTAAAATTGTTAATTAGTTTTGCATTATTAATTTCGCATTTTCGATCAAGGTTTCGTAATATACATAGTTGTGAGAACAACTAGTAGAATATCAATATAATCTTGTTTCACGCAATTGCATATAAAAGTTTTGTTAGATAGCTAACATTGAATTTAAATTTTCAAATGCATTAATTTTCTCGTGTGATTGTTTCATTGAGTTTTTCATTTTCATAGGCATTGTTAATTTCAAATAAAACTAGTCTAAGAAAAACAACACTATATTACTTTGTTTAATCAAATATGTATCGGTATTTAATCAAGTATGTTTCACCAGGTAATAAACATATGACAATATTTGGAATGATAGTGCGAAAACCTCTCACTTTATACCAAACGATAATTCATTAGCATCAACAAATAAATTCTCCAACTTATATCTCCTCTTGAACAAATTTTTTTCGCTTCCATTGCTTTAAAACTGCGTACTTATAAACATATAATTTTCTTATAAACGAGTCGTGCAATATATACCCAGGCTCTTAGTTAACCCGACTATATCTCTCATCGGTTCTTAAAAGTGATGCATAGCACAATTGGGCTACATTTAACGTGCAATGTAAGGTTATTTTTTACGTTCTTTAAAACCTGACACGCCATGTCTTAACAAATGTTATTGTAAATAAATCATCATCTGTTAAAAATTGTTCTTATTATTTTACAAAAAGAGTTTGTGCTATAATTAACTGTGTACAATTCTTTTCTAATTTGACTATATACTGAATGTTATTGACTTGGTCGAGTTAAGTTAAAAAGATCCAACTCATAACTTATAGAGTTGAAAACTAATTGATTTTGTACATACGCTTTTATCTATATTCATGACCAAACCGAATGTCAGTAGATTTTGAACATTTCAAAACAGAAGGCACTGTGAATGTCGTTGTCTTCGATTTTTTACATTTAGTTTACCTTTTATGTCATTCACGCTGTTTTCTTTACATAATTTACTTAAACCATTTTTTACATGTAAAATCCCAACTGTGCCTAAACATAACAAAAAATTGTTTTAAAAGTTTCTGCAATCAATTTCATAATTTTAATTGTTTTGACCAGCTTTGTGGAGCATTTTTGTTTGACATTTTCTTTCATACTTTGACTCTCACTGCATAGTCGGCACAACACATGTTTCGCAAATTCTAATCCCCAATTGCTAAACCGGCAACTACCGGCTGATCTCGGTCTTACTTCTAAATTTAATTCGATTTATCAACACCATCTGATTACTTTACACTCAGAACGTTATGCCAAAATGTGCTCCATATATTGCCCTAAGATATTCTGTAATATCTTCGCAGGAAGGTTTTGGTGTAAAATGACTGCGTCGCACCAGCAATCTCAAGGACATCCCACTACTTTGGTATAAAAAATATAATCCATTTTGATATAGGTTTCTTGGTACGGTTACTTTGAGCTATCAGTATTATACACTCTAAATAATACTGGATAAATTATTGTTATTATACAACTAATACCCAAGATTACGGAATCAAATATAAATTATGTAAGATTTACGATAAATATAATGAATAAAGGGAGTTTCAACTTTTCGCAATATTTGTTCATATTCACACAAATAATTATACTTAACGGTATAAGTATAAGATTAAAAGTAAATAAAATAATTACCTAAACCATAAAAGTTATAAAAATTCCAATGTGTTTCTTAAAGAAAATTACAAGAATTTCTTTTGTACTTCCATAAACAGCTATATAGATAATTACATTATTTGCAATAAAAAGCTTAATATCTAATTACTCTGTCTGTCGTCTAAGTCGGTCGTGAACAAAGTAAATTTTTATTAAAAAGCGCGCACTTTTTTTTATATTGTGTCGCTTTTGGTACCAACCATAGAGTGTAGATCTTATGTGTTACCAACTAATCGATCGTGACGGAAATATTATTGCATCGATGGCGATAATACCTAATACGGGTTTTATAGATGAATTGGAAATCTTTTATCTAATCATCTTGATTTACATAAAACTATCAAGTTAATAATTAATGTTTATGTTAGGGTATGGTTAATTGATTTATTTGTATCAGACATTGAAGATGAGAATAAATTTTCATTATTTCCATGGTTTCTTTCCACTACATTAAAACACCACCATTGTGTATATGTGTTGAAGAGAAAGCATTAAGCACGTACAGATCTAGTCGGGTTTAATTCAATTGAAAATTGTATTTTAATTATATATGTCTGTAGACACTATATCTATAACTTTGTCGCAATGACGATGGTGTCGGTAAGGGAAATATATCAATAACCCCGCAAGGTGTTAATTTAATTATGCATCTATATAAGAAGTATTCTTTACATATAATTATTATAATTTAACTCACACAAATGATTCATTGAAACCATACTATAACGGTAATTGGTATGCAAAACATGCTATGCGACAATATAAATTATTTTGTACATGACATAAGTTTAATTGAGCTTTGGATTCTTTACTATGATCGGTTTATTTAATCATCATTGATTAAGATTGTAATGATTTATCCTTAAATCAAAAATCTGTGAGCTAAAATACAAATTTTGATACTATCAGCAAATTATTAGGAGCCGTTTCCACGAACAATCATCATGATAATGATCTTGTAAAGTCAGAGCTAAACAAAATTTATGCAGAAAGAAAATTTTGTGAAAATATCAGCGAAGTCATGCAATTTTTCTAAACACACAAAATCGCAAATCGCCAAGATGGTAGTTACATATTCAACCAAATACATATTTATGCGCCTAAATGATAACACTCGTTTGTTTTAACATTTAGCTAAGACACATTTAGTGTTGAATAATTCAAATGAAATTATAATGTTCTTTCTCTTTCTTTTATTTCAGTACCGACTAAACATGAAGCTATCAAGGTTTCATATACCATACACAATTTTCATCCTTCAACTATTAGTACACTTCTCACATGGCCAACCGAAAAGTGTTTATGTATTTAAATCAATCGTAGGAAGTATTAGACAAATTGTAACATCAAGCGTATTAGCTTGGGAAACGTTTGTAAATGATGAAAAACAAATGTCGTTCGGAGTTGTGGGTGGTGTATACTACGAAACACCCGAAGAGGTAAGTGATACAATATTTGTGTGTGTGTGTGTAATATGTAAGTAAACAAATTAATTAATTTACAGAGCTACAACATATACGTTTGTCGGGCATTACTAGAAGGTATTTTAGTACCCGGATCGACAAAACGTCATAGTAATACAACCGTTTGTATTGTTTCGATGCATACATCGCCGAGTATGCATCGGGCATTTGAAATCCTCGTGAATCGCGGCAAGGGAGCCAAATTACAATGGATGAGTTGGTCGAAATTCTCCGGTTCGATGCCATTCGGCTCGATTTGTACTTCTGATGGACATGTAAATATTCACCGCAATCATTTTTGTTTCGTTGAAATAATTTGTTTGTGTTTATATAATTGTAGAATACAGATTCTTACGTTTCTCGGCATAAAGTACGCCGAGATGATCATCACGTTGTTGGTGAAGATTATATTGTCGGCCGATTCGAACCAAACAATTTATTGGGCAAAATTTTCGTCAATAACAATGGCGAAGAAGAGGTATAAATGTTATTTCGATTACTTTGATTCGATTAATCTCAATTTGTTTTTTTAATATATTCCGCAGAGTTATGAAGAAGGTGAAATTTTAACAGAAATTGAACCAGTTCGATATGAAATTCGGGACGTAAAACCAGATAAATGGCGAACGAAAGTAACACGTGATGTTCAAGTGTTGGGCAGTAGCGTGTTATCGAATAACGAAATGCAAAAGAGTAATGTGGAGACAATCATAAGTTATATTTATGATAAGGAAGAGCATTGGGGTATGGTTGATGGTATGGCAAAAGCCTTACCAACAAAAATAATTGGCAAGGATAAAAAATCAGGCACGGAAACAATAAGCGAAATCAATTGGGGATTAAAACATGTCGAAAAGATTGTTGATGTATGTTTGCTTTGAAAATAATCAAAAATAATAGTGTTACATGTAAATCTTCTTTCTTTTCTCGCTACAGACAAAAACAATCAGCACTGAACTTCAAGCTGGCACTGCATTAAATGTAACCCTAACAGGTAACTACACAATATCCGAAGGACCATATACTGCAATCCTTACAACATATTTTAATAACAGTACGGATGTTTTGAAACGAAAAATCCACGGATCGGTTCGCAAAACCGACATGCTTGATGTAAAAATTGATTTTGGTGCTATTTACTGGATTCACAATCAAACAATGTTACCAACCACAACCACATCAACCACAACAACATCGACGACAACAACAACGGAACCGACTACAACATCGACACGCGAACCAAAACCAATTCAAGCATCACCAATCGATGAATCTAACGATGATTTGGATGATAACGAAATACCAGCGGACGAGAGTCATGAGGAACCAAAAATTGCGCTTGGCAATATGGCTGGGGCGCACACAAAACAAGAACAAAAAACAAGTGAGAATGCAAATGGGGGCGCATCACATATTACGTCGTTCACTATTTCGACACTACTTGGTATCTTAATAATTTATTATATTTGAGAAAATTGGTTAATTTTTGTTTAATTTCGCGTGTCTAATACGTCTTTATTCATAATAATTAATTAAATTAGATATATAAATAATAATATTATTATTTTGATCATAAAAAAAAAATCAGTTTTGCGAGCATGTGTGCGAGAGATGGATATATAATGTGTAAATAGATAGATGATGAGTTTTGTTATTATGATTATTAATCTTGAGTTTTTTAAGTGGTTTAATTTAATAAGATATAAAAAGTGTCAAATGAAAATTATGTTTAACAAAAAAAAAAAAGTAATAATAATAAAATAAAACAATGGCCTTTTTGTAGTGATTATGACGTCTAACAAAACTATATATAATTATGTAGTTAAGTGTATGCGCGCGCGAAATGAGTGCAAGAAGATATCAAGCCCCCCAAAAAAAAAATATTGAATTTTTATTTTCTTAAGTACAAAGTGGATTTTTGTTGAATCTAAGACATTCCAAGTTTATAATTTTGTTTTTTTTATATAATGTATTATAAGTTGATGACAAATTAAATTATTAAATATAAGAAGTAAATAGCTTGTAGCATTTTATTGTATTTTATTATGATGAACTTGAATATAATAATGAGGCAAATGCTTCAAGTGAATTAATGTTTTGATTAATGGTTGTATCAAGGTAAATAACGATGAGCATTTTAGAAGGTTCTGCCAAGTTTATGACATCTTTCTATATGATTCCAATCATTAACGTCTCACTAACCATGTCCTTTATTTTAAACCAAGTGCTGCTAAAAGCTTTTCATTGTCAAAAGTTGGTTTATTTATTTTATTTATATGATTAATCAATGTCCAAATATTTTATAACTCGATGAATGTATAAATTCACTATCGAATTGAAATACTTTGCTAAATTAAATCTTATAATTAATTATTACAATAACAAATATATGAATAAATAACCACTTTCTCCTTGTAAATACAAGTAATTATTGTATATATAAATATATAATTAATATATACAGATTTGTAATAAGGTAATTTTTTTTTATTTGTTATAATTTGCAAAATTCATAAAATATATATAATTTCCATTTTAATAATAGAAAAGTAATAATTATATTTTTCCAATAATGAAAATGAAAAAAAATATTTTTTTACAAGAATGCTTTTTTACGAATATAAAATTAATAATTAAAATATACATGTGATAAAAAATCCGATTAAATTAATATTGTACTTTTCACAAATAATCATAATCAATTATTATTTTATATTAATTTGATTAATTTATCCGAAAAATAAAACCGAATAAATTTCCATGTGGGTAGCTTTTTTATAATACAGTATATATATACTATAAATAATAAATAATAAAAATATAAATTTGTATTTCAATGCTTTCAAATTTATTTAAAAAAAAAATTTAAATTAAAAAAAAAATATTTAATATATGTATATGTATAAAAAAAAAACAAAGTACCGCACTCAAAACAATATATAATTATTAATTATGTATAACAATTATAATATTATTTTATTATTACAAAACAAAAAATATTTTTAAGTTAAAATTAAAAAATATATTAATTTAATTACAATTAAATATTGTAAATATAATGAAAAATAAAATAAAAATGGAATTAATTGAAATTCGTTCAGGAACATGAGAAGAAGATGAAGAAGAGAATTAATGATAAAAAATTTAATTATTTTAAATTGAAAATAATTTTTTTCTAGTATTAAATTAAATCTAAAATAAAACAATATAAAAAACAAAAATTTTGATGTTATTTAATTATATAAAATAAATAATGAATTCATAAAAAAAAATCAATGATAATTTGAAGAATAAAATTTCAAATAACAAACATAAATTTGATTAAAAAGCTTTTTAATTAACTGTGACGGATGTCGGATAATTAGATCGTGGTTTGTACAAAAGGTATGACATATTTTTAATTTTATTTCTTTCAATTTCAATTTAATTTTTTGATATTTTATATTTATCAGCATCGTTTGATACTGTCTGCTTTAAAAAATTGATCCAAGTTTGTTTGTTAACTTTTCTTTTAATTTATTTAACTGTTAATGATAGAGTTAAGATGGGTTCATGGTAGTGTTTGACTCTTGAAAACCAGGAAATCAATTTATTATTCCTTGGAATCATATTTCTTCTTCAGCACATTTAAAAAAAAATGGGTTAAGTTAATCGGTAAAGGGTCGTCAACTACTGGAGTAAGTCAGCATTTAGCTTCGTTCCACCACATAAACATTAATAAGTGAGTTTAAGTATACGAAAAAAGAAATAACTAATACAAATAAACTAAACTTCAGCACCAACCATCAGTTTTAGTTTACACAAAAATGCAGTCGCTTATGGAAATTGTCGCAAAACTAGCTGCACAGCAGTTTAATTTACATAAAACCAATAAATTTATACAATAAAATTGGTTCAAGATTTTTGGAAATTTAAAAAACTGTTAATACCCTAATGTTAGTTTGCATTTCCGAGGAGGAGATTTTATTAATTTAAAGTTAATTCAAATAAATGGAAGTTGTTCTGCTGACGTGGTTCTTAATTTAGAACATGCCAAGCTTGTAGAATTTTTTGTTATGATCATGCAATCTACCTGGCTGTGCTTGACGTTAATTATAAAAAGACAGCTGACGAGATTACTGAAATCGAACTGACTAGTGACAGTTGTGACTTTGAGAATAATAATTATGATGTTTCAAAATATAGATTGATTGTCAACTTATACATATGATCATAGAATTTTACCTGTTCCTATTCTGCGATCTGATATTAAAACTATGTATGTTAAAATTCAACATGGTCATGAAATTATCTTAATTCGTGATCTCAAAGTAAAATGAAACAGTATAGGGTATCTGACAATTATATGTCATTTGAACCGACAAAAGTTAGCTGTCGAAGCTCTTAGGGAAGAAGAGTCGCTAACTTAATAACGAGTGAGGGCATATTATTATTTTTATACAAAGGAGAACAAATAATGGTCCGATTATTAACTAACAGTAGTACAGTACAAGCTGAAAATAAAGTTCAAGCAGAGCGAGGGTTTCAGATCTATGATGGCATTGTTGCTTCCAACGATACAACCACAGATATGGGAGCATTGAATTTTCAATTTGCTACATCTATAAGGGATGCCGAAAAAGTTATTGTAAACTTATACTTAAATATTTAAGTAAGAAATGCTTAGTCTTAAAAAGTATGTTTGTTTGTGTTTATCTCTACAATCTGTTTCGGGGTCGAAGCACTTCCAACTCTTTCGCGGTTTGCTTATTTACGTGCTTACCTTACGCCACTACAGCCGAATCGAGGACGTACGGCTATAGGTCCGATTTACCTAACCATCTGCACATTGCATAGCTGGAAGATGTCAGTACTATAGGCTGTCATGGAGCTGAACTCCAACAGGAGGTCATTGATAGGTTCATTCACCCCAAAATTCTTTGTCGAGCCGTGTGTTTCAGCACTATTAGACAAATTTAAGTAAAAAAAAAAAAATTTTTTTTTTTTTACGAAAATTTGTCTAATAGTGCTGATCACACCTAAAATGAAAAATTGCTTTTTGCATCCTGCCACCCCTATCGGGATTCGTACCCGGTACTCCCACTCCAACTGGCGCAGCTTTAATCACTGCGCCACCTGGGCGGTCGTTTTTAAAAAGTATTCAACCAACTTGTATCGAAAGCAAGCGAGTATTTTCTAGCTCATCAAATTTGTGTACGAATAAGAATGCAAATTTAGCAGATAAATCTATTGATATTTTGTTTTCTTAAGTCTTATTTCAATCGTCAGTCAGGCAACGAAATGATCAAAATATGGCATGCCTTATCAATCCTTCATCCCGGGATCGATAAAAATGCCGAGAAAGCCTCTAGTTCATGGGTAAATGACTGAAGGTGGTTTGGTAAATTTCTGAGTATACTCATATTGAAATTAATAATTTCTAACTGAACTTCTCTCTTAGAAGAGTTATAATATATGGATGTCCCGAATTATCGTCTAGAAGGATTAATACGTTATCATCCTTCCCTGGAGATATATATGTGATATGAAACTTGATAATCTGAATGATTTTAATAACAGATGAATCAAAACCAAACTTAGTTTTTGTGATGAAAGTTCTTTCAGGTATTTGCTTCCAAGAAAGTAGTCTCATTCCTCTACGAGTCATATATTTAATAATTTTAAGGATTCTGTTGTTGTTAGAATGCTTGTGAGCTTTGAGGTTTATAGTGTCCCTGACTTTAAAAACGAGTTGATTTTATTATCACGTATTGATTGTACATTTCTACAGTTAAAAGTAGTCGGGAAAGTTAGTTTTTCAAGGACACCGCTTACACACTTGATAGAATTCCATTTCTTTGATGTCTGGTGTACGAATTTTAACTGAATGTTTAGATTATAATTCCAAACGTTTGCGCACAGAGTTGTGTAGATAATAATCGAAGAAAAATTAAATAATTTGATGAACCGGATGTAATTGATTTAGAATTCTTTAAAATTTGACCACCAATTGAAATAGAATCACAAAAACAGTTTTATATTCGTAGACTACATATGATAGTTTGTTTGTGATATTGAACTTGACTTGCGATAAATGCGGCAATAAAATTAAACTCAATTAACAATTTATATTAAAACAAAAGTTTATTTACAATTTCTTAAATTAAATTATAGTCAAATAAATAATTTAGCAAGATGAAAGTTGTAGAAGCGCAATGTACAGTTTGCAAATGTATAGAACCATAAATTAGCCACATTCCTCCTATCTTGTGTTAGTTAACCTCTTTATAAATTGCGACTTAGAGAATGTTCGATTGCATCACAATAATACAGCAATAACATTTAATTAAATCAAAAACAAAAAAATGTTGCAACAAAATTGCAATAAAAATTGTTGATGATTGCTAAAAAAATACTTAAGAATTATAAATTCGCGATCAATTAAATTTCTTATCATTGTGGTACGTTGTTGACATCGTCGTCGTTATTAATGAACCAATCAATTTATCGATCGCATATCATATATACATAACGGAATATTAAATTCCATTTCCTCTCGAACCCTTTCACAAATATGCAATAATAACAATAATATTGATGCGATCATCGATGATCGCGTCCATCGTAATTTTTTTTTGCTATACCCGCGATATATAATAATATGCTGAAAACCGCAAAGAAAATATGTGATCAAATTGATATGCGCGATTACACAACATAAGAAAACCAGTAGTATCCAATCAATATATGTATGTATGTTTCTGTATATTATGATGTACCCAATGTTTATGTATGTACATAATATATATTATGTGCCAAGCTATGTCACGCTATGCAATCATATAAATATATACAATAAAAACATGTTTATCATTTTTAAATAATTCTTGACTTAAAATAACAGCATACAGTTTTGAGACATACACTTGGATGCAAAAGAATCGCATATTTCTTAATTTTCCACAAATATTCAAAAATATCAAGCAACATCCAGTATTTGTTTAATTTGTTTTAGTATAGATTCAAAGTCTAATTTCAACACCTATCAAATGGTACCTTTCTTTGTTTTTCTCCTGGTTTGAATGACAGCATCCATTCGATGCTGTATTGATTTCACCAAAGTTTTCACAAGACCTTCAGGTATCGCCTCCAATTCATCTACGATCACCTGTTGCAACTCCTGGTGACTCGTTGGAGCAACATCTCTGGCTTGAACCCTACTTTTCGAGCTTCGATCGGGTCGCTCCATAACCGGCACATCCACGTCTTAAAGGTTCTGGTATACCACGCCATCTGTATACGGTCTTGTATAATCTTTCATATCGCTCTCCTTGTTTTCTGTAAAGTTTTCCACGTCCATCGGTGTCATATAAACATATCCTGCATCCGTTAGAGAACAGGACTTTTCCATTCTTGTTTTGTCTAATTCAAATGCTCTCGAGCGAACACACGACGGGCTTGTCGGTGGGCTGCGGTCAATTTCTACAGTTTGCTGGTTTGTGTGCAGTCAGATTAACTTCTCAAAGTCGTCTTCTAACTGTCCACCAACTGACTTCGACTTCACGAACTTCTTGGAGCTGACGTCCTAGTTGAACCGCATTCATACGACGATTTCGTCGATACAAGAAACCCGTCATTACGCTACGCTGTAGCACAAGAACCACTAATTTTCTAATATCTCTGCTACACTCAACGAACGGAGAATCGGCTCAAATTTAGTTGTAGAGCCACTTCACTTTTGTGCTGCTCCGCATAAAATAGTGCAACCACTTGTGCGGTTACTACTGGTGTGCTATCTATTTCTTTGCTCTTGTTGTAGACGTTATTAATAGAGAACCGTTCAAGCTAAGCGTCGACATGCGAATGTTCGAGATTCCGAGCAAAATATGACATGACATGCTATTGTATTGATCTTGTTGAATTATTATTAGAATTTAATTCGAACGCCTGCTATATGCATTTGATAGAAAATCACTTTGTTGGTATGGTACAAGTACAAAAAAGGTACCCCTGGATAGGTATTAAAACTTTTAATCTGCATACAAAAAAATTAAACAAATGCTGGATTTCTTTTTGATATTTCTTAACTTTAGTGGAAAATTGTGCGAATTTTTTGCACCCAAGTGTATATAACTACATATATATTCAAGAAGAGAATTTATGAAGATGTAATTTATGAAGACGGTTGAATATATATGTATGTGCAAATAAGAGTAAAAATGCAAAAAGGAAGTCGAATTGACATAAAAATTGTTGTAAGCACAGTTTAATTTGATGGAGATAATTTCGATGCACAACTAAAGAATTAATATCACTTATGTTGTCATTGTTAGTATTATTGTTATCGGATGTGTAAATTTATGTATCTGCCGAACAAGTTGGTCTTACGACCTAATTCGTATATAAATTACACTCAACGTCATGTTTATTATAAAATATTAGTTGCAATAAACTACAATCACTGTTGACGCCATTTCGATTGTTTTTCTGTCTTTAAAAAAAGGATCTTATCTTTTCTTATCATTTTCTATTTTAATTTGCTAGATACCACATATCACAATAGAAGGCATAAACAAGGCTCTAAAAATATTCGGCTATGGTTGTGGGGATGACCAAATACGTGATTCGTTTTTTGAAAGATTACATCAGTATTCTCTAGCTCCTTCCATTCTGTTCAATCAGTTGCTGAGATTGGGACAGTTTCATAAAAAATGGAAGAAAGCCAGAATAATCCCACTATTCAAAACTGGGGATAGAAGTGATAGTTATAGAGGTATAACGTCGATTTTATCTATACTCAAATTATTTGAACTTGTAATATGTAATTCCTTCAAAAAAGTGTTGCCCGTACATTTTCCGCATGTCGAGACACCACGCAAATTCTATGTGAGGTTTTATTAAACGATAGATGGGAGATATTACCCTACCATACCACGTTATCTGGATGGCTGTAAAACATATAACATAGCAACTCTGGAAAATAAACGTGAGCTTTTAAAGTGTTCAATTCGTTTGACTTTTATTTCATGAACTTGTGCACTTACTGTATTAGGCCTTCTTTTTTATTATTACTGAATTGTTATCTTTTACAAACGTTTGAGAATGGTAGGAATATTTTTTTGTAAATTTAATTACCTCATCTAAATCAAATGTTCACATATGTTTTATAATACTCTGTTCACAACGTAAATCTTAGCACTGCACCTTCATAAGGTGTGACTATATAAACGTAATCTCTGTTTATGTAAATTAATTTACTATATAAAAAACAGCATGATTTTGTTATTACTTGTGACAAAATTGTAGTGTAATCCTAAGACAGTTTAAAAGCTTTAATTTCAGATCAACTAAGTAAACTATTCGGTGATTGACGAAAAATATTTGATTGTAATCTTTGCACTACCAACGTCGTACCTTACGCCATTACAGCCTAATCGATGATGTACGGCTATATGTCTGTAGAAATATGGCTGGCTCATAAATTCTGCAGCCCATCAGAGTGTCATAGATGTGCTCATTCACACCATCGATCAGAAGAAGAGTACTTACTTCAATTAAGAACGGCCGGAAACGATCAAGTTGCTCTTCGAGCCATTAAGGACAATGGTCCTTTAAACCAATAAGGTCGAGCAGAAACTAGCTAAATCGAGTTGTCTAAGCCTACTAAGACCTTACATAGTGAAAGCGTATTAAAACAAATCAAAACAACAACAGTTGACGAAAACTGATGGTAATATTTGATGTATACTGCAAAAAGGCACCAGGATCATCAGTGAATCTATAATGATGAAAGGCCCAAAATTCAGAGTAGAACCAATAGGAGTTAAAAACAGTCTCGTATAGAACAACAGCAGCAACATTTCTCGAGTGTTGCAATTGGTAATGGAAGAAAAAAATAATTTTCTCTGTCATATTCAGCAGAGATATAATTCCTTTATAATTTTGAAGCAGAAACTTTTGAATTTGATTTACAAATTGATCCTGTTGGCTGCCCATAACCAAAAACGATTGCAGCAAAGCTGTTGATGCAAGAGATTGATGAGCTTACATATATTATAGTACTAACATGGACGATGGGTTGAGTCTTGAATTCTGTATTCAAACAAAGAGATATGTTCATTAAAACTTCCGTATAGCGAAAGTTCAAAACTATCAAGCTAGAACCGCGCAAAGTTTAAACTTGCTGTATGATTTTGTAATAAGAAAACTAAAAGCTCACATTATGTAATACTTATAAGGCTTCATATTATGAAAATATGTATGTTATGCATTTGATCAACTGCACAGAAATATACATTTTATCAACTATATATAAATATAAAGGTGTGTAATCGGAATACTCGTATCTTAACTCCTATAATTGTGTAACCTTTCTACTAATTTTAAAAACTCATTTTAATTGATGGCCGTGTATAAATAAAACTCGTCACGATCACTGTCAAACGATCAAACGATAATAAAAAAACTATTAAATATATATACTCATATATTCAGACAGACAGACATAACTCGTATGATTTGCAGTTTAACTTATCTAAATTAACCCAAATTACAAGCCACCGACGACAACAACAGTATACTTAATCATTTTTAATTCATAAAAAGTATTTAGCTCATTGATAAATTAATTCATCATCAAGCTCATTCTTGAATAACATATTTTGAACCATACGCAACTAGACAGATAATAGCCGCGCACAGCAGCCACAATAACAAAAAACATAATATGTAAGTATGTACATAAATACAATTTAATTTAATTATTTATGTCAGTATAATTGCACTGTAATTATTATTATTATAAATAATTTATATATTTAATTCTAAAAATTGCATTCACTAGAATGCCATTATTTTTAATTTTATGCAATTTATGATTTACACTTATGTTGTGCATAATAAAAGTGACGTACATATATTATCGTTCAATATGTATAAGTGCAATGATTCAGAGGCGTCCTAATGGGATTTACTATTTTATAATATTAACACTGCACTGTTTCAATTACATAATAAAAGTTTTACACACATTTTATGACTGAAATCGCATGATGCGAGATTGACGCGCAAAATTAAGTAATACGACATTGAATTACTAATGTGACCTATATATGAGTTAACATAATTTATGTGATTTCCATAATCATACTTTAAGTATTTATTAAAATGGGGATCATTTAACACTTTAGCTTCCAGTGTTGTAATGAGCATACACTCTAAATTCCACCCAAACCAATGTTGTTCTATAGGCATATACATTTGAAATTCTTTTTCCCTGTGCTAGTGTTGTTATAGACATGCATCCAAAATACCTTCTTACTATGCCAGTGTTGTTGTAGACATACATTCTAAATACCATCCAACCACGCCAATGTTGTGTCCGGACATATCTCCCAAAATCTTTCTCATAGGGCGAGTGAATTTGTAATGTATATCTAGAACAACATTGGCATGGTTGGGTGAAATTTAGTGTGTATGGTCATTACAACATTGGTAACCAAAGTGTTAATTAAAAATGGGTATGCCAAGAAAAGATATACTACTATTTGCACGTTACTACAAACATTGCGCTCTAGAGATAAACTTGATTAAATTCGTGGTTTCACTCTATTGTTAATCTAAACAAATTTTCCGTTCGTTCTTTGGGCTTAAACCCAATTTTCTGGAAAAAATCGAAAAAATTCTGGTCGGCGATTATCGGCTATTTGAAACAATTACAGTTCAAACTCGATTTACACAACTCAATTAAAACTAAGCCAGTTGCTACTACTGAATATGTCGCATGTACCGACCCGACCGCACATGAATTTAATTATACAATTCGTGTATTGATGCAGAATTTAGCATAATATATGAAGCTTTTTTTAACATCTCTAAGTGTTGTTTGTGATTTGAATATAGATTCTGCCATATACTGTCACGATAATCTACAAAATCGTCTGTCAAAAGCTGATCCACCAATGAAATCCTAACATGCTTTGTTGATAAGTGCCTAATTAACTGAGGGGTATTTCATCCTCAGAATCCAAATCAACGAATTGTGCCTTGCATTAAATGACTTCAAACTATTTTTTACTGGTTTTCATTTAAACTGTCTCCAAATTAGCCAAAATTTGCCAACTGTTTTTATGAGGTGTATTGAGGTGTGCCAATAAACTTTTTTTTTATAGTTAGTTTTGATTAGATTAATGACATTTTTATTCAGTGATTATAATAAGACAGTTCAGGTTTTTAAGCAGCGCTGTTGGTATGTATAGGAAAATGAAAGCTTTGAAAGCTTTTCACTAACAACTTTTCAAATGCGAATGTTATGGCACTTTTTGCTTATAGTTGCAATGACCAAGTGTTGCGTAAATCGAGCGTATACTGTAACTGGATTGTAGATATTTTCCAATTTGGTAATTCATTTTGACTGTATGTCCAAATGTTGTCCTAAACTGACAAAAACAATTTTAGGACAAATCAGGGACAAACTTCACGCATTTGTCCAACTATAGGAAAATTGTCCTAATCATAAAATAATTTGAATGTGTTACTAAAAGTAATATAAAAAATTTATAATAGACGATAAATTAAGTAATCAAACTTATTCAATATAATTAAAACGAATTTCACGGTAAATTCTTAACTAAAATTAAATAAATTCAACTAATTATAATGTCAGTCCAAAAGGTATACCCAACTTTAGACCCACAGTTTTGATTAGATGGAAGTTCCATAAAACTATATTCAATTACAGGTCCGTTTTCATATTCAGGAGATACGACCCTAGGTTGCAGGTTAGGTTAGGTTGAGTGGCTGCAACAGCACTCTTAGACCGTCGACGGTTCGTTGTGAAAATCGATATTTCGAGTTAAGTTCTTGTATAATTCGCAAACATTCGCAAGCACATACGTCATCATCAGATCAAAACTGGCCTAATGATTTACAACATACAAGCAAACAACATGAATTACAACTCACATCTAAATACTGTTCAAATATATGTATACTGCTGCTCGCTTTACATTGGTGACTCCGAACGGCCGTGTTTAGGGAACATTACACGTGATATTCACGTTCTGACACAACCTCCCGAAAAAAAATTCATTCTACCTCCCTGCCTACCTAATATGGCAAAAATTAGCTTCCCACAATATAATTGCCTGCCTTTTCTCTATGGTCCGTTTCGCACTTTCAAGGCTGAGATATTTCCAGGAAGTTCGTTTCATGCTGCAACAAAGACTAACGTGGGCAAATGCGGGCATCCACAAATACAGCATGTGGTCAGGTTAGTTTTTTGTCGCAATAAGCCTAACCACTAAGCACCACAACCCCAACGCTTTACGGCATAGAATAATCAGAATCAAAACCAGAGGGGAAAACTTCACTTGCGAGTAATGTGGCGTTCAGAAATTACTAAAATAATTCGCAAATACAATTATCATCACGCCACAATCAATTAATCAATAAAATCGAAATTTCGAGTTAAGTTCTTGTAATTCTCTTGCACTGTCGCGCCACGATTGAATGTACATTTACGAATCGCACAGTACGAACATATTAAGTGCAGTAGAATATGCCTGATGAGATGGATTTGACCTTTTTTGATCATAGTCATTCCAATGATCAAGATAGAAACCGGCCTTAGCACATACATACAAGCAACAACTCGAATTACATACAACTCTTCAAATAATATTCAAAATTATAAATCTAGCTTAACCTATAAAATGCGTTAATAGCTTTATTCATCTGAACTTTCTGGAAGTGTATAGGTTTTCGTATTTTATTAATGCTTTTTATGAATTTATATATCGATAGGATACGCCAAGTCGGTATACAACAAACTTCTGACATTTAAAGAAGACTATATTCTTTCACTACAGTTAAAATCAACATCCACCACCTTTTCCATTCTACTTAGTAAACATATATCTTAAAAGCCAAATGGGACGCAAGTATAAAATATTTCAAGCATTTCGATGCATCTGAGTTAGTTTTTGGGTCAGGGATCCAATGAAATCTAATATTTCGAGGCTTAGAAATATCCTGTATATCACAGCGATTAAATAATATCAAATTTTTTTATAAAAACTGGTTCGATGTAGACTCGAGCTTAGCGATATCATGATTAATTACACCTTTGAAGGCTACATAAAAGAAATTTCAATGAAAAATATATTCTGAGAAAGCTTTTATTGCGCTAAAGTTGTAACATTGATTAATTAGATGTCATTGGGCTTAGACGTTGAATTTCACATTTTTGTAAAAGGACACCTCATATACTTGTCCATGGATCCAAAATCATAAAATATAAAATCAATACACCAAAATAAAAGTGGAGGT
This sequence comes from Tipula lateralis, assembly GCA_963932295.1. NCBI lineage: Eukaryota > Metazoa > Arthropoda > Insecta > Diptera > Tipulidae > Tipula > Tipula lateralis. The sequence goes on from OZ010737.1 coordinate 11,240,191, forward strand.
AGGTGGGGTTTTCCTTTCTTAATCGATTGACAACAATTTATTTACCAGTATGTATGGTGCGGAGGTTCTTAGAAATTTACAGTTTTAGAGAATATACGAGAATATCTAAGTTGTATTTCAGATTGTTATTTATCTTTGTAAAATTAAATTTCAAAACATGAGCTTATAATTAAAAAACTTTTCATTTATAAAGTGGATTAAAAATTGTTACAACAAATTGTATCATCAAATCATAAGTGGTATATTATCTTCGGGCGGAAAAGCTTTTCGATTGAACTTAGCATACATATATAAACTCATTCGTAAGAATGTTTGATTATTTTCTTTCATTTCCCAAGTAATGTACATACATACAAAGCTATCTTTGCAACATTTCTTTGGTTACAATAGAGTTTTACAACTTCAAAGTGAATAACAACTATATAGGGAGTGTTACTCAGTAATAAATTTTCACATCAAACAAGATTTTTGTCATTTTCCAAGCATCAAATAAACTAGACAATTTGAACAAAACTATATATACGCTAGTATATCAACGCAGATGTATTTAATATATGTTCCGCGAGACTCAAGAAGTTTAAAATATTAAGTTCAGATTTATACTGTAGTCATATTTAATGAATAATTGTTGGCCCGTTTGATGTTAACAATCTGACTGCACCGTCTTTGATCACGAGCCAGCTCTTTATACTGTATCAAGCAATTAGAAGATACCAGATAGCTCTGTAAGTTGTGGAGCCATCGTTGCCGATAGCGACCTCTACGCCTACCGAAACGCGTTTTTCCTTCAATGATCACTGAAATATCATTCGGTTCGAATCAGCACGCAGAACGTGATTTATTTCATGAACAATTTCTTTCACTCCGTTGCGATTTAATCCAATCACACAGATATCATCTGCATATGAAAAAAGTTAATTGGATTGTCGGAATAAGTATTGAAACATAAAATTAAAAAGTATCGTGGACAGCGCATCTCCTTGTCGAACACCAGAAGTAATTGCAAAAGTTCTCAAAGCCTGTTCTCAACTTAAACTCAGCATTGTGACTGCGTTACTGTCATTTTACACATAGTTGTACGTATTTGTTTGAAGCGCATACCATATAGTCTCTCTCGGTTGATCGAGTCATAGGCTTGCTTGAAATCTAGGAATATCTTGTGTACATCGCGAGATGTTTCGTAGTACATACTTAGAAAGAATCACCGGTAGCGAAAAGACTTGATCAGTGACTGAGCTATTTGGACGGAATTCTCTTTGGTTGTTATAACCGACAATTTCCTCCGCCAGTGGAATAGTTCTTCCCAAGATAATGCATGACAGTAACCTGTATGCTGTGGAAAGAGCTATACCGCGATAATTCTTGCACTTCAAGCGATCACCATTCTTGAATATTGGGCATAACATCTTCAAGTATAGCAGTGAGGGAGTGGGCTTATAATGATGGCCATTGATTATAATAAAATAAACCTCGATGTATCATAAAGCGTCCGCGAATTAAGTGTACCAATTCATGTGTAACAAAACACTTGGTTATATATCAGCTTGTGTTATTATATATAAACAAGAAAAAGGATCTTCTATACACTTTTGTATTTTTTTGATACTTAACATATAACATCTTTCTCGTCTCATTTTAAGATACTATCATGCATATTATCGATGGAAAAAACATCAAATTTTGAAGGATACGATAAGGTTGATTCCAAAATGTTTTACATGTTTCTCTTTGTGTTTTATGATGTCACACAAACATTGAAACAATATGTTCACAATTTACATTACAATAGAGCTTTATCTGTTTCGACAATACGCGCAGGATACAAATTTAATCACAAGCCCTAGGGAAATCGAACTTAACACGAATACATCTCATTACGTCATGAGGATATTACAAAAAAACATAATTTCCTTACTGAAATTAAAAAATCCTTCTTGTTTATTCTTCGCTTGTTCGAAAATATATGTGTGTCAATATGATGTGTAACAACAATGTGATTACAGACAAAAATTTTATTTTTATGTATTCCAAGTTTTCGTTCGCATTTTGGAACAACAAAGCGATCGATACCAAAAATTTTATTTTCGTTAAAAAATCGGCGACATGTAGACGGGTGCTATATAAAGCTTGATAGCTTTAATGCTTAACAAAAGTTTTATTAGGTAAATTGTAAAAGTTTATTATTATTGGGAAATCAATTTGTGTATTTATTGAACTTTTTTGTGGGGGTGGGGCACACGGAAGGACTTCAAATAGTTTTGTCATAATAAATATTATTGATTTAGTACAAGATTTACAAGTATACAATGCATATGAAACAAGTTTATTTACATTATTTGGTAATTCATAGGGCCTGAAACCTAGACACTAATTTTATGGTCTAAAACAATGAGCGGAGGATGGAGAGGGATCCTTAGATCGCCTTCAAAGACTTGTTTGTCTGCATATTGTGGGAGCTATGCACAACAAATCCACTTGATCCACCTGCAAGGCAGAGCCAATTCGTTTGCCCCTTCTCGGTATTGCCAAATATGGAGAGAAATAACACCTTGATCAAAAAGTTACCGGAATAACCACCGTGTGGCGCTCCCATCGTTCCGATTTGAGTTCTGTTTTTTTATTATGTTGGGTAGTACATCTGCTGTTAATATTCCTCCAAAATCTTAACATTATAGCTTTAAATTTGCAAAAGTTACGTAGTCAAGAGTACATCTACCTCTGTGTGTGTTGGCGTTTATTTACAATTTTGGAAATTGTTAAAATTTGCAACAACGAACTTGTCTTAAAGCGAACGCTGAAAATGTTGGAACAGTGTTTCGGAAACGATTCTCTAAAGAAAATGGTCATCGAAGATGATGAACGCAGTGGCAGACCATCGACATCAAAAACCGACGAAAACATTGATAAAGCAAAATAATTGTTGGTCAATAACCGAAAATTAACCCTCAGAGAGATAGCAGACGACTTGAATATTGCCTATCGATTCGTCCAACGCATTTTGCTCAATGACATGGGTTTCCGTCGTGTAGAAGCAAAGCTGGTGTCAAAAGACCGTGTTGGCGTCACAAAAGACATGATTTGCGAGGCTGAATCCGATCACATATTCATCAAAAGGCTCATTACTAGAGACGAGGCGTTTATGAGTAGTACACGCAATCCAGACATCAGGCAAGTGAATGGCGTTCACCAAATGAGCCAAAACCAAAAAAATACGTCGTTTTCAGTCAAAAAGAAGGCAATGCTCACGGAGTCACGGGTTTCATGGATTACAACAGTGTAGGGCATCATGAATTTTTGCCAGAAAGCCAGACCGTAAACAAAGAGTATTATTTGGGCGTTATGAGACGTTTGCGTGAAGCAATTCGCAGAAAGAGACCAGAATTGTGGGCAGAAAACTCGCGAATTTTGCACCATGATAACGCATCGTCGCACAGTTTCACCATTATTTACCTGATTTGGCTCCCTGTGTCACCGAATTCACCTGATTTGGCTCCCTGTGACTTCTTTCTGTTCAATCGAGTTAAAATACCATTATGGGGAACGCGTTTCAGCAGCCGAGAGGAAATAATGGCAAAATCGCAGGAAGCACTGATGGACATACCGAAAACCGATTATAAAAAATGTTTCGAGGATTGGATTAAGCTCTGGCATAAGTGTATTCTAGTCAATGGGGACTTCTTTGAAGAGGACAATATAGATTTAGATTAATAAACTTGTATTTTTATTTTCTGAATAAATTTCGAGGTCAGCACATAACTGCCCAAGTGGCCTCGGCACTATGATGACGAAGCACGTCTTCGGAGAAATTATTTTGCGTTATTATTACCGAAAATCACATATGGGACCACAGCAGCCGATCATACTTCTCCTGTGACGGTATAATGATCTATATACTAATGGATCAGTATGCTGTAAAGTGGTTGGTGCCAGTCCTTAGGTAACATTATTTATTCCCCTTGCTAGGTACGCTACTGTGTTTTGAGAACACTCTTCCCAAGGCAGATGAATTGTGGAGACCGTCGTATCTTCATTCTGCATCCTTTCTGACAGTCAGGCTGCTTTAAAGACGATTATCTCTTCCACTAACAGCTTCCACTTTTAATGGATCTGAATGACCCGCCTTGGGAGTGTCGTCATTATTTCTTTAGAGAGATATTGACTATCACTTCGTGATTTGCACCAAAAGCGATTCGACATGCATTGTCGACTATCCAAAATTTTTTTTTGCATAATCACATGAAAATTGAAAACCGAATGCAAATTAGGATTAACGCAAACTGCTAATAGTGTGGGGGAGAAGTAGCAGTAATTATTGATACAATACTCCTTGTGCTCCTGTTCGCCATACTCTTCTCATAGACTGCACTATTTTGGGTCGCAATTCCCATGAGGATTTTGATTAACTGACGACCTTGAGGATACCAAATATCTTGAATTTCATTTAAAGAATAAATAGATTTCGGGACTGATAGTGTTCGTCTGGGAAGGAATGTCACAATGGGATATGGAGAATGAATAGTTTATTTTCAAATTTTCCTACTAAACAAACAATTTTCGAGCCTTGAGAATGAATATGAACTATAAAAAATAATGTCAAGTCTAAAACAAGGTAAAAGGAAACTGTATTAAATTCGTAACAAGGATTATTATATATTAGCATTTCGAGAGTGTTTTTGAAACTGTTTCGTCGATATTATGGAAACCAACCCACAGGTTCCAAAGTTATTTCTACTCATATTGATGCACACAGAACCAACTGTATGGTTTCAATAAACTTGACAAATTTTAAACTATAAAATATTAATTTTCAACAAAGATTCGAAGGTCATTAACCCTAACAATTAAGATTTTTTTATTTTGGTAAATCGAGAAAATTATTCTAAGCTACTAAAATCTAATATTATTGCTGCATCTATATACTAATTCGAATATAATAAGTGAAGTTCCGGTTCTTAAAAACAAATATTTGATGTACCCGATGTAAATAAGATGAACCGGAAATTCATCATTAGTGATAATTTAATAGACTATTGAATTCAGCCGCGTCATTTCTTCTTATAATTATGACGAACACCAATAAATTTGGTCGACAATTAGTAACAAAAACCGTAGCTTTCTTATCGGCCCATCGCATATTCAATGCACAAAATGAACAAAAAAATAATTTATGTGTCTTAAAGAATTATGTGTTTGTTTTTATGAACTATTGTTGTCACACTGTTTGTTTATGGTTTAATTAGAACTTTTGAATTAACATTAATAAATTGTAATTATGTTTTAATTAGAGTAAACATATTGCTGTTGTATACAAATTAAATATTGTTCATGAAAAATACCTTGAATGTCTCCGATTCGGTGTCTCAATGTTTACGAGAGGGTTTTGTAATTTATACGTACTCTAATTTGATTGTGTATTTGCCTATATAGCATTGTGGGAATTAGCTGCGGTATTTAATAAATTTATTATTAGATATTAAATATTGCGATAAGAATTTAGATTAGAAAATGCATTGTAATGTTAAATGGCCATTTGGACATTCCAGTAGATTAATGTTACGATGATACTATACTTTTATAATTTTTCAACACAAATAATATTTAACACTTTGGCTGCCAATGTTGTAATGAGCATATACTCGAAAAGGCACCCAACCATGCCAATGTTGTTATAGACAAACATTCATATTTCCAAACAATCACGCCAGTGTTGTTATAGACATATGGAACGGTCCAAATTTTATCTCTCTAAACCAGTGTTGTTCTTAACATATATTCCAAATTATATTTTATATTAATTCACTAGCATGGTAACAGATACACTAGCATGGTAACAGATAATCTAGAATAGATGTTGGGAACAACACAGGTCTTATAAGAAAGAGTTTGGAATTTATGTCCGGAACAACATTGGCGTGGTTGGATGGCATTGGAATGTTTGTCTACAACAACACTGGCATAGTAAGGGGGTTTTTTGGATGCATGTCTATAACAACACTGGTATAGGAAAACAGAATTTCGAATGTATGTCTAGAACAACATTGGCATGGTTGGGTGGAATTTGGAGTGTATGTTCATTACAACATTGGCAGACAAAGTGCTAATCGAAACACAAGTGGTGGATACAAATATATTAATTTAATGGTTACGGATTTCTTTTAACTATGAATGGTTTTTCAGTTAAATAGTTTTCTCCTTTTTTTAAATCCTGTCTTAAATAAACTCAAAGATAAAAAAACATAACCAAAGTAAAAGATCTTGATTGTAAAGGTCGTTCACTTCTTATAAAACTATATAACACACACTTCACAGATCCAGTCGCTTGGTCAAAAATTTGGTCAAGGTTTCGAAATGATCCCAAATTATTGCTAAAATTGCTCTAGAAGCTATATTTACTGAGATATTAAGGATTTTATGATTTTAAAAATTCGATGTGATCCCAAATTATTATTGGGTGTTACTCCATTTTAAGCATTGGTAGTGAGTCGTCTATTTTTTTCTTATAGTTGTATAATATTTATCTAGCCTTTGCGAACAATTAACGATCATTTATTTTCTCAGTACTTAACATTTATTTCAATAATTACATGAAATATTATTCGCGTGCAGTGTAGTGAACTTTAGTGACCTGTAGTGAATTTTAGTGGTAATAATTGATCAAGTTTTCTCCAGAACTAAAAGCAATGGGTAGTGGTGTTGAATCATGTTGGAATTAGCATCGATTAAGAAGATTAGATCAAGTCTGAAGGGCAGCATAACAAGGCTATTTACATATGTTCTGGGTCTGGTGGAAACCACAGATGAAAACGTCGACGCGCTTCAAGTTCGGTTAAAACGCGCTCTAACCTTATTTGATCAATTTACCGATATAGAACGGCAAATATTTCGGCTCAACCCCGAAGAAACTTCATTATTGGCAGAGGTCGAAGAAAATTATTTCTCGATTGTGACTGAATTAAGCGGAGTTATAAGAAAACGCAGCATGCAAGAAGGATTTTTAACGTCAATGGCACACTATACGGTGAATACATCGCAAATGCCACCAACCTCATCAACGATTAAACTACCCAAAATGAATATTCCTCCGTTTTCGGGTGACTACGTAGAGTGGCAGTCATTCTATGACTTGTACTGTACCACGATACATGAGAAGGATTATCTCACAGCATCACAAAAATTCCAGTATCTCAAGAGTCTTTTACGGGGTGAAGCAGCATCATTATTGAGACCTTTCAGCGTTACAGATGCAAACTATGTGGAAGCTTTGCAGAAATTAATCCAGAGGTATGATAGAAAGCGGCATACGGTCAACGCTTTTATTAAAACTTTCTTGGAGCAGCCACAAGTAAATCATGTCAGCGCAGTCTCGGTACGAAAATTATGGGATACATCAGACGAAGTCGTTAGAGGCCTTAAAGCACTTGGAACTAATGCAGAACATCGGGACCCGTGCCGAAAAGAATTTCCCTACTTTAAAGGAATTGTTTGAATTTCTAAGAAAAAGAATGGACGCCCTAGAATCATTTAGCAGAAGTGTCGCCAAGAAACCAAATCCATCTCAAAGTTTAAAATCTGAAAGTTCTACAGCATTCGTCACAACTGGTAAGCAATCCTGTCCAGTTTGCAATACAGATCGGCACAAACTTTTTGAATGTACCAGGTTTAAAGAGATGGACATTAATAAACGATGGGAACTAATACGCCAAGAAAAGCGATGCTTTAATTGTTTTAATTTCAGCCATGGCACTTATAATTGTAAATCCTGATTTCGCTGCCGTCAATGCAACAAAAAACACCATACTCTTTTACATTCAGAAACGGAACCACCAGCTGCAACACATCTTGATCAATCTACATCCAGTAATCTAGCCGAATCTAAGGTTATGCAAGTGTCCTCTAGAGAATCACAGGTAATTTAACCAACGGCACTGGTAAAATAAAACGATCGGCAGGAGTCATTTATTACGGTAGAGTGTGCTCAAAGTCTAGATCTACCTCATAGTAATGGAAGACTTTTGATGAAAGGTATAGGTGATGCTCCATTAGGTAGTTCAAGGGGAACGGTGGAGTTATCAATACGGACGATCGACGGAGAAGAGCTGAAAGTATGGGCATTCGTGATCCCCAAAATATCGTCCAAGCTACCATCATACGAATTCGAAATAGCTGACTGGCACGGATTAGGCAATATAACACTAGCTGACCCAAAATTTAATCAACGCAGTCCAATCGATGTATTACTTGGCACAGAAATTTACTACCAAGTAACTTAATGCGAAAAAATTAAATTAGGAGATCGTCTTGTGGCCGAAAAAGCTGCATTGGGCTGGATTGTAGCGGGTAGAAGCAATGAGCAAGAGGATAATAAGCAGCCAACATGTTTCAGTATAGTAATGGACGATAGCCTAAGGAAGTTTTGGCAAATAGAATCAGTAGCAGCAGCACCATCCTTTACAGCTGAAGAGGTAAAATACGAGGAACTATTCGTGGCTACAACTAAACGAGCTAATGATGGAAAATTCGTAGTAAAATTGCCTTGTCGAGAATCTGAATCTAAATTGGGATCAATGTACTATTTAGCAATGACCAGATTGGTTGCCATGGAGAAAAGATTCAAGTGAGATCCAGAGTTTCAGCAACTTTATAACGAATTTATGATAGAATATGAAAGGTTAGTAGACATGGTCGAACTACCTACCGATGTCAGCTCATATTACCATCGATTTGTTGTTACCGGTGACATAGAAAAAATGTCCCGTCAAATATGGGTAAGCGACGAGGACATGAAAAATCAGAATATTGTATGGAGACAAGATCCTAGAGTCCGACCAAAAACTTTACGCTTAAAAACCCTGACATATGGTACAGCACCAGCATCATTTTTTTTATCTCAGTTTTCAATATTAATCTAGTCAGAATATGATCTATAAATATTCGGACTAGATCATTCGAAAGGAAATCACTATGCAGTAAAACAGTGAAAAGCGTACTGGATTCGAGTCCCGATAGTGCAGAATTCCTGAGCTAACCTAATTCCTGGGCTGGCGTGGAGCTATGGAATGTGCAGATGCTTCTATGTAAATCGGAACTATAGCCGTACACCCTCGATTTGACATGTAACGGCGTAGGTAGTTTACGTAGCCCTTGAGTCTCATGAAAGAGTTCTAAATCGTTTTTATAAGTATAAGGCATGACTTTTATCGTTAATCCTAACTAGAATTAAAATTGTTTGACATAATTGAACGCACTCGAGCCTTTCCATAAAATGTAAAGTGCGTAAATTTGCGATCAAAACTTTTTAAAATTATATTGAATTCGATCTGGAACATTCCCAGCTATATGAAACTTTTATTGATTTTCATTTCGGTAATAAAAATTCACTAAAATTGATTTATGTTGTTTATGGTTGTTTACGATGCCCAAATAATTTTATATAGTTTGGGACGATATTTGGTTTAGTACCAAACCACCCTGTAGGGGTAATTTTGTATATTGTATTTGGTGTATGCGAACATGTTGTGCCAATAGCGTCATTATTTATACTGACCTCACATATAAGCTAAATTGTCACTCCTTGCTTCATTTTGTGTACGTGATACACTCTACAGATAGGTTATAATCCCTTGTGTGATGGTCACTAACCTATTAACATTTAATACAGACATTAAACATGTAGATATTTGCCATTTTTTCACGCAACCTCGTCCCATCCAATTTTTGTAAATGCCCTAAATTTAACTCGAATATAGTGTACAATGAAGAAAATATTTTAGTCTCTGATGATGTAACATCTTAGAGATTTTGTTAAATACGATAAGTATGTGGAACGCATTGTTAAGTAGAAAATATGTTTTAGCTGTTGTTTGTACATAATCAACACCATCATGCTATTAACGCTATATATATACATCTGGGTAGATATGAGATAGGATGGTGGCAAAATACCTACATATTAATGGCGTCTTAAGTTTTTTCTTGTCTCTTGATAATATTTAAGAATAAAATCTTTCCATTCGACAATGTTTCTATATCTTCTCAAATATTGATTAAACATTTTTTTAAATATGAATATATAAAGGCTTTCTTAGTATGTTGGTAAATCAATATAAAAGATATATAAGGTTTTATTAAGATACACAAATGAAGATTTATGCAGTAAAGGATGTTGCGTCTTGAATAAAAACTATACCGTATACAGAACATGAATGTGCCATTATCGCTTTCAGAACAGACTCACACATGTCCTTAGTAACATACTCTAAACTAAGAAAAGGCTTAATCGATTCAACTCCTCAAAGGTACATTTTTAATGGTACATTTATATTGTAAATTCAGGTGTTGGGTATGAACACCAATCGGACAAACATAATTATCGTAGCATAACATAATTACCATGTTTTGTCCCACCCCCTTCCAAACCATACACTACCCATTCATTCTTCTGTACAGTATACTCTATTGAATTACAGTTTGTCCTTTTTATGCGAAGCAAGGGTAAAACTTATTTGGTTTCTCATTTAATTATTTATTATCTAAATTAACCTTTTTGAAACGAAAAACCCTAACACAAAACGTTTTCTTTATAATCTCTTATCTCTGGGATAAAATCATAATTTTTTTATTCATTTGGATGTTATACCCAGTATGGGTGTAATAAATATCAAATTTTATGTCTTGTTTTGGCCCAGGATATACCAGCAATTGTTATCACGTTTTGGCCATCAAGACACAACTCAACTGTAGTGTTATAATTAAAACAGAGGTTATTATAGATAATGTTAAGGGCAGCTATATGATCAAGATCCTGGAACTGTTAAGGAATATGTCGTAATAATTTTTAGTTATGATGATATTTAGTTTTCAAAATAATCATAAAAGTTCATTTCGCCTCAATCAAACTTTCAACGATATAATTTGATTTACAATAAACTTTACACTGACTTTAGTTTCACCTATGAACAATATCACACACTATACGTTAAACTAAACCAGAGACGCAAACCATCTACTTTCCAATATGAATATCTAATAAATTATTTCATTAGTTGACATTTAGGCGAATACCATGCATACATATTTTTTGTTTGATCAATATAACAACATTATTACGTCGATTGTAAAGAGTAGAATGGCCACGATTAAAATAACTTGTTCGAATCAACACGATTCTGAGCGACCATCGACCAGTAATAGTTCCGTTCACGATACAGAAAGTGAAAAGGCAACCCGCAAACAAAGTGCATGCAGTATTTATGATATACTTCGGTACATAACGCCCGAAGAATCTTACATATTTGAACAGTACGATAATCGGTCCAACGTGTCGAGTGATTTATCTGATCCATTTTCCGATTTCGATGGGGCGCAATTTTATCGGGAACAAAACAAAAAGGTGAGTTGGCACACAATAATCTATACATTTATATTGATTTTTGATTTACTTTTGAAGCGTCTCAGTAAATTAGAAGCAGACATTTATTTGATGTCAACATTTTCAAAAGAACACCTTAAAACTGAGAAATCGGTGCGTCAACAAATGATGCTCGGGCCCAATATGTGTTCAGAAGATTTATTAAATATGGTACCAAACGAAATTGAGGAGTTCGACGATAGAGAAATTGATGAGATGGCGCGTAAAGTATTAGACAGTATTCAAATTGCTGCGCCAAAGAAACGTTTGTCAAAGCACAAGGATACGAAACGTGATAAGGAATCACGAAATATCATAAAACGTACATCAGTCGCTAATTTAAGCTCGGCTGGAGGGCTGGAAAGTGATTACGATTCGAAATCGCAATCAGCTATATGGCGTATGTTGGATGCAGAATCGACGCGCAATGGATTTCCGATCAGTCCGCTGGGCTACAATATTTACAAAGATAAAACAGTCGATTGGCTAAAGCGTGACGATATGGAGTGGAACGATAAAGAAAAGACTAAAAAAAAATGTGAAGATTGGTTGAAAAAATTAGATAAGTAAGTTTGTACTTTTTCGACTCAACGTGTGTACAGACAGACGTCATTAATATATTTACGATAAGGTAAATAAATTTGATATCAATAAACAATTGAGGTTTAGTTTTTATTTAAACTTCGTCTTGTAAAGTCTAAATAAGAACGGAACAAAATGGAATCTGACGGAATTAATACAACGCCATCCGGAATGGATGTTGAAGAGGTGATCGTGAATGATAGTGTAGATGCTATTGGAACAATATTTGGACCAAAACCAAGGTAAAAATTAGTGGTTTAATATGTCAATATATGTGGGTGATCTCAAACTCCGTGAATAAAGAATTTACTGTAAACGTTATTACCTTGTTACTTTTATCTTTACGATAACCATAAATATTGATTAAACAATTACAATATTTTTGGGTGCTGTATATAAGGTAATTTATGTTTGGGTTATACGATTCTTTGTTTTCATTTGGAATTCGGAAAAATTCGTTGATAAGATTGTCGATCTTGTATTATTAATCTGGGGTATATTATAGCATATTTATATAGAACAAACGTCCTGATTCACTCTTTTTATACTCAATCACAGTGCACAGCCAAGAACAACCAGTCTTCCACCATCACGACCATTACCCATCAAACCCAAAGAGAAACCTATCTCAATAGCTACATACAGCAAGTATTATAATACAAACAATCCTAATCGTGGTGTTGCCCTTATATTCAACCACTACAAATTTTCAAACAGTAAACTAAGTTCTCGCGCCGGAACCAATAAAGATCGTGACGATATTAAATATGTTTTGGAAAAGTTGTATTTTGATGTTCGCGTCTACAATGATTTGAAGTATTTTGAAATTATGGCTGTATTGGGTAAGGTCGCCGACGAAGACCATACGAATAACGATTGTATCGTAATTGTGGTGATGTCTCACGGTGATGATGGAATTTTGTATGCGAGCGATTCGTCGTATGCCGTAAGTGAGTTGTGGAATAATTTGGTTGGCAATAATTGTAAATCGTTGATTGGTAAACCGAAACTAGTTTTTATCCAAGTATGTATATATATATGTGTGTATATAGAGTTGTGTTGGATTAGTTAAATTAATTTTATTACCAACTCTATAGGCTTGTCGTGGTGATAAATTTGATTCTGGTGCAAAATACGATAAAAAAGCCAAAGGTGATCGTGCTGACACCGTAGCACTGCCAGAAAAAGTCACGTTTTATATTCCGCAAATGGCTGATCTACTGGTTATGTTCTCGACATTTGATGGCCATTTTTCATGGCGAAATCCTGACTATGGTTCATGGTTTATACAAGCACTGTGTTCGGAGTTTTTACAAAATTGGAAGACCGATGATCTATTAACAATATTGACAGGAGTATCGAGAAGTGTTGCTTATCAATATCAATCGAATGTTCCGGGAAAATACTACATGGATTGTATGAAACAGATGCCATGCATCACATCAATGTTAACCAAAACTTTATATTTCACACCAAAAAATAAAAATATTTAATTAAATTGTACGACATGTTTTTCAGATTACCGCCCTTAATTTTTAGAGTGACATCGATCTTTCATCCAATTCTTGCAAGAATTCGGCACGGAACACGGAACAATCCGTCATTTGAGCCACTTATAGTCTGATGATGTTAATGTGAATTTTATTTATGCGATAACAAGCACATTCATTATTATCATGGTACGATTTGACTTTATCACTATTTTGATAACTGAAATAATTCAATTCTTTGTTAAATATCTTGGAAGTCATAAAATATTTTTGTTTATTGAGTAAGTTGATAGTAATCTTATCCATTAAGGTGATTTAAACCTTTAGTGGAACTATGAAATGCCAAATTATAAATTGAATTGAAGCAGATGTTATAAGTTGGAATTCATGTTTATAAGTTGGATGTTTATAAGTTGGTTTTATGTAACTGGAGAAGCTGATGCGATCTAAAACCCGTCTGCATCTATTGAGGAACCCGAGTTTACGTGAAGCTGATTCGGCCAATGTTATAATATGTTCATTTTCTTTTAAATTATTGCTAATCTAAACACCAAGCAGACGAATTGAGTCACAATCCACGAGAACGTGGTCTTTTACCATACAAAAGGTATTCGTTGTGATTTCTTTTACGCAAGGACGTGCATATATGTGGTTTTTTCTCGTTAAATTTGACCTGATGTTTTACTCCCCACTCAAATATTGTACTCAAATCGGAATTTAGCGAAGTGACAACTTCCAGCCGTTTACCGTTTAACTGTGAAAGTGTAGCCTCGACCTCGAATGAAATAGAAGAATGTTGCATCATCAGCAAAACTGTGGATAGGGTTCACAGGGCTATCCAACAAGTCATTAATGTCCAACAACTCCGACATTTGGAGAGTGTGTCGTTGATAATCTCCCATTTAGTACAACGTTGATCTTTCGTTATTTGAGATCATCGAATCCAAGCCTTATGCCACAAGTTTACAAATGAGATTCTCATGCCAAATCTTGTCAAAAGCCTTGGATATATATCCAAAGCGATTCCAAAGGCTTATCCGTGGGGCTCAAGGGCGAGATTCGATTTTTTTGCAACATACAAGATAATTTACTAGTTATTGGTTAATGCATTTCTAAAAATCTTTAGCCATGGCTGACAAAATTGATATTGGCTGGTAGTTTGGGTCAGTTTTATCACTATTTACATTATGAGAAAGGAAACAAATTTCACTTAATATTGGAGCCAAGTCACTAGCAAACTCCTTCAAAATTCGAACAGAAATTCCGTCAGGTCCGGTGGCCTTATTTATGTCCATTGCCTTCAGGTTCCTGAAGAAAATTTGACGCGTAACTCCATCGGGGACAACTAAGGTCGAGTTCGAAGTGAAGACGTTTGCCAGTAAGTCACCGTCTGCACATTATAATGCTTAAATAGCTGTTTTAGAAATATTGGCAACCGATGCGACCATCTGATAAAAGGATTGGAGGTTTTCAACTCGGAAGCCTTAGCGTCCTTGTTGTCGGGTTTTTCGCTTCCTTAGCACACATTTTTTTTACAGATGTTAGTTACGTGTGGCCTTATATTCTTTAAACGAAATTTCGTTACGCTTATATTTCTTGTGAGCAGATTTATTTTGTCTAGCTGCTTTGGCGGCTTCTTTTGAAAATATTTTAAAATTAGGATTGTAATTGGGATCATTTCATGTAGAACGGTTTCGGTCAAATTGGAAACGACGTCGTTTATTTGATTGTTATAAAAACAATAGCTGTCCCACGAAAAATGTTGAAAAAATGACCGTAACCCATCATTGTCAGCCTCGTTAAAATGACCTAGACGCCTTGGCTGCTGTCTAAATTCTGGTGGTGTTTCAACAGATATTTAAACAGTTATCAGGTTTTGCTCAGAATTTCCAATTTCACCCTCGACACGCGCTTCCATATAGAATGCGGAATTGTTGTACGACAAAGATCTATAGAGTTTGTATCGAGCAAAGTAATGTAGAAAGCACTGTAGGGTGTAAATAGCGCACATTGTCTGTTTATTGACTCCTTGGGAGAATATGATTATGTACGTATCGGGAAGTCTTCGTTTTAAAAGCAGAAAATTCTCAGTATCAACAGTAATGTTTTGAACGAAGTTAAGTTCCGTTAAAGATTTCGATCAAATTCCACTTTGAAACATCTTCACAAGATTTAATGGAACAAGCAAAGTAGTTATTAAGTATGAGTCAATAATAGGTGGCAAAATGCGCGTCCGACTATATATAATATAATGTTGACGTATATAGAACAAACATTGGTTTAAGCGTGCCGATATATCAAAAAAGTCACAAATATTTTTTCTATATAACAATTCGATAAGCTTATCTTCTCGTGTTTCCCGACGTAAATTTGATTGATAGCGATAAGTATAAAATAGATTTGTAATCGATCGAACCTTCACGTTTAGTTTTCATTCAAACTTTGATGGGTTACGTTTAAATAAAAATAGTGAATACAAGAAAGTGAAAATTCGACATGGACAGTGATGAAGTGACCGTGCATGATAGTGTGGATGCTATAGGAAGTCTATTTAGTTCTAAATCGAGGTAAATTTTAAGTGGTTGTCTTTAGATGGGCACGTTATCAAATTAAAACTAAAAATGTTAATTTTAACGATGCGATAACTAAGTGTAAATAAGAGTGTATATGTACAATCAGTTTTAATGTAATATTGGTTCAAACTGAAATGACGACATTTTGGTTGATAAAACCTTTGTTGTGTTTTTATTTATAATATTTACATGTTTTTTGACAAATATGCATATAAGTATCATGAAAGGGTTCGAAATTCACAAATTTAACCATCTTATTCCCTTTCAGTTCAAAACCGACTGTACAACCATCACTTCCACCACCGAAACCACCGCTACCATCAGCTGAAAAGCCAATATCTGTAGCTACGTATAGTAAATATTACGATACAACCAACGATAATCGTGGCGTTGCCCTAATATTTAACCACTTCCAATTTACAAACAGTAAACTAGGTGTCCGCTCCGGAACCAATAAAGATCGTGATGATGTTAAATATGTTTTGGAAAAGTTTGATTTTGATGTTCGCGTCTACAATGATTTGAAGTATTTTGAAATTATGACTGTTTTGGGCAAGGTCGCCGACGAAGACCATACGAATAATGATTGTATCGTGATTGTGGTGATGACACATGGTGATGATGGAATTTTGTATGCGAGCGATTCATCGTATGCTGTTAGTGAGTTGTGGAATAATTTGATCGGTAACAATTGTAAATCGTTAATTGGTAAACCGAAGCTGGTTTTTATCCAAGTATGTGATATGTTGAAACATTTATCAGGTAGACAATAATTAATATTTTTTATTACTTTTAGGCTTGTCGCGGTGAAAAATTCGATGGTGGTTCGAAATACGAAAAAAATTCCAAGACTGGTGGTGATCGCGTTGATTCTGTAGCACTGCCGACCAAAGTTACTTATTTCATTCCGCAAATGGCTGATCTACTGGTTATGTTCTCGACATTTGAGGGGCATTTTTCGTGGCGAAATCCTGACAATGGTTCATGGTTTATACAGGCACTGTGTACTGAGCTATTGAAAAATGGACATATCGATGATCTGTTAACAATATTGACTGGGGTTTCCCGACGTGTTGCTTATGAATACCAATCGAATGTGCCGGGAAAATACTACATGGATTGCATGAAGCAAATGCCGTGCATCACATCGATGTTGACCAAAACTTTCTATTTCACAAAGAAAATTAAATAAAAATTTTTGGTAATTGAAAGCTACATTTGTGTTTGGCTTTTAACAAAATATTTTTTATAGAATGGTTCTTGCCTCAATGAACTACTTTTGTCTCGAAAAGATTAAAATTGATCAATATTTAAAGTTTAATGAAATGATATCAGCATTTCTCCGTTTGCAAATTACTATTTCGTTTTAATGATATCTAATATATTTACTTGCAATTCACTTATCTGGTTGATCTAATCAAATTTAATTTAAACAGTTGCTTGAACAAGAAATATACAAACTTGGATTTGGAAGGTAATACATTTAATACCAATATTATTTATGTCACCAAAATATGTATTTACAACATTATTTCAAGTTTATGGACCTATTTGATTATCGTGGGTTCTAACCTAAATCTAATGCAATGAGGCAACAACTTTCCTCAGAAAATGATAAGTTTCACTGGCTGAAAATGTCCCACCTACTATTTTTTTGTGTTATCCGTCATTCAGGCTCAATTGGACCACTTTTTATACTTGACGTTCCGGCTATAGGTCATGCCAGTCTATAGTACTGACATGGAAGATGGGACGGTACACGGATTCTAAACTCAACCAGGTCTCGGATGAGTTCATTCGCACCACGATCGATGGTGAAAATTTCTTTTCGCATCCAGCCCCTAGCTTTTTAACCACTGCGCAACCTGACCTACAGTATCTATACACAATTTTAGGTCAAGTGTGTTAACCGATCTATGATAATACTTGCTATACCTTGCATATAAATAATGATTCATTGGTTCGTGCCAGTCGGTAGTATGGATCGGCCCAGATCATAGAGCACCATGTATTGTACATCAATATCACCGATCGTAATGTTATTGGTACTTGCCGCTCCAACACACGCAGCTTATAACATAAAAGCGCATTCTCCTAAACCATTAATTATCTTCAAACATACTTTACTTTTAAGTATAAAAATATCAAATTAAATTAAGAAATAACCAAAAAATTAAATGTATTTATTTTAGAAACTCAGTTAACATTTACAGCTAGCTGATTTGTTGAATCATTAATATATTTCTCTTGTACACCCTTAATCATTAACTCCACTAATTTTTCTAAATCATATTTGTGTGACCAGCCCCAGTCACGACGTGCCTCCGAATCATCAAATACTTTTGGCCATGTATCGGCTAAAAATATAAAAAAATAATTAAGATCGATATACTATGAGCTGGACGCGATGGTCTTACCAATTTGTTGCCGAAAATCGGGATTATATGTAATTTGCATATCGGGTACATGTTGGCGCAATTGTTTAAATAGCTCATCTGGTGTAAATGACATGGCGGTCACATTGTATGTTCGCCGTTTTAATTGTCCAGCCGGTGCTTCCAAAAATTCATGAATCGAACGTAAACAATCATCGATGTACATCATTGGAAGGCGGGTGCCTGGTTTAAGGAAGCATTCATATTTGCCAGATTTTAATACATCATGGAATACGGCAATTGCATAATCTGTGAACGTAGAAAGTGAGTGTCTTGTAAAGTATTCTTGTCATTACGGAATCACACCCCTTTTTCGTTTTATAATAAAGTAATTATGATGTATAGGAATGGTATGCACATTGTTTAAATTCAACCATAAGGAAATGTCATTGTATGGTAGCAGACATGCTAATTTACCAATTATAAAACAATACGTTCTTTTTTTGTGTAAATCGAACATACCTGTTGTGCCGCCACCAGGTGGATCGCTTGAAAGTACGCCCGGGAAGCGTAAACAGCGGAAATCAACGCCAAATTTATGATGATAGTATTCACCCATCAATTCAGCATGCACCTTTGCAACACCATATATTGTTCGGGGGCGTTGGATCTGTAATAAATATTAATCGTGTTTTTATATCCTCATTATGGTTTTAATTTGTTAAAACTTACACATAAATTGGGAGTTGGATCTCTCGGACTGTCCGGACCAAAAGCACCAATTGTGCTTGGAACAAATATTCTTAAATTATACTGTCGTGCAATTTCCAATACATTATGAAATCCGTCGATATTTACCCTGCAATAAAGCGCACATACAATGAAATATTTTGATATAGTTTACGTTTATTCGAATCAACTCACTTAATCGCTAGTGGAACATTTTGTTCACCAACTGCACTGAGTAATGCTGAAAAGTGTATAACCCAATCGATTCTATTATCTACAATAATTTTTTGAAGGCCCTGTATTCCCAAAAAAAAAATGTGTTAATTTTCACTATGACGTCAATATATTGGCAACACAATTTTGTAGAAACAAACCTTGATGTCTAAAATATCAGTGAATACGAATTGTCCGGTTGAATCGCCGCTTGGTTTCACAATATCGGATAATATAACTTGATCTTCGCCATAGTGACATCGAAGATATTTTGCACATTCTAGCCCGAGTTGGCCAAGGCCACCTGAAATAAAAATAACATTTTGTGGTTAATGACGTTCATTCTATAAATAATAAACACTTTTAAGTCTTCTTATATATACTATAGAGACCAATACTAAACATATTATTCTTGTGTATACAGTATGTTGGTAAAATCACGCCACAAACATTTGTCACGATATGCTTATGTTACATTCGGCACACCATAATATTATGTTACATTGGTCATACAACATAATCATTGATAAAAAGCCCACGATTTTTGTGTTTTGTTGACGAAGCAAATAATTCGATGGCAAATCGCCAATTCGCCAATTCAACATAATATTTCGCATCACGTATATCTCGTAATCTATAACTGGACGACCATGACTTAAAAAAAATCACGTGAAATATACGGATTGGACATATTAGTAAATTTTGTATTTAAAATTATTATTTCGTGCGGTATGGATTACATAAATTGCAGACGCACGAGTTCTATATAAATCATATTGTGACCTTGAACTTAAACTTAACCGCGTAAACGAGTAGAAAAACCAATATATATCGCTAATTAAGCGTCACATTATAATATTTATAATTAATTTTATGTCGTACGTGTGAAAAACTCATTAATTTGGCAGTTTTTCAAAACAATTTATGAACACACGAGCATATAGACAAACGAAAGTAAACATAAAATTGTATATAAGATGGCTTCTATCGCTTGAATCGCGATGACCATGAAATTATTTAGTTTTTGTATTTATTTCCGCGCGGTCTAGAACGAGAGTGAAAATGCTATACATATAATGTGTTCGATCTTACCTGTAATTAGTACTCGGGGCGGTTTTCCACTGTATGTAATTTTTCTGTTTCGCAATCGGAACGCACTGGTTGCAGTGTGGCGATTTAAAATGGATGAAATTGCCTTTCTTAGGAGCATGGTTTAATGATTTGTTCGTATACCTGGAATAAAATTGATTATAATTGTTTAATGTTTTTAAGATTTTTTAATATAATTTTCCTCGTCCTATTTTATACCTACATATTATGTATGTAGGTTATCTCTAAGGACACGGTGATAGTAAATATTATTAAATTCTCATAACTCCAGTTTAATCAATAATTTTGTCGGAAGATCACGAGGCAATATAATATTATATATACTAGATCATTGTTGACGCCTTAGGTCAAGATTGAGCATGATGTAACTATATACTACCAATCTAATGGAGTCTGTATGTACTCTTCTACGCCTCTGATCACTATGAGCTTAATATCAATGAATCAAAAGGGTTTGTTTCACTTAGACGTTAATAAAATATACATAATCGGATTGATAAAATCATTACTTATGTACATTCAATCCAATAAAGGTTGAACCTCATATCCATTATATCTCCATTTGTTGAGTAGTTTTTCAATAACTCAAGGATTAATCACCAAAGTCATGCATACGTGCACGAGATTAATTGTAGAAAAATACTTATAAGTAATAAATTAAAACCACAAAAGAACTGTCGATCCAGCACCAGTTAGAATTACAACCGAGTTTTTAATTTGATCCTAGTGGTTCTAATAAAACTGTATTCACATATCATGTCTAATTTATCATACATTTAGACCAAATATAAGCAGTTACTAAATTCAACATTTGGAATTTTCCATAATTGATGATGAGATCATATTTGTTAGTATTTGATGCAAAAACTTAAAAAACTATTAAGACTAAGTTGTATAAGACAGGAAGGTGTATAACTGAGAGTATCGTATATAAACTTTGGATTTCTTGATATTAGGTGGACCAGTTTCATCACATCAAAACTTACATATTCTTATAAATAAAATCATAACTCATCGATAAAGTGTCGATAAAAAATTAATTAAAACATTTTTATTATTAATTAAAATGGGTTCACATCAATCAATTAAATTGCACATTCCCCTATACACAATAAATTGAAAGTTGTTTTAATTGAAGGAAAAAACCTTGTCTTGAAATTTGCCATTCAAAATTTGAAAGTAACAAATCTTTCACCTATATACCTTCTCATAATATAAATTTTCTAAACAAATCGCACTCATTACAAAATGAGTGTAATATAGACACGAATTCACTTTCCACTCAACATATAAATTTTCCACACAAAATATTCACACAATTAAACTGTTTTTGAAGAAACCTGTCAGACATTTTTCGAACGTCCAAAATTTTAAAATAATTATTATTATAAAACAAATAAATAAATTCTTACGTTTAATCACAACAAAATATAAAAATATATATTTTTAAAATACTGAATGAAATTGTTTCTCTGAGACCCTTTCCGATCTTAAGATTGATTATAACTGATTCACTTGAATTAATGCAAAAATATTTTTTGTTATGTTCAAATGGTGAAATGAAATATAAACTTATATTTCTGTTTTTTCTTATTTTCGCAGATTTTTTCTTATTTATTTATAATTAGTTTTATCTTATATATGCTTTATTTTACACACAGGGTGGTACATATATCGCATACTACATATATACAACTATGTATCCTCAGCAAAAAAAACAAAATACTTAATATTTACACTGTTAAAAATATATATGTACAAACCACGTGCTGACCAATCAATCAACACTAGTCGATCGTAATAACCTAAATTTGCGTATTATTTGAATTCCGTTCCATTTAGCTATAAGAAAACGCGCAAAAACTTAAGAAAAATCTGTTTCTATTTATATCCCTCCGAGTGAAAAAAAGGTGTGTATGATCTACGATGTATGGTATATACACACGATCAAAACATCATCAGTTATATAATCAATAGTTGATCGCATGATCTTATTTTTGTTTTGCATACATCAAACATGTTATTGTTTTGATGTTTTCTAGGAATAATTAATAACAACTATACAAAAAACAATAACAAATTTGGTCTTAAAACTGTGTATCAGAGTTTTGAAATGATCATAAGATATACATAGATCTTAATTATATTTAGTAAAAATGAAAATTGGTTTCTTAATTAAGATGGAGGTGTGTCTCTTTACTTACTTAAAGAAAATGCTGACGTCAATTGATTAAAAAAAATTATTTTACGTACGTAAGATGAAAATAAAATAAGAAACTTGTTTACAACAATTAAGAAAATTACGAAAAACAACAACACTATTGGTTAGCATTCTCCAAACGATATGAGGTAGTGTCTACGAAAACAACAAAATCTACAAGAAAGTTTACCGACCTCGTTATATATGTATACGAAGGAGACTGTTCTTTGATCGTACGATTTTCTTGTAATTATAATCTGGAATGGAATGCATAGCGCGAAATGCATGGTACCCGCAGTGAAGGGTTGACTAATTATTTTTTGTTTTTGTTATTTGAAACTTGTTTGTAATTATATTTTATAGCAGCATACATAAATATGTTTTTTTGCGATCCATAAACATAGATCGTATTTTCTTGTAAAATGAAAGTAAAATTGATACGATGTTTAAGAGTATTGAGTTAAAGTATATAAGGTGACTCAGCAAATGGAAATTAAAATCTAAAATTTTACTGAAAGAACAACTGCCACTCTATGTTTGGATTCGTTTTAATTATGTGTAACAAGTACTTTCGATTCACTCTTGGTATTATCGGAATATATGAGTATAGTGTTAAAAAGAAAATCTAATCCAAACAATGTATCTTATGCCTTACGCCGTGGAGCCAGAACGTATAACATGGCCCGAACCAGCGTTATGGCCTGAACCCCGATTGCCATACTTGAATTTCATCGCTCCTTCAAACGAGTAGTTACCACTACTGAAATCAATTACATCTTGGTGTCAGAAAACCAGATATCAGATATTTTATTTGGACTCGTTGATTTTTGGATATACGGCAATTGAATCCTTCTAGTCAATCAAGTGTTTCTTTCATGCTACTGCCATTTAATCCAATCACACATTCTAACATGAGATTAAAAAATATTAGATAATATTTTTATAAATTGTCATTTTACACAGATGTACGTATTTGTTTATCAATTCTAAGTATTCGAGGATATACCATAGCCTCTGAAATCTAGATATACCTTGGAATGCATCGCGAAATGTTTCGTAGTATTTGAAAACTATTATCCGCGTATAGCGAAAAACCTTGATCAATTTTCAACAGAATGCTCTGTCAAAATAATAACTCTCCGATACGACACTATCCTGCATGCTGTGCAAGTAGAGCTATACAATATTTTTATCATTTTAAGCAATCACTAGAGCTCTGCACTTTAAGAGCGCTTAATTAATGCAATCAACTTCTCACGTAAAACATTGAGTAGGTCAGAAAAATAATCATGCCATGTATCGATTACCACATAAAGTTAACAGAGGTTTCCAGCCTGGTCTCAAATGGCCTTTGACCTAGTTTATAAGGTATCATGAAATCTGGTGTCTCTTTTGAAGAAACTACGAGAACTGCACATATTACTGAGTTGTTGTACCTTAGGACGTTAAGCCTGCCACCATATGCACTTCCTCATCTAGCTGGAACCGCTTTTCCAATAGTTATAACTGTTCCACAAATTTTATAAAAGTAACTTTAGTCACGTTATATCTGTTCGTAAATTACAACTCGATTCACTAAATATTAAAACAACTTCTACTTAGTCGTAGATTTATTAAGAAACTATCAACAGATTTAGTAAAACACGAGGATTGTCAATTAATTGTCAGTTAACGTTGAATCTTGAATAACGATTTAGAAATTATAATTTATTCTATAAGAAGTGTCATTGCAATGTTATAAAAAAATATAAAACATACAAAATTTTTTTGTTCGATCTCAAGTTCATCACATGAACACTTGCTAACCATATTAAGCGTGTTTAGGACTCAGGATACCACACTCATCTGGAGATGTATGATATACGAGTACATAATCCTCTACCACTTGCCGCGGCGTTGACACAACTACATTAATACACAACAACGAAATCATTAACATAAGTAAAATACCTCAAAGTATTCTTGGTTGTCAATTAATGATCAAATGCTTTATTAATAATTTAATGTTTTATATTTCTGCAAAATTTCCTTTTCACTCTGTATGGTGACATAATTCCCATGGACTTCGTTTAAGTTTATAGAAGTCTAATATTTTTATCATTTTTTCTAACCAACAATTTTCTCCTAGAATTTAACAATTTTTTGTTTAGAGTGTGACAATTGCAGGAAATTGCTTTGCTTTAATATTATTGGCACTTGGCAGGGCCGAGTGTATAGAACTGATAATTTTATAAACCGACTAATAAAATAGGTTTCGGGTTAAAAACGATTAACTTACAGATACTACCAATGACCTTGTAGTCTAGTTTATGAAACCTCAGATTATTTATCACTTTTAAGCTGTACTTAATCTACAATGCAACACTTATCAATCCGATTAAGACATAAGTGTTAGTAATAATGACTACTGATCACCTTGTCTTTTGGCCACAGTTGGACGTGTAAATTACACGATGTAATTTACATATTTTTGACATTTAAAAAAGGGTAATTTACATAGGGTCGGTTATGTGACGTTCAACTCAGTTTCGCTTTAACCATTGTGTTGTGTAGACGCACCAATTTTATAATAAATAAATATACGCCATATGAACGAGCAGAAATAGTGACAATATTTATTAAAAATAATCGTTCGATTATTGCCACTCAGGAGAAATTGCGTCAAAAATATTCTAATCGTTCAGTGTCTCACAAAACCACAATTGATCGTTTACATGCGAATTTCCGACATTACAATACGACAGCAGGCAGTGCCTCGTTGTGGGAGACAACGGACGTCTCGTAACGCTGAAAATGTGGCTCTGGTGCGCGATAGGGTTGGAGAGTCTCCAGAAACATCAATTCGGAGACGTGGTTCCCAGTTACACATTTCTGCACGCATTTTAAGGCAAATTTTGAAAACTTATTTGAAAATGTTCCCGTACACGATTCAATTAGTCCAAAAATTACTACCGAGTGATCCTGATCAACGAATTGAGTACAGTAATGCAATCCTAAGGCTGTCATGTGAAATTGAAGATTTTTCGTCTAAATTGATAGTGAGCGATGAACACTGTTGGGCGTGTAAATTGCAAGATGTAATTTACACGGTTTTTTACACGTAAAAAACGTGTTATTTAAATAAGGTTATTTTTTACATTCTATATGTAAAAAACGTAAAAGAAGATTTTATGTAAAAAAAACTGACGCGTCATCTCTCATTTAATCTAATTGTAACTAAAACACCATCTGTAAAAAATTCTTTTTACTATTTTACAAATATAATTTGATGAAATAATTAACTGTGTAGAATTTTTTTCGACTACAAAGTGAAGGTCACAATAATTTTAGATTTAGATTAAAATTATTAACAGACTTATTTCGTCAAAAAACCTTTTAACTCGCTCAGGTAGAGGTGGAAAAAGACGCTTTCTAACTTATAATTATAAAACGGACTTGAAAACGACTGATTTTGTAAATACCCATTATCAATGTTAATTAATAATGAGCAAAGCAAACATGTTGAATAGATGACACTGCTAATGATGTTGTCTTCGTTTTTTACATTATGTAAAACGTTTTATGTAATTTACGCTGTTTTTTACATAATTTACATATAATAAATATAAAAAACGTTTTTTACATGTAAAATACCAACAGTGGCGATGAAGCCTATTTTCATTTCAGTGGCCGCACGTCAACAAAGGGAACTGACGATTTTGGGGAACACAGAATTCTCAATTAAATCATCAAACATCATTGCATCCACTTAAAACAACTGTATGGTGTGGTATTGATGCTGGATATATTTTTTGAAACTGACCAACGTTTTGAAGTTAATGTTACTGCCGAACGGTACCAAGACATGATTTGAAATTTTCTTGTGCCTGAAATGGAAGATCAAGGACTAGAGGACATATGGTTTAAGCAAAATGGCGCCACAGCACACACAGCCCGTTCAACAATTCAATTAATGAATGAGATTTTTCCACGAAGACTAATTTCGCGAAATGGCGATTTAGCATGGCCGCAGCCGGATCTCCGGATTTAACAGCACCAGACTTTTTCTTATGGGGTTTTTTAAACTCAAAAGTTTATGTGAATAAGTCCCAAACGATTCAACATCTTAAAGACAATATTTACCACAAAATTGAAAAACTTCAGCCTAATTTTTAACAGATGGTGCTTACTTTTTTACCATTTTACTGTTTTTTGCTTACATATATACAGAATGTCAAAATAATATTTGTTTTAGATTAGAATTATTAAAAGAATAGTTACTTTAAAAATCACCTTAACTGACACGGGTGAAGGTAAAATATATCCATTTCCAACTCATAACGTGGACAAGAAATCTAACAGACTTTATCTATGTTAATTGTTTATGACCAACCCCAAAGCCGGCAACCTTTTATAAATTGTTTCAAGATGACGATTCACATATCGTCTTATACTCATAAAAAAATTATAATCCGAACTTCACTTTATGCTTGTTTTTCTGTAAAGATTTTGCTGCATTATCAACCAAAAAATCTGGAAAAACTCAAAAGATGGCACTGCAAATTGTCTTGTCTTCGTAATTTACGTTTAATGTAATTCGCGCAGTTTTTTTAAAATAATTACATAAAATATGTAAAAAAAATGGTTTTTTTCATGTAAAATCCCAGCTGTGCTTTTAACCAAAATGTAGTTAACGGTTCGATAACCCTATTCAAGACCATTTCAGCAATTGTGTTTT
This sequence comes from Tipula lateralis, assembly GCA_963932295.1. NCBI lineage: Eukaryota > Metazoa > Arthropoda > Insecta > Diptera > Tipulidae > Tipula > Tipula lateralis. The sequence goes on from OZ010737.1 coordinate 11,267,587, forward strand.
AATAGCAGCCTTGGTGATGAAAAATTGTTATTATTTTCTATTAAGATAAAGGTAACACAATTGATAGTTACGGATACTCGTATAATATTTGAGCAAACTTGCAGAGATACGTTTTAGCAGTGTGGACTGCCAGCAAAGCTCATCACATAGACAAATCAAGTAAACTTTATAGTTATATTGAAAGAAATAGTATATGAGGTTTTAATCATAAATATTTTCCAATAACACCAATTTAACCTATAATAAAGAAAGGTCGACTTTTTGTGCTTTAAGTGAAAAGGAAAACCCACCCAAAAACGACACACAACCCATTCTATATTTTTTCTTAATTTTTTTTAGATAAAATGTGTAATCAATACGTTACACATGTGATATCATCAATCACTAAATCATATTATAACTACTATCCGTACAATAAATATAAATGTATGGGTATAACATGTTATTATATCCACCACAAATGTCTGGCAAGATGGATCCACGCACCCTTCAAAAATCACCTTCCAAAACCAAAATGATTAAAGAAACAACATTAATACATATTAAAATTAATGTTGAAGGTAAACATCGGAAAATATAACAATAAAAGCCATTTCCATTCAAAGTTTGTTGCTTTATTTTATATTGGTGGTGTCTAAGACAATATCATTTTTTATTTTTCATTAAAATTTTGCGAAATATGTTTTTATACCGTGTCATAAACATTTATGTGTCGTAACCATCACAAATTCTTGAATAGAATCATCATCATTATTGTTGGTGTTATGTGCACATATACTAGATGGGTGATGGTGTATATGTTTTGTTGAACTATATAAGTTCATCAAAATATTTCAAGAACTTCAACATCCCATGTCGCTTCGGAATTTAATTTTTTAGCTCAAACGTTTTGTAATAGTTTTAGTGAATAGTTAAGGTGCATTGTTTAAACGCATGGAGTGAAATTAGAAGTATGTATGTATATTATATTAGAAATGTTTCACATACATACATAAGCAACTAACTCTATAGATGGAAAGAAATATATAAAATTTCATGCCACATGAATAAGAAAAGTAAAAGTTGCTTAAAACTTGTGTATAATTATAATTTCGGTGGTAAGTCTACTATACAATGTTTAGTTTAACAAATGGTTATATAACCAAAATGTATATTTCTTGCCTATATAATATACATAGGTTCATTGTGTAATACTCGTAGACTCAACCTCCTTATACACATATTCGTTTAATATTTTAACAATGGTGTACTTATAAAAATTATATTTGAGACGACATGGGATTGACGGTATAATTGACGGCAGGATACCATTTGCAATTTATTAATTTCATCATTTTTAAATGGCAGCGTTATCTCACATCTAACAGATACATACATTATAATTAATGTCTTACCAGTTGAAGACACAATATTTCAACACAATCATTAAATTTAAAAAGAATTTCTTCAAAATTCTGTAACATAGATCGATATCGTGTAGTAAAACTTGACAGTTCAGTCAAACGACAGTTCGGTCAGTTATATAATGGACTTTCATATACAAAGATGCTTCTGAGTCATCTGGTATGAGAAAAATATATAATAAGTCGACATAAAATCATTGATGGTGGGGTATTTTCCAAAAACCTTCAATCCGAAAATTCAATCAGATTAAATGCATTTTAGTGTTACATCTCAAGCTTGTCTAAATGATATGGAACCATTAGTTCGGTAAATATATTTTTTTACTGCCTATGGGTTTAACTGTCGAGTTTTTCCTACAAAGGAAACTAACAAGATGTAATCAAATTTTAAAACCTAATGTAGATAATTTAATAAGACTTAACCTATGTTAGCTGTTAATATTATCGTGAACTCGCTAACCTCTAAATAAAATAGGTAGGTCGAGAGGATTGCTGTTTGTTTGTCCCTTATAACCCAGATGCGTTTCATTATCATTTTGTACAACAAGGCCTTACAGTCTAGACTTCACTTTGAGTGTTTTCCAATTAACCAATTTAGTGTGACGCATTTTAATTTGATTTTTTAACGTTAAGATTCAATGTGTTTTTCCACGTGAGTCTAAATGTAGTCCAAGATATTTAACGCTTTCGTATTGTGGAAGAGTGATTTTATTTAGTCTCACAGGTGGGCAGGTTAGTTTACGTAGTATTTGAATGTAATGTGCGCCGACTTACGCTCATTGGCCTTAATTCTCTATTTTATAAGCCATTTTTCGAATTTGTTCTTGTAGAATTCTAAATGTTCTTAAAGAATTCTTGTTGCTATTGCAGGATTTAGGTGCTCAGCTAGCATTGCAGTATTTTCCGAGTATGTTGAGACTTTCACTCAATTTGATGTTGGTAGGTCTGCTGTATAGATCAAGTACAACATTGGCCCATGCGCATGGGCCAATGTTGTACTTGATCTATGTTTGATTGAGCAAATAATGTTGAATAATTTAACAGAAACCTGTCGGTAATTGAGCTCTAATTTTCTGTTGAGGCTCTTTATGTCATAATTTATCGAACGCTTGGGCTGTATCTATAAACGCTGGGGAGCGCTACTTGTTTTGTTCAAGGGAGTTTCTGATTTCAGATACCACTCTTTAGACTTGTTGCACCGTTCCGTGCTCTCTAAATCCACATTTATGGTCCAGAAAGATTTTTTTCTCCCCAGAATTGGCTCAAGTTTTTGCAGAAGCATTTTTTCGAACAGCTTTAAGGGACTGGCTAACAATCTGAGTGGACGATATGAGTTAACTTTTGTTTCATCTTTGCCAGGATTCGCAATCAATAAAATAATTGAAGTTTTCCAGAGTTCTGGCTAATGCCCTATTTTCATTATTGCGTTTAAAATATAAGTTATTAAGAGTTGACAGCATTTTTCCATTTATAAGATCATCGGTGGGTGCGTTTGTTGTCCTTGATCGTTTATTTGACATTGCGCCACTTGCATTTGATTGGCTTGCTTTCCGACGTAACTACAAAATTCATTATAATTTCTTGACTTCCACTTTGGTCGTAAGGTTTAAACTGCGTTTATATGTTTAGCAAATACATTTGTTTTCTCTACATCACTTCTTGCCCAGCTATGGACAGAGAGCCGTATTGGAGAGAATGAGAGTGTTAGTTGTTTCAGCTTACGTGTGGCTTTTCATAATGAGAAATTCGTTGCTTCAGCAGCTGGGAGTCCATTGAGATAATGTTTAAGTCCTTCTCAGTGTTTTAATCGATTTAAAAGTAGATAAGCTTGATTTAAGACTAGATGATTGAAAAGAGGTTAAATATGTTTACCCACGTGTGTAAATGTTTAATAATATAACCAAGTACGGTCACATTACGTTCTTCAATATAGAGAATAGAGCTTTTTAATGCTCGTATAAATTATATGCCCGTATCATGTTTGAACACCACCGAAGCATCATTTCTTCTATAAAGTTTCATAATGTTATTTGACTCAAGACTAGTATTTTATTAACTTCCGTTTTATAAAGGCTGTAAAAAATGAGATGTTTATAAACATTTAAGATTTGTAAAATAATAAGATGCGGTTTAGCCATGTATACTGAAACAACAGCTCAGCGCTTTGAAGTAAGGCAACTATACTTACATTAATTAAATAAGTAACATATATATGCTCAGCTTAAATGTTTTAAGAACTCCTGCCCGTGGTTTGTTTGCGTCTTCGTTTTGAATTTTATATGCAACCCAAGAATTGAATAAAATGCATAAATTTACATTTTTGTTTAAGATTGCATTTAACACAATTAGATCAGCATTCCAAATATATCTCACTTTCTCTACAAATTCCACAAAAAAAACTAGACAGTGATTGTCATATAATGCCATGACTTGAAATTCGCATTTTTGCCGCGTGCCCGTATATATTATTTAAGATACATGTGTTTAAACAATGATTTTCAGTATTCTCTATATTTACATAGCGAAATATAAATGAATTAAATAACATTAACAAAAATAATATAGTTAAAAACTAAAAAATATTTAAATAATTTGATGCGAATATGCTGTTCATGAAACCGTATAACGAAGATCTCACTATTCATGCAACCGTGGCATATAACTCGTGCCTGAAACAATTGTTTTCTTCATTGTTTCTTTCATATGCTGCTGATCATTTTGTAATGTTGTTATGATTTTTGTTTTGTTTTTAACAATTACTTACATGTTTTTATTGTTGTATGTTGTCGTCTTTTTTATTATTATTAGTAAGTTGACTGTGGATAAGAATGTATAAATGAGCAACCGCTTCTTCACGATAATATTATATGAATGTATGCGTATCACTCGTTTGGACAAGGAGGAAATTCGTAAAATGGTGTCTTCGTACAATGAACGAGCGAGCACACTTTGCTTTATTTCCTCATTGCAAACAAATAAAAAATTTGAAATCAAAGTATGCCTTGATACAATCAAGCGAAACAAAACTATCGCTTTCGTTAATTTGTTTTTATTTTACAGATCACTATGGTTCCTGATATTTTAATCTAGACTAAACTTGCGGTTCAAACTTCGGGCTCCATATTGTACAACAATTTTGGTTATATCAATCGGAATTTTATCAATTATCGATCATTTATTTAAGGAGATAATATGAAGTCAGTGGCGATTGTAACTCACAAAGTGACAGTCATTAAACTGATTATATCAATATGACGATCTAGGAAAAGGCACAATACAATTTCTGGTGGTGATGCCTATAATCACCTAAGCAATCACTTCTAGAATTTATACTAACACAGTGAAATGAGCGATATAGAAAAACTCACATACTACTGCAAATAAGAAATGAAAAATACTCATAAAAGATAAATCAAACAAACAATACATAATGTAATGCCTCAGTCACTCCACCCACCTAAAGCACAATACAAAAACACTTCACTTCTTCATTCATGTTTCGGTGTACATATATAGGAAAACAATACCCATATAGTGTTTTGCTTCATGATTTTTATGAAGACTATTTATTGCCACTATTATATTGTTGTAGTATTTTATTTTATAAAATTTAAAGTTTTTTATTTAGTTTTAGTCGTATTCAGAAATTTGATAATTTAAGACCAAAATTCAGCTTAAAATAAGATTCAAAGTTTTACGTGAAAATGTTAATGTGTAGTGAACATATTTTCTAAAGGAATTACTATTACAGTGTGGCTAGCGAAAAAATTGTGCTTTAAATTTTTTTAAAAAAGTGAAAAGCTTCGTAATAAAGTGAGATTATATATAAGTATAAATATTAATAGAAAAATAATTGTTTTTGCCTACTAAAAGAGTGAAATTAAGCCTAGTGTGTTTTGGTTCCAAGTTCATATATTATATATTTATAACCACGGATTAAAAATGTTCGAAACGTATGTTGAATTTAATTTTAAATATTATTCTGCACCCACTGTCGATCTTATCACCTAACCAAGCTTTTTAATTATTGTTATTTAGGAACGCATATCCATACTTAAATTATATTACGAAGGTCAGTTTAATCATTCGGATTGTTAAATCTTCACTATAACCGTTATTAAATCTTTTTAATTTAACGTTAACACAAACATTTAAACGTATCTACAGTAAGATAAAATTATAAGTTTCACAAGAAGGTCATAACTTTATAAGTGATGATTTATAATTAATTAAACAAGATGAGGCGAACAACCAAAAGTGGGTATAGTTATTGTGTTTCCTGAAGCTTTTAAAGTTTTAATCTTAAACAATCGCACCTTCAGCTCACTTGAAATTAACGACTTACCTTATTCGAGTATGCATTAAAACCTATTGTCGGTTTCATAATTATTTTATCTAAAAATTTTACAATGTTTAAACTATGTTTTAAATTTAGCTCAAATTCAGAAGCAACGGAACATTACACAGCTCCTTCATTTTCGAATACCATATAAACAATTAAATCATTTTTGTAATTTAAAATAAATTATACAACAACTTTTATTAGGTTGAGAAAATATTTGCAGAAAGCTCCATTTTTATTAGCTACTTCCAACTGTTGGTTCGGAAACGTCGTATATTCTTAAATGACGTACGGATTGTCGTTTCGTCCAAAGTCGATTTCTATATTCTATCATGGACCGAAATGAGTATAACTTATGAAACATTCTTTATTATGTTGTTTCTATTCGAAAACAAAATTTTCCGTTTGCAAATGCGAGTGCAAATCCCTACTTTCATTTTCAGTGCTAGTCGTAGAAAATGTATTGTATATGATTTTATTGAAACTGGAATACCAATTTTTCTGGTCCTGGGACGGTTTAAGAATTAAGGTATCTGGTAAAACTGTTTTAAACCTATACAATTTTAGAACTTTGTTTGATGTAAAGTAAGATCACTCCATAAACCATACTTATTTTGATGTGGATGATTTTGAGACTATCTGTTGCTTATGGTACATTTATATTCCTGTTGTTAGAGTCTCAAAAAAAGTATAATTTAGATTTTATTTCTTATTCTTGGTTTTGCTTAATTTCAATAGGTAACCATCCAGAGTCATGAATCCATGAGTTTGGTATTATAAACATTTTATGTTATATGCCTCTACCTTTATGATACATCGTTAAACACATTTAAATTAACACTTAATCACAACTTTAAATTATTGAGATCTTTGAAATTTTAATAAATAAGCTTATTTGTAAGTAACCATAATTTGAGAATCTTCAGCCTAGTAAGGTGATAATGTGGAGTCTACTATATTATTTCAAGGCATATTCTTAAAGGTGTACACTATTGTGAAATCTTGATAATTTCCAATATTTTGCATTAAAATCATTTGCAATATTTTGAGAGAGGTAAAGGCAGGAATCACGTAAGCATAGCAAGTTTGCCCTGTTACTAGTATAGTGGTGTCGTTTGCTGACGACACCACTATACTAGTAACTGAGCAAACTGCGAAAATGGCGGAGAATAAATTTCAATGTGGAAGTGATGAAATTCGCCAGAGCACCAAGCGATGAAATATATCAACTTCACGAATAAACCATTGGTTATTCCGCCGCCAATCATCTAGAACGATGTGTGATGGGCACGTACGAGTACTCTGCTAAATACTTGCGGGTATGACACTGGATGTTAAGCTTAAATGGAAAGATCATGTGAAAAAGTAAAGAAAAGAGCTTAATCTTAAATATAGACAGTCGTACTGGCTAATTGGACGAAGGTCAATATGCAACAAAATACTGATTTACAATCAGTTTCTAAAGCCGATCTGGCTATGTGGCATTCAGGTGTGGTACTAAGATACATACTAACAACAAACTTATACAAAACTTCTAGTATAAGGTACTTCGGAATATACTCAATGCAGCCTGGGACATTTTAAATAGTGATTTGCATTGTGATTTGGGGATTCCGGATATAAAAATCGAAATAAAAAATTTCCATCGGCTACTGGATAATGAATATTTGGATAGGCGACTAAAAAGAACCAAACCCTTTGAGCTCGTTAATATGTGAGCAACTGACGTGCTATATCTACCAACTGACAGGCATTGGTGCATCGTTGGATCAAAAGTGATCACATTATAGTTTAGTTTTTAAAAATTCAGATGGTTAGCATGGAATGACTGGTTTCAATATATAATTGAAAAAAAATTCCAATATAAACTATTTGAATTCTTTGAAACCGGGTCTTGACATCTCTATAAATATAATACTCAGGATTAATTCCCGTCCCAAGATCAATGAAGTAATGATAGATAATACAATATACGTATACTTTTACCATGAACACCATTTCACATTCAACCTCGTGTGAGACTATTTTTGAATACCATTTAAACTTTAATGAGTTCCCGTCACGTAGCAAATTTTACACTAGACATCGGTATTTGTTAGATCTCATTTTATATTTTAGTCAATTATCACATTTTATTGTGACGCAAAAATATAAATATATATATATATATATATATATACATATATATATATATACGCTTTATCCGAAATGTTATCATGGTTGCTTCATTAATCTTAAGTTTAAATGTCAATTATCACTTTTTAATGAAATTTTATTCAATCTTGATCAATTATATTTGCTTAGCTTTTCCACCACTTTTCTTGCAGTCGTAAAACAGGCTACTAGGGTAAAAGTTGAACTTCTTTGTATCACAGACAAATTGTCAGCTTGTTGCTTAACGAAATATGTATTTATAATGGTCGCCTTATTAGTATTCTAATGGGGTTGGTTATTTTGTACTATTTTTTTGCAAAACAATATAAATTGTTAGTCATAACTCATAATATTTTGGCAATTATGTGTCAAAATAAGACTTTGACAAAATAATTAAGTCAAATCAATTCGAATGGTTTTGCCGTAAGATTTAAAGAGCTTTTTAATCAACGTATAATTGGTTGAATAATGATAATGATAAGTGATGCTGGGTGCTGTAATCGTGACAGCTAATGATGAATGGTAAGAGTTTCCACAGAGTGGCATTGATTGGCCAGCTAGGGCGCTGAATCCAACCAGCCGAAGAAGACGTTTCTCTTATGAAATATATGGCATCTTTGCATGTGATCTGTAATATTCGTACACTAGGCCGGTTTCGATCTGATGACGTCATTGACTTGTTGTGTGATCGAAAAGATCAAATACATCTCATCAGGCATATGCGACTGGACTTGATGTATGTTGCATTTCGTTTCTATATATGTTGTGTAGCTATGTTGCAACAGTTCTAACGAATTACAGAATTTGACTCGAAATCTTTTGTCGACTATTTTGTTACTACTTCACAATTGTGGCGTGACTATTCGTCGTATTTGTGAACGCCACATATTTTGGCACTATCAATCCAGTTGTGGTGTGGTTATACCGCTGTAAAGCTCTTCTTTTGACAAATATAGCTCAAATTTTGTTTTAGTTACCGTTCTTAAGGAAATTGTAAATTTTGCTCTCTTTCGTATACGAAACATTAAGATAAAAAACAACAACGTTTTAACTACTGTATCTGGTTTAACATATATTTGAAGTGAAACATAGTCAAGTTTCAATTGATTTCACGTTAAGAAAGTGAACCATTCACAATACATCTGTATTATTTGTCTATCAAGAATCAAGATTCAGATTACGACCATCTGAATGAGGGTCTAATTTTTCACAAACTGTTCTTCATTGATTTTTTTTTGATGCAGGGAGACGAACGAAAATCACGATACAACTCGATGACAAACCACACAGCCAAGCTGACCTAAATTTTAATTCTTATAAATAATTGTTCTATTCATTTTGTGCGATATTTAAATTCAATTATATTTTGCTGTATAATAATACAGCACGTATTATATGACAATTCAAAAGCAAAATGTTGGATAGAATGGCCTTATCTAGATAAAAGTCAGTCATAAAAACGTATAAACCTATATATAATAAATAAGTCGAATATAAAAAAAAGAATTAAATTAAATTTAATTTTAATCATTCTAATTGTGATAAACCACTCCTTTGGCCTTATGCAAACACCCAAACCTACACCAAAAAAAAAATATATATATAAAAATGGAAAATAGGGTTTTCAATGCTGTTCGCTGAGGTTATTTATAAAGAGATTGAATTCTAATTAATAAATTATTTGTTTGGCTTTTGCAAAAACAGTATTTTGGAATTCTAATTTTGTCGAATTTATTTAAATGTATCCAAAAATGTATAGGTATAATTGTGCCATATATACAAATAACATCATTGAGGTACGGCTGATACCGCCCAAATAACACCTCAATCCGATTAAGTTTCTGTTACACATAACTAGGGTAAATGTTATCAAATTGATTAAAATTCTGTAACATGTAAAAAGCGATATAATTAACTTTTGAATTTACATAGATCATATACGAGTATATTCAAAAGCTTTTCGAATACAATAAAAACTAAATTATATACCTTCATCACCAAAAAAAAACGCTGTTCATGTAATTCAAATTTTTTACAACTTTTAATTTAAACTTTTTTATGGTTTTATGTTCATACTCGAATGTGTGTGTACACATATGCGAGTAAATATATATTTTTGTATGAGACAAGGGCATATTTTTATATACATAGAATGTAGTTTCCAACAATTTTTTTGTTAGGCAAACGTGGAAAAATAATCGAAAAGAACAACAGCAGCCCATCATCGTCACCATCATCACGATGGTATAGAATATAAAACAAGTTGAAGCTTTTATTGAATGCTGTCATCATGCTTTGTACATACATATATATGAGTGATTAAAAACTTTGATAATGTTGCTATATACTTAAAGAGGTTAGGTCGTGATGTTCATGCAAATTTATGTATTTAAAAACTATATAAACAGGTTCGTTTTGTGTTCTATTAAATGGGTTGGAAAATTGCATAATTGTATTTCCATTTTAATGTTTTTTTTTACACAATGAATACGCAATGACCGAGGAGACGGTTGAACTTTAACCCATATTAAGATTTATATCTATATACACGATTAATGGGTATAAGAAATACGGAGAAGGAGTAGAGAACGTATGTAGAAGCGTCGTAAGTATATATTGGAGGGTGGAGTGAGAATGCTGGTAAAATTGCAACAGAAGGCGTCACAATTGCAAAACCCTGATGTCATATACCAATACCATCTATCACTAGACCAAATTAAAATTTTCAGACAGATCTGTCATTTAGTTCAGTTTTGACAGCTAATGAAAATTGCAACCCATTGTTAAGTGAATTTTGTGTGTTAAAGATATTTGTTGCGTAGAAAAACTATTACAAAATCCAAAACAAACCTTGACAAAATCCATGATACGGTATTGTAAGACTACAGAATGAAAGTGCGCGAGATAACTTAGATAGTAGATAGGCATCGCAGATGAGCGCAATATATTGCACAAAAACATAATTTCATAACTTTGGATGAAACATGGATCCATCACTATACACCGGAGACCAAAGAACAGTTTAAACAGTGGATTTCTATTGTCGAATCTGCGCCGAAGAAGGCAACGTCGTGGCCACATGTTTTTGGGATGCATGCGGCATAATCCACATCAAATACCTTCAAATGGGAGAGCTAACGGTGAATATTACTAGACCGTTTCAACGACGTTTTGAAAGAAAACGGCGAAGAAAAAAGTTTCCATCACGAAACTTTTTTCTTCATTCACGGGTGCTTCCACATCCGCTTTTTTTCCACATCCGCAGTCCCCCCGTGACTTTTTCCTGTTTAAGAATTGGCTTGGTGGGATGAAATTTGGCTCTAATGAGAAGATCATCTATGCAACAAACGCCTACTTTGACGCGTTGGAAAAATAGTATTATTCGGTAGCGGTCGAAAAATTGGAAAAACGTTAGACTAATTGTATCGAGCTAGAAGGCGACTAAGCTGAAAATATTTTTTTTTGGCTAAAATATTCCTTGTTCCATTTTCATCAGACTTCTCACTCTGTCCTCGTATTATATGTGTGTAGGTGCCATTACTATCCTTTCAAAATAATTACTTGAAGTAAGACTATCTTCCAATATTCTAAGAATACATTGCATCATGATAAGACTAAATGCCTGATGGAAAAATAATGTGAGGCAATAGATATCCAAATGATGAAATATTTTGTTTGACATCTCTTATAACGTATATGACATATTCAGTCTGTCTGTCGTTTTCTATATTTGCAATCTGTTTTGGAGTTCAATGCTATCCCAACTTTTTCGCGGTTCGATTTACGTAGAAACATCATGCTCATTGCATAGCTCCATGCCAATCTGTAGGGAATGATATGGGAATCATAAATGTGATTATTTATACCACCGATCGTAATCAGATGGTGAAAAATCCCTTTTTGCATCCTGCCCATATCGGGTTTCGAACCAGGTACCTCTCGCTCTAAAAGCTGCTGCTTAAACTACTGCGCCATTTAGTCGGTGTGGAGGCTTTATTGTATCATGATTATTATGCTCATCACTTTTACTTTAAGATCGGTCCTAATGAAGATACAATTCAATGCTTAATGCCCCGATTTTAATGTGGGTCTTATTCCACGAAAATATTTGATATTATTTTTAGAAACAGTGGCTATTTGTTATGCTCTAGAAAAACCTTATATAAGTACAAGAGACACACATTATCGTTTTGAATGATTTGAAAAGTACGTTTTGTGTCGAATTGTGGCTTAAACTTTCCTGGTGCTAGTAAATTTAAGACTATACACAAAGGGTGCCCTATAGAATACAGAACTATAGTTTTACTGATTTTTTTTAGTGTTATCTGTCACTCAGGCTATATTGGCCCATTGTGACATCCCACTATATTACTTTATGTTCCGGCTATAGGTACGATTTACGTAGAAACCATCTGCACATTGCATAGCTCCATGACAGCCTATATATAGTACTGAGATGGAAGATGGGACGGCACACGAATTCTAACCGCAAGTGGGTTCATTTGCGCCACCGATCGCACCGCCCAAACGATCGATGTAGAAAATACCTTTTCGCATTCTGCCCCTATCGGGATTCGAATTCGTTACCTTCCGCTCCACACCGCAGCTTTTTAATCACTGTGCAACCTGGACGGTTTACTGACTGGATTCAATTAACAAATTAAAGTGTCCATGACTATTTTTGTGATAAATGATGTGGTTAATGATAACTCTTGTACTTAACAGCTGAAATCGATGCAGTGTTTCAGATGTCATTTTGCAATCCGACGTTTTCGTTATAATCCAAATGAATTTTGAACAATCTTAATTTATTGTAATACAATTCCCTAAAGTTTAGCCCCTCAACTTGAACAAAGTCATTACCATTTCGATATAAAAAAGAACCACATCCGATATACAGTATATATATATATATATATATATATATATATATATATATATATATATATATATATATATATATATATATATATATATATATATATATATATATATATATATATATATATATATATATTTATATATATATATATATATATATATATATATATTATATATATATATATATATATATATATATATATATATATATATATATATATATATATATATATATATATATATATATATATATGCATATATGAATCATAATTTCCCGTTCCGCAAGAATTAAGTATAAGAACATTATATGATTCAAACTTATAATTTTACGTTCTGGATCGTTACCTTCAACGTGTCGATCAATTCTTCCTCCTTAACTTCTTACTCATGTTCACTTTCTTATATATACATTCATTAACCATATATACACATTTTAACAAGACACAACCTCACCTCAACTTCTTTTTCAATTCTAAAAATTCTAAACAATGTATTCATAATATGTACTCGTACATGTATGACAGAAACATTAAAAATTACAAAATTAATTGGATGAATCGGATTTATACCCTATATACGACATTTTGGCGGATACCGATGTTCGATTCAACTTTTTGTTTTCAATGTTACATCATCTGTGAATGTCAATTTTGGTTAAAATAAAATGAGTAATTAAAAGACGGCAAAAACTAATAACTGGATATGACAGTCATCGGATGTAAAGTTAATGGTTAACATTAAGCATATTCTTTAGTAAAGGTTTTCGTATCTTGACACATAATTTGCCTTTTTTTTTGACGGTTTTTACCCGCGTACAGGATGTATTCGAACATGAGATTAAAAAGTATCGGAACAGCGCATTTGTCGAACACCAGAAGTAATTGAAAAAGTCTCGATAGCCAGTTCCCAACTCTAACACAGCACTGCAACTGCGTTACTGTCATTTTACACAGATGTACGTATTTACATCGCGAGATGTTTCGTAGTATTTGAAAAGAATCATCCGCAGCGAGAAAGCTTGATCAGTGGGTGACCGATTTGGATGGAATCTTCCTTGGTAGTCACTGATGATTTCCTCCGCCAGAGGAGTAATTCCCAAGATAATGTATGACAATAACTTGTATGCTGTGCAAAGGAGAGCTATATCGCGATAATTCTCGCATTTCAAGCAATCACCGTTAACTTGATTTCGCCACATAACTTGATTTCTTGGAGCGGGAGGTACCGGGTTCGAATCCCGATAAGGGCAGGATGCAAAAGGGATTTTTCACCATCTGATTACGATCGGTGGTGTTAATGAACACATCTATGACCCCCTATTGGAGTGCAGAACTCATGGGTCGACCCATCTTCCATGTCAGTACTATAGGCTGGCATGGAGCTATGCAATGCGCAGATGGTTCTACGAAAATCGGACCTATAGCCGTACGTCCTCGATTTGGCCGTTAAGGCGTAAAGTAGGACGTAAATAAGTGAACCGCGAAAGAGCTGGGAGAGCCTTGAGCCCCAAAAAAAGATAGCATAGAATAAAATATAAAAAAAAAAAAAAAAAAAAAACTTGATTTCGCCTTACCAATCGAACAAGTTCAAAACGACAATTCCACGAAGTTAGCCCTTCGAATATCAAGAGTTCTGAATTAATGCAATCAACTACTGGTGACCGATTTTTCTTTTATCTCTGCATAGCCATGGTGAATTTCTCATAGGATGGATCCACAATGAACATCTCTGTTGTTCTGTGATACATTTGGAATATTTAGTAGCTCAGAAATATGTTTACGCCAAGTATCGATTACGTCATCGACGTTAACAAAGAGGTATCCACCTTGGTCTCGATTGGAATTGGATCGAGTTATTAACGTATGGCGCAATTCGGTGATTCCTTTAAAAACCACACGAATTGCGCTCATTGCTGAGTTCTTGTATACTCTTAAGACTTTAGTCGTCCATACCATTTGCGCTTCTTCTGTCTACAAATTTGCTTAGTTGTCCTCCTTGCAAGGACTGCTTTATTTCTTCTCGCGATTGTAAAACGAGTCGGCGCTTTATTATGGGCTAGATTACGTTGCTCAACAGCAAGACGACAATCCTCATCAAACCAATCATTTTTGATATAACACTTATATACGAGTATAAGAAAGACAATAGCTAATTACCAAGAACCTTGATGTATGTATATTCTTCAAATTAATTCGCCACATTTTCACTATGACACAAATGTCCTCTAATATGTAAATTGAACATTTTGCAATATTGACGACTCCATTATAACATATACAAGCTACATTACGCACACAAAAACTAAACTTTTACTCACCGAATCTACCCAGCGCGTACACAAAACTGTTTCATGCAGTGCGGTTTGATTGGTGTAATTTTGTTAATATTCAAGTATTAACAATCTGTTTTCTATCGTCTCAAACGTTTTCAAACAATCAGCGGATATCTGGTTGATTTATCAATATTTACGTTACAAATATTGAAATAATTTTGTAACCTAAATTTGTTTCGAAACACACTCGGAAACCCCATAATATAGTACATAGGTTTTTTATTAAGGTGATTGATGAACAAACATCTAGATATTGAATTGGCCTTAATAATTGATTTGAAAACTTTGATGCAACCGTAACAATACACTAACATTGATCAAACCGTAAATAATTCGCGAATTATTATTTCGATTACATAAACTATTTATATAAGACTATAAATTGAAAGTTTTTTTTTTATAAATATAATTATGTATAAGTGAAAAGCCATACTTCCGCACATCTGAAACGGAGTAATTAGCTACAGGTAAGGAAAAAAACTGAAAGTAATTCAATTCAAGACATAAAATCAAAAACATAAAAAGTTTTGTATTTGATTTATCGTTGTAGTTGTAAGGTGGGATTGCGATGAGGCAGACACGAGCTTTGAACCAAATCATAATTATACAATACATGAATGAGGTTATTATGCGTTATATGGACCGATTTATGTTTCACGATTTTATGATGTACAATATTGCAATCAATGCTCACTTAACTGATGTGAACGCATATGGAAAAGCTCGTTAGCATAGGAACTCAATCGATAGGAACAGTTTTTTATACCGTTTATATTGGCCTTAGTATGATAATTTAACGACAATTTAATAATCATTTACTATAAAATTGAGTTCAGTGTTATTATATTTAAAAAATCAGCCACCGTCTACTGAACAATCTATGTATACATCCGTAATTTATAATCGTCGTTAAAAATCGTTATATCACTTAACAATTTTTTTAACGAATATTATCTAAGCAAAACTATTCGACAAAGAGATCTCATTTTTCATTCGATATCTGCAGAAGTAGTGTGTCCAATTTCTCGATGTTTTTCATTTCTCGAGAAAAGATATTTTATACCTATTTTCTCGAGAAACGTTTTATGATTAAAATTTACTATTAAATTCGGGTTTACCTAAAGTTTTATATTAGAAGTTGTGTAAAGCTATCAACGATTATCATATTTGTTTGAATTAAAACCAAAATTATTTTGTAAAAATAAAATATCGAATTATATTTCGTAATTCATTATAATAAAAATTCAATTTATTTTTTCCATATTAAATTAATGTTTTATAAACATAAACAATTCAAAAAAAGTAATTAGGTACTTTATCACAAAAAAAAATTAATAAAAAACAAAAATTATACAAATAATTGACTCATTTTGAAAAATTATTCTTCATAAAACTCTTCAAAAAACATAGAGCATTGATTGTAGAATCCGCCAATCGATTCCTTTTTTTTGTGACAAAATCATTAGCAATTGAGAAATTTCGCTCGTTTTGTGTAGATGTAGGTTTTATAGTAGATAAAGCATCAAATAATTGCTGTAAATTGTCAGTTTTCTTGCCTGTGTTTTCAAGAATCGCAAATTCTTTGTTCAATGCATGAAATTTATTTTCTCCTAGTTCAATATCATAGGCTTTGACGGTTCCTGCGATCGTCAGCTGCAGTTGCTCCTGTAATGATAATTCTTCCTTATGTGGTTCAACTTCTAAATCAATTGGTTGTACATCAGAATCGTCGTTATCGATTGAGTTGATAGGCCCAAACATTCGAGATGAAAGAGTTCTAGCAAGTTTAGTCATTTCTGTTTTCGACACTAGACCAAAAAATTGATTATTTTCGTTTTGTAAGGATCGTGGATTATTCAGGTATTTTAAAAGCGAAACCAACGGTTTATCTCTTCGTTTCAATATCTCTATCTTAATTGCGTCAAGAAGCTCACAACTTAGTAAGAAGTTAATTGCTTCGAGGCTGTTAAATAAAAATTTTAGGGCCCCTTCAGCTGTTAACAGCGTCGAATCTTCTCGACTTAAATTCTCCACTGTGATGCGTATCGGCTTTAATGCCTTTTGGAGATCTTCAGCAGGCCTGTTGTATTCTTCTTTCGACATGTGATCCAAATTAAGATCATGCAATGCCTTTTTAATAGGTAATTTAAGTCTTATAAAGCGCTCTATCATACTTTCTAAGGTATTCCACCTAGTTTTACAATCCTGAATCAGCTGTAGTTTTTGCCCCTCAATAGGCTCGACATGTTTTTGCAAAACGTCATTTTTAATTGGGGATCGTCTAAACACCTTCACAATCTCCCTAATAGATTTTATAACCATGTTGTATGTTGGCCTTAGCTGCAAGTTTGTGATTTCTGAGTTTTCTTCAACGGATTCTAAGCTGGTATCAAGAGTTTCTTCTAGATCCACATCTGTATCAGTATCATCATCTAATACCGGTTGATTATCACTCTGCGTACTTGAGTGATTTGTGGATTTTTTTGGCACATAAAGTGTTTTTAAAACAGCTAAATGCAATCCGTGATTATAACATAACTGCTGATGTGCCGGGGACAATTTTCCAAAACTTTGCATGACAGCTGCTCCATCGCTCATAGCAGCAACAATATCTCGTTGCATAGATAAATTAAAAATACCAATTTTATCATTAACCAATTCTAAAGCTTTATCGGCTGGGCAGCTTCCATTTATGGGTATTAAACCAAAATTATCCGAATTGGTGGTATTGTAATACAAATGTACATCCATGTATCGTTTGTTGTTGACACTCGTCCACTCATCGATAGATAGACTAAACTTTTTTCCTGATGACTTCAAAGCATTAATTTTATTTATAATTTCTTGCACTTTCTCATCGTAAAATCCAATAAACAGTTGTTTTATCTGTGTAGGACTCCGTGGAAAATTAAAACCTTTTGCACACATAGCTTCTCTAATTACGCGACTCTTTGTAACTTGACGGAAACTAAAACCATCGATAGCAATCATTTCTGCAATATATTACTACATACTAGGCCGTTTCATAAATTTTTCAATTTTCGAGATAGCAACGTCGTATTTTATTCGCTTCATGTTTCTCGAATCACTGCTGCTAATACTAACACTTGTGCTTGGTTGCAAAATACAATCTTCTCTTTTTAAATGATGTATACCTTCAAGATGTCTACGAAGACCGGTGGTTGCTGATCCCTTACATAAAAGTATTTTTGGACATAAAGTGCATGTAGCTGATTCCCCATTTGATTTTTTTTTAAAATATTGCCAACAATCTTGATATGTTTTACTCATTTTGACGAACTAATCCAATTTAGAATATAAAATATTTATATAAATATATATATATATATATAACGGGTGATTTTTTAAGAGCTTGAGAACTTTTTTTTAAAAAAAAACGCATAAAATTTGCAAAATCTCATCGGTTCTTTATTTGAAACGTTAGATTGGTCCATGACATTTACTTTTTGAAGATAATTTCATTTAAATGTTGACCGTGGCTGCGTCTTAGGTGGTCCATTCGGAAAGTCCAATTTTGGGCAACTTATATTTGGGCAACTTATAGCAACTTTTTGTTGCCAAAAATGGAAGAACTTAACTTAGTTGACATGTGGTTTCAACAAGATGGCGCTACATGCCACACAGCTCGCGATTCTATGGCCATTTTGAGGGAAAACTTCGGAGAACAATTCATCTCAAGAAATGGCCCGGTAAGTTGGCCACCAAGATCATGCGATTTGACGCCTTTAGACTATTTTTTGTGGGGCTACGTCAAGTCTAAAGTCTACAGAAATAAGCCAGCAACTATTCCAGTTTTGGAAGACAACATTTCCGAAGAAATTCGGGCTATTCCGGCCGAAATGCTCGAAAAAGTTGCCCAAAATTGGACTTTCCGAATGGACCACCTAAGACGCAGCCACGGTCAACATTTAAATGAAATTATCTTCAAAAAGTAAATGTCATGGACCAATCTAACGTTTCAAATAAAGAACCGATGAGATTTTGCAAATTTTATGCGTTTTTTTTTAAAAAAAAGTTCTCAAGCTCTTAAAAAATCACCCGTTATATATATATATATATATATATATATATATATATAGAGGGTGATTTTTTAAGAGCTTGAGAACTTTTTTTTAAAAAAAAACGCATAAAATTTGCAAAATCTCATCGGTTCTTTATTTGAAACGTTAGATTGGTCCATGACATTTACTTTTTGAAGATAATTTCATTTAAATGTTGACCGTGGCTGCGTCTTAGGTGGTCCATTCGGAAAGTCCAATTTATTATAGCATCGCTATCGTTCGATGCTAACAAACTTTTTGTTGCCAAAAATGGAAGAACTGAACTTAGTTGACATGTGGTTTCAACAAGATGGCGCTACATGCCACACAGCTCGCGATTCTATGGCCATTTTGAGGGAAAACTTCGGAGAACAATTCATCTCAAGAAATGGCCCGGTAAGTTGGCCACCAAGATCATGCGATTTGACGCCTTTAGACTATTTTTTGTGGGGCTACGTCAAGTCTAAAGTCTACAGAAATAAGCCAGCAACTATTCCAGTTTTGGAAGACAACATTTCCGAAGAAATTCGGGCTATTCCGGCCGAAATGCTCGAAAAAGTTGCCCAAAATTGGACTTTCCGAATGGACCACCTAGGACGCAGCCGCGGTCAACATTTAAATGAAATTATCTTCAAAAAGTAAATGTCATGGACCAATCTAACGTTTCAAATAAAGAACCGATGAGATTTTGCAAATTTTATGCGTTTTTTTTTAAAAAAAAGTTCTCAAGCTCTTAAAAAATCACCCGTTATATATATATATATATATATATATATATATATATATATATATATGCATATATATATATGTATATAATATATATATATTTATATATATATATATATATATATATATATATATATATATATATATATATATATATATATATATATATATATATATATATATATATATATATATATATATATATATAGTATTTCTACTTCAAATACAACTTTATTCACTTCAATTCAAAACCTCTCCAGAGAATATAAAACTTTTTCAGAGACAAATAAAACTAATTATAAACTGATTAAAACTATATCCATTTCAAATAAAACTTATTCCAAAATATTTAAAACATTTTCTATTCAAAATAAATATATTTCAAAATAAAATTAAACTTATTCCAATTTTGTTTAAACATTTTTCCAAAAATTTATAAAACAGTTTACTTATATATATTTAGGAGTATATTAATGTAGATGTTGACGGTCAACAGCTTGAGGCGGCTTCATTAACATATTTGTAACATAATTGTTGCAATCATTTTGCGTTACGCTTTGGACTGACTGAGCAATAACCTCTAGGATATTGTGATCGACACTGGTTTCGCTAATATACGCCTTGCGCTGGCCCTCACCTAAAGTAATTTGAATATATAAACTAATATTATATAAACTTTCTTGTAAATTACCTTGGCAAAAACTTGCTCAATCGGGTTAAGCATAGGAGAATACGGAGAAAGGTATATTAATTTAAAATGTGTACACTCCGTTATTAGTTGAACGTCGGACGTATTGTGGATGGTTGCGTTATCCTTCACTAACCATGTTTCATCGTGATTATCACCGTTCTCTTAAAAATGAGCAAAATTTGTTAGAGTTGCAGGTACAATTAGCCAAAATATTGGTGTGGACGATCCCTTCAACGCACTAATCGCCGCAATTAGTGTGACATTTCGACCGCGAACGGTAGGTATAATTACCACTGCAGATGTTCCAATCTTCGATCTCGCTCGTGACCGTCTTAAATGCAAATTGAAACCGCTCCCATCAATAAAAACAATTTTTTGACGGTTTTGTGGTGCATTTTGGGTGAAAAATAGCGCATAATCTCTCCGCAAATTAATTGTCCGCTCATCGTTTAAACGATCAAATTCCACACTAGCTTTCTTTAACGTAATTTTCAGTCGCGATATAAAGCATTGTTGATGGTCTGTATGCAAACCGTTATTTGAAATTGCTTCCCTAACTTTGCTGCTATTTCTTTGAGGGTGATGCATGGATTATGTTCCACGGTCGCCTCAATAAAATTAAGCATCTCGGTGGTAACTTTTATTATTTTTTCGCCACCTCTGCTCCTTACTATCAGCTCTGAATCATTGGCCTTGTAGTTGTATAAGATGGTTTTCGCCGAATTTATTTTTATATTGGCAATTTCGGCCGCTTTAGCAATAGTTCTGCCTTCTTCATATTGCTTTATAAAAATTTATTTTTGTTGAAAACTTATTTTATATAAAATATTTACCTCTATGGTGATCAACCTCCTCGTTACTTGTACTCATCTTTATTTATATATATAAAGCTTTATTGCTTTAATTTCGGTAACAGTCAGGCTATGCATTAATTGTCAACGTGTAAATTTACAGCAGGGTAATTGAAAACATTTTTAGTTTTAAATCAATTAGAAAAAGTTGAATACGCTTTAGATGAAGTTTTATTTGATATGGATAAAGATTTATTTATTTAAGAAAAAGTTGTTTATAAGTTGGAAATGGTTTGATAGTTTTTGGAAAAGGTTGGATATCATTTTGATAAAGTTTTTATATATTTCGAAATAGTTTCAATTGAAGTTCTTAAAGTTTTATTTGACATAGAAATACATATATATATATATATATATATATATATATATATATATATATATATATATATATATATATATATATATATATATATATATATATATATATATATATATATATATATATATATATATAATATTTCAAAAAGATTTTATAGAGTCAAATCAGATACGGTAAACATTGCACAATGTCCTTTTGAAATAGAAAGAGCTATACCCGATCTAAGCTCAGTATAGGTCAGTATATCATCTCCATCAGATGTCGACAGAATATTTACTAAAAATTACTATGGTTCAATCAAAGCAAATTTCTTAAGTTATGAAGTTAGTTTATGAACTGGTTCCAATAGGGAAACTTGATTATAAGAAACTTGACCGCCGACTTTTTGGCCAAAGCAGCTCTCTCAGCATTAAAATGTGTTAAGAGAAGATATTAAAAGCTTCGTTTATTACGAAGAACGTATGATGGCCTCTTCTACTTGTCGAAACATGAATTTCTTTATTAATGACCTTAATCTGAGGTTAAGTAAATACGCTCAGGACTTGGAGAGAGAATAAAGATCGATATTCTTACGAGTCATGGTGTAACATACATAGAACACTTAAAATTTACTTAAATAACCGTATATTGTTCATAACGAAAATCATTTTTTTATAACGGACAATCGGCTTTAACGGAATGCCCTCGTTCGACATTGTCGAAGTTTTACTGTAATTTTTATTCTGATACAAATTTTTGGGATGACAGTTAAACTATATCTATCGCGATATTATAAGTGTTACCATTACATTTTTCTGGGATGAAATCATGGGCTAACTTTATGTATATACGGACAATTTAAAATGTTTTTCATGCTATACTGCAATTTACAGCTAAAGTTTAGGTTTTCCAAAACCACCTATATATTGCATATCTTGATGCAAACCTATATTCAAGACGTGGACATTTGTCCTTCATCCACTGAAGGCGACTCCAACAGAAAGTCTTCGGGTGCAATAATTGAAGTGTTCATTCTCTTAATATTTATTTTTATTAGGGTTCAAGGTTCTTAACCATACTCAACACAATATTTATTGTACAACTAAGATGTATAAGGATAAATATAGATAAAGTCCTTCCATTTCGAACAATTATTTTAAAAAAGTAATAAATAATCTATATGGCTTAAAGGCCCTAACCGCGTCTCAACTGAAACCTTCCGAACATTTATATTGGAGCAAATTGTAGGTGGTCAAGCCCATTAAATGCTTTTACACACAATCGTTTTTTATGGCATCTGGTGCAATTTAATTTTTGGCCAATTGTGAGAATCGAACTAGAGACCGCGGCGTCATAATCATTAAACTACAACCGGCGACTTTTGGAAAAGGAATATGTACTTACATACTTTGAATATTCAAAGGTTTATACTTGGATGACTTTTGAAATTATAAATAATGAAAAACAAATCGTGCTTATACTCGTTTATCTACCAAATTTCCAAATTGACTCAGATTACCGCAATGAAAATGTGTTTTCTTTATGATAAAATCGTTACCATAACATAACATAAAAACATGTTCGTCTTTAGAATAAATTACGGTTATAAATTTACTTAGCTGTTGTTATTTATACGTTTAATTGGGAGAAAATAATTGTTTTAATTTAGTCAAAATACGATGAAAGTAAAAGTCTGCATCAGTAAACAGTTGAAATAAGATATTGTCTCGTCGAATAAGATGGAATAAATTAGAAGTATTTACTAAAATTTCCTAAAATAGAACTATATAATAAAGTTATTGAATTATAAAATAGTGAGGACTGAAAATCGGCAGCTATGAGCCCGTATGGCAATGATCGACTTTTAGTTTTATCAAAAGCTACCCGCTAAAAAGGTAAGGTATGTTCGGAGTGTGTTATTCACGTGTTCAATTTATGTGAATATTGAAAACCAAACATGTTCCTTAGAATTTTGATTAATGAGCAAATCTGGCTTCCCATATGTCTTCCACGAGTCACAATGCCTTCATCGGACCAAGCGACTCAAACAATATTTTAAACGATTTATGATTTTCTGTTTTTTTTTAAATCATTGATTGGCTTTAAAACAGTGGAATTCATAATCACCTTTGTGTTTGCGTCTTTTTGATTTAGCTTGATCTTTGTAGACTGACTCTCAGATCTGTGTTGAAGTATTGAATGAATTTTTGGTCAACTGGATTGATGTCAACTGAAATGATTTTTTTTGTGCGAGCTTTCATTTTCAGAAAATTAGGAGCTAAAACTGGCGAGTATGGTACTGGCCATGTTTCTTCGATGCCAGAGATCACAACAAAGTTACTCGTTATTTCAGCAATATCATGATGTAAAAAGTATCGCCGCAAATCCTATTTCTTCCGAATTTGCTTCAAATGTTTGAAAACTTTTGGTAACAAGTTTTCAGTTTACCATTTTACAGTAACCGTCTGATCCTTTTTCTAGGAAAATAGCAGGGTCGGGTACAGTAAACTGACATCATTACATTTGTTGCTTAGCTTTTCCGAGTTGGTTTACTCTTGTTGGACTCCTTACCATGAACTGCTGTTTGGTTTCTGGATCGTACTTATAGAATCAAGATTCGTCACCAGTAACGACTGCTAAAATTGCTAGACTGCCCATTTTCGAAAGTTGAGCACAATACACTCGAGCCTCGATTTTGGCTTCATTTTAAATTCGTGGAACTCATCGAGTTTATATATATTTTGTGCATTTGAGATGATTATTTAATATTGGGGGTATCGCTATCATTGAAACATTTTCGTCGTTCTTCTTGGGGCTTGTCCTCTACATGAAAATTTCAAGTCAGGAGTCTTCGGAACCTCTTGAAAACCTTAGAATTTTACCTGATGCATCCTCAACGTTTTCTCGTTTCCATTTTAACCGATCATTCTGAAGTTTTGGAAAAAGTCTCATAAAACAAATGCAGACTTTGGTATTTTTGATTTTTTTTAAATTTATAGACGCCTACTATGCGATGTGGTTACCTTCACGATATTATGATGAGCATTTACGTCATCAATTAATTAGAAATACACTACATATTTATATGTTATATAGAAGCTTACGGTTTGATGCACACAGTCGTCTATATTACTATCGACAGACATGGTTAGTCTGAATCTCTTTGCAGATAGTTTAAGTCCACATAACACCTTCCAGTTTCCCTTCAATGGATAGTTTATTTTGCCTTGGACAAATCGAATCACGTTCATATATAATTTGAAATGCACCTCATCAGACGGTAAACTTCTTAACCTACATATATTTAATTGAAGCATACATCAGAAACTGTTTTCTGTTAATGTAAAGTAACAAGAACAACTTATGTATATGCGAAATCGTTCTCGCAACAAGAAAAACATGAGACATTATCTTCAAACAAACCCGTTAGCGATTGTAGATTGTTAGATACGCTAAAAGTAAATTAACTTTTTGTTACAAATTGTATTTGTTGTTATATTCTAAGTCTTTAAGGCACACATGCCACATTAATTTAATGTCTTACAGAAAAACAACAACACCAGAAAAGATAACAACCATATTCCATTTGAATTGTATATGTGTTTGATCTTGAATAAAAAACAAAAAATTTTACTTCTTATTTCTTTGAAAAATTAATCAGAAGACTTAGTTTATGTACATATAGTATAAGCTACAAGGTATAACGAATTCAAGGTGTAAGCTAAAACTGATACATATATCATTTGTTTATGTTAAAAAAAATGAAAAGTTGATCTGTTTCGAATTGAAAGGTGCTAAGGTCAACTAATTAGCCTACAAGTATATTTATAAATAGTTGAGGTGTGGCACTGTATATATATATACAAAGCTTTCGGATTAACGCGCGCAGAATCATAACTTGTATATACATTAATATGATATAATCGTGAGATGCATTTCAAATCTCATAATATTATGTATGTATACGTATGTATGTTTGTATTGCAAAGAAAATCAAGGGAAAATGATAAGGAAAACCGGAAAAGGCAAAACCTTTATATAATCTGTTGTTTAAACATATAATATATAGATATGTTCGTAGAGTTGCATTACAAAATTTTCATGTTGGTTTAAGTAAAATTTATTGAAATTTTATGTTCAATCGATTATATGGGAATAATTCTTAGGTGTTATCGCTTTTGTGTCGGTTTAAATGGAAACGTATTTTTTTTTAAATGGTATATTGGAAGACGTGTTAATGATACGAGAAGTATTTCGATTTTTACGTTTTGATGATTTGATTAGGCATCAAGTATTAAAGCTGGTTTGTTTTGTTATTATCTGTTTATCGCAGTTCTGTTTTATCATCCTACCTTGCCAAAACTAAATCAAGAACGTAAGGCTATGCGTACTCCAATAGAGCCCTTATCGGGATTTGAACCCGGCACTGTTCGTTCCAACTGCTGCAGCTTTAATCACTGTACTGTTTGGCTGATAGTAGTAATGAATTAACGATCATAGTTATAGCAATTTAGAACCATTTTTCCCCCAAATGGTTTTATTTGCTTTTGTAAACCGAAAGGAATTATATTTTAACTTCCAAAGTGTTTTTGTCGTTTTGATAAACTATATTAAGCTTGATCTTTGTTAACTGAATCACATATCTGTGCCAACTGCGTTGGCCCATACCATGCCGAAAAACTAACTCCATCGATTTCGATGACGAGCCTGCTCTTCATACTGTTGCAAGCATCGTCGCCACGCAGACAGCGATCTCTTCGCCTACCGAACTGCGGCTCTCCCTTCGAAGATCGCTTTGTCATTCGGTTTGGATCAGCACGCAGAACGTGATCGAACCAGCGTACTTTGATTTCATGCAAGACATCAGGAATTCGCATGAAATTTCTGATCTCGTGATTGAAAAGAACTCGATATGAGCCATCAACGTCGCCATATATCACACGATTCATATATCGCATGATTCTCTCTCGAATGTTAGAAGCCATCTCAAGACACAATTGATTTCAGTTACCATCATTACTGAAATCAATTGTGTCTTGGTCTCGAAAACCAGAGGTCAGATATTTGTTTTTGGACTCATTGATTTTGAGACCAACGGAAACTGAATTCTTTCATAAATGTGATAAAGCCCCCAAACGCGCCAGTTTTTGTAAGTGACTGCACGTTCCACGTGTCGATTCTCAATCTCCTATTCGGGTAATATAGTGGAGAATTATTGTTATTTTGGCGGTATCTGATTTTTTTTTCTTGACATTTTTAACATTTTTTCTGTGCTGAATGAATTTTTTCACTTCACGTCAGGCTCGAAATGATTTTTCTTGATCGAGCTTGTATTTTTAGAGAATCAGTTGATATGTGTTCTTAAAGAATTGAATAAATAAACTACATATATGATCATACATGTACAGGATTGTGTTACTAATTTCCTCCTAAGCTGTGGAAATTAGTAACACAATCCTTATTCTGACCCAACCGTGTTGGAAACTTTATCAAGCAAAAATTCAGCGATCCGAAATTTGAGGCTCAATGGGTCCTCAATTACACTGTTAAAATTTTGTTCTATCAATTTTGGATAAAAACTGGAAAAACTCCCTTCGAAATTTATTTAACAGATTTTCTTAAACAGAATATAGGTTGGTATCTGAGATAATAATTTAAATTATATGATATTCGACATGTGGGTTAAAAATAGATCAGTAAATGACAATCGTTCTTCTCTTCTATATAAATTGAACAAAATATATAATTTCGATGCACTATGAATTTTTAGACCAAAGACAACCCAATGTTAAATTTAAAATAACTCTTCTTAAATTATAACACAGTAAATTGCCAAATACAACTTGCTAAAAATTTAGCATTCTTAACCTAATGACCGATTCGATAATTGACACATCAACATCCACCTTATTACCCAAACATTGGTAGTATTTTTACCTCGTGCGACAATTCTACGACGAAGATGATGATCTATTTTCATATATGTCGACAGTCAAAATAGAATCAACATAATTTTGGCTACCGATCAATCTGTCTATAACTTAAAATAAATTTGTAACATCGCAAAATCATGACTTCATCCAATTATTCCAAATCCATACGACAATCATTTAACATATTCTATAAAAAGTTTTTTTTAATTCGCAGATGGAAATGAGTAAACCGGAAAATCGAACACAACTAGGAAGGATATTATAAAGACGATTACAAACTAGTTTGATACAAACACTAACACTAACTGAAATACCAAAGCTCAAAAATGATTCTTAAAAGAAAATTTCTGATATTTGTGATAGGATATTTTTTCATTGGCGTTATACACACACAAAGAGATGATGAATGTCCATCCCAAGATCTTATATTGCCATGTCGATGTTCGCAGCGTGGTGAAGAAATACAAATCTGGTACTAATACATTTACAGATGTTTAACTATTAATTGTATAGATTTTTAATTGTTATGTTATGCATTTTCAGGTGTTCACACAGTGATCTGCCTCGAGTGCTAAATGGAATAAAAGCCACATCCCGATCGGTTATCAAAATAATCGATGAACTAATTTTAGAGAGTAATTTATTACCATCCCTACCCGGACGAGCTTTTTCACCACTACGAATACTTCGTTTGATGTTGCGGCACAATGGTCTTGAACGACTGTCGAACGGATGGTTAAGCGATTTAGACGATAGCCTTGTCGAAATATTTATTGTCGAACGAGATTTAAGAAGTGTGCCAATCGATAGTCTGAGTGGTTTAAAAAAGTTGGAAGCCGTTACGATACAGAGCGAGGCGTTAAAACATTTGCCTGATTTTTCGGGACTACCACGACTACGATACATCAATATCCAAAGTCCGGGTTTAGTCGAATTGATTCCAATGGGTTTTAACAGTCTGAAAAATTTGGAAACAATTCATATAACAGGAAGTCCAAAATTAAGTCGGTTAGAAGCTGGTTTACTTCACGATCTACCAAAATTAAATTATCTTAATGTTGGAAATAATGGAATAAGCTGGATACATTTACGTTCACTATTTGGTTTACCAAATTTGAAAACATTAATTTTAACTGGTAATCAAGTCACGGATGCCGGAATGGTAGGTCGTGCGATTAAAGACATTACTAGTTTGGAAATTTTAAAACTTGATCATAATCGTATCAGTATACTGGGAGAAGGTAGTTTTGTTGATCTTCCAATGCTTAAAGAATTGCATTTAAATGACAATGCAGTCACCGAACTACATCATGGTGCATTCCATCGGACACCCAATCTAAAATTAGTTCATTTAGAAAATAATTTTTTGAAACGTGTCCATCCCGAATCATTTCTACAGGCGTCTGGAAGTGGTGTAGAAATACTACATTTACAGCATAACGATATTGGACGTATAGAAGAATTAAGATCACTCCTCGATGCACTACCATCGTTGAAATTTTTAGACTTAAGTTACAATAAACTAGAAGAGATACCTTTTGGCGCGTTGAGAGGACATGGCACACTGGAACAATTGTATTTAGATCATAATATTATACGGATGATTGACCGAGATGCATTTATGGCAATGCCAGGACTGCGAGAGTTGAGACTTCGTAATAATAGTATATCAGATTTGCTAACACAGCCATTTTGGAATTTACCTGGGTTGAAAGGTCTTGATATGTCGATGAATAAAATTCGTCGACTTGATGTACCGATGCTAGTCGGTTTACCGTCCCTACGCCGAATCGATTTGAGTAGTAACGCGATGAGCTTCATTGATCCATCATCATTTATAAAAACTTCAATGCTCGAGACAATCAATCTATCGAATAACGAACTGAATCAAATTCACCCAGCCACATTTCGAAATCTTGATGGACTCTTTGAAATTGATGCCAGTTACAATTTCCTACCTGAAATGATGCAAGGTCTACCAAGAGCTGTCGAACGAGTTATCATACAAAATAATCAAATAACAAATATATCACCGAGCAAATCACTAGAGTTGCCAAATCTACGATTACTCGACATGTCGGGTAATTTACTGCAAAGAATACCGCGATCAACTTTTCAAGCATTGTCACAGTTACGAGTGCTTAGTTTAGCTCGGAATAAAATTCAAAATATGGATGAAGGCAGCTTGCATGGCCTTGGCCGTCTAGAAATTCTTAACTTACAAGATAATAAAATGGGAACATTGCATGAACGAAGCTTGGGCACGTTAAATCAATTGAAAGATTTAAATTTACAAGGGAATCGGTTGGAGCTTTTAGGTGATCGACTTTTGGAAAATCTTCAACAGTTAGAGCGACTAGATGTATCCCGTAATAATTTGGTTGAAATATTTCCAAACACATTACGCAAGACACGTTCACTTCAAATTCTCGACCTGTCTAGTAATAATTTAAGAGAACTTCCAGAAAGTGTTCTCGGACTTTCCGAACTAAAACAAATGGACGTCAGTTTTAATACAATATCGAATTTATCACCAAACATTTTGGCAACGTTGCGTAATTTGGAAGAGCTTCGTGCATCTAATAATAAAATTAATGACCTACGACAAGGCCTGTTTCGAAATCTACCAGTGCTTCAGTATCTTGATTTGTCTAGCAACGAAATTAAAATATTGGAACAAGGTGCTGTTAGAAGTCTACCAGAACTTCAAGAGATCGTTTTGGCAGATAATAAACTAGTTGAAATACCTGATCGGGTATTCGAAGATCTACCAAATTTGCAAGCAGTACATTTACAACAAAATTATTTGAGATCAATTTCGCCAAATGGGTTTTTCCGATCGCCATCAGTT
Organism: Tipula lateralis; assembly: GCA_963932295.1. Classification (NCBI taxonomy): domain Eukaryota; kingdom Metazoa; phylum Arthropoda; class Insecta; order Diptera; family Tipulidae; genus Tipula; species Tipula lateralis. Next base: position 11,298,110 of record OZ010737.1, read on the forward strand.
GTTTACTTAAATTTATCGTCGAATCAATTTCGAGCAATGGAAAGTACCGGTTTACGCAGTGTACGAAATTTGGAAGTGCTAGATTTGTCGAACAATGCAATACGTCAGGTTTCGCCTAACCCACTACGCGAACTTGATTGGTTGGTCGAATTAAAGCTCGATGATAATCGAATATGTCGAATTCAAGGTGAGCCATTCGCTACAATGCCACGACTTCGAGTTTTAAGTATGAGAAATAATCGAATGGTTAACTTGCCTGAAATGCCATTCCGTACACTTAGAGGAAATATTGCTGTTTTAGACCTAGATGGTAATCCGTTAGACTGTACGTGTGATATGTTATGGCTACGGGCATGGTTTGAGTCAGAATCTAATAATCCGGGCCCAAGATGTCGAGACGGTACTATGTTACGAGAAGTTCGCTTGTCACGAAGCGAATGTCAATATGATGGTCGAAATAATCAAATTCCATTGACAAATGATCACGGTGATCTATTTCTACGAAGAAATTTCATGGATGAATGTGAATTAGATAATTTGGCAGAGTTACCGGTTGGAAATGGTTTACCGCCATCACCAGAAGAAAGTGAATATTTTTATGATCAATTCGTAGATTTTCCAATAAACGACACTCATTTACCAATCAACAATGAAACATCGGCTACCAATTTGAAACCACCTACTCGAGCTCCATTCCCAAATGCTCCTATTATACCAAACAATACCCTTCTTAATTTCAATAATCTACCCAATCTTAGACCACCTCAACCACAATCTCCATTCACTTTCTTTGGAGTACCATTGCCCACTATAAATCTCGGTAATTTATGGGGTGGTAATCAAGCAGGTCGAGATGTTAGAGATAGGAATGGTGGTGTGATCAGCAGTCGTGGGAGAGGTCGAGTTCAAATATATCGACCAAATGATCCTGAACTTCAAAAATTCTTGCAACAAACAAATCGATATCCGGATACTGAACACCGTCATCGTATAGGAAATTTACAAGAGGAAGTTTACGATATGCCTCAATTTCCAGAACAACAAGAAAATCCTTACAATCGAAACTATTTCCAAACACCGTTTATGAAGCCACAAGTTGAAAAGGGTGGTTTTGTACCTATTTTACCTGGAGCAGGTGGCTTTACTCCAATGGTAAATCCATACCAAAATGAAACTCGATTTCATGAGGACGAAAGGCTTTTGCGAGAAAACCAGACAGAAAATAATAATCGCCATGTTAATTGGCCAGATGATTTCCAAGAGCGAGTGCCTCTAGTTACAGAAGAACCGAATGAACGATATGAAAACTCTTCGCCATTAAGTGTTAACCCTTTAAGCACAACACCTACTACAGCTAGTACAGTAGCCACATCGTCTAAAAATTATGACCACGAGGAGAAATTTCCTGAATATTCAAATCGTTTGGATTACGTAACTCGTCCATATGGAATTAGTTCAACAGTAGAAAATTCTGTAATTCCTTTAACATCAACAACAACTTCAACCACAACAAGCACTACTACAACTGAATTGCCTCCTCTAGAAAATATTAAAAATACGAAACACTTGTTGGAGGAGATGATCTCGTCCGAAGAACCGTATATGCCACCAACTCAACCATTCGAATTTAACAAAATTTTTCATCAATCATCAGTCGAAACTGTAACTTCTGAAAAGCCATACCAAATGCCGAAACCGGTCGAAGATAGATGGGAAAATCCTAACAGTCCATCGAGTAGTTTATCAGCCCTAGTTGCTCCAGGTGCCCAACAAAACGTGTATCGACATGCCGGACGTCCAACAATAACTAAAATTGCATCACCTCCTCCAGTTCTACCGACAGCAGAAGAATATTTACGTTCCACCAACAATTTCAAATACAATGAAGAAGAGAGTTTTGACGATCTTGACGACATCTCGATGAATGAGAATTTCAATCACAACGATGGCACATCGACTGTAATCGAAAAGATCGAGCCAAAACGAAAAGAAGACATGGAATGGTATTTTGCTAATTACAATAAAACCAATGCGATGAGCTATGACTCAGGAATCAATAGTTACAGTCGAAGTTCTAGCTATAAGCTTATGATAAATCTAACTCTAGTAACGTTATCAATAGTACTCAGTCGATTTAACGATTTGTTTTGTTTTTTGTGCAACCAAAATTAATAACAAACCAAGCTCGAATTTTAATGTTAATTTTAAGTCTGTAACTGTTTAATTTAAAATTAAGGGTTGCGCCAGTAATTTTAACGATAGTGATTTTTAAATGAAATTTGGTTGCCTCCAAAATATTTTTATTACCAAAGAATTTGATACTTTTTATGTAAATAAAGATTTAATTAAAACACGGTGGTGGTTTTTATAAAATAATATTGCGGGTAAATTAATTTCTAATTCTTCGGCACTACCTACAGGGCCGATTAACGATAATATGTAAATGTAATATAGAAATTGTAAATAAATTAATCGAATTGAAAACAAATCAAAATTTGGAGTTTTAGTATTCTGAGATCTAGTCTTACGAGATTAGTTTTCCTTATTAAATTTCTCCAAAGTACCGAGTCATTTGAATTGCAAAGAATATATAGAGTTTACAGGATATTTGGCTCGCAGGTCTGATTTAGTAAATTGAATTGTTTTGCAATCAAACTAGTGAGAACCGATCTCTACTGAATTAATTGTTTAATGCTTTTCAGTATATACTATTTATTACCCTTCTACGACATTTTATATAATTATTCTACTTTTTCTTTTAAAATTGCTTTGTCTCGTACACTAATAACCCATCCAGGATGTAGTCCAAAGAAAATTTGTCTCGGATCCTTTGCCTCCGAAAGCATTTTAAAATCGGGATCCTCTTCAATTTTTGGCAGTTCATAACCATATTTCTGAGCAAGTACAAGTCGCTCTTTACTTATTTCCTCCGGATTCGCCAAATAGCCACGATTTTTCGCATCGGTATAATATTCAAATGCATCTTGTGGTGGTAATAATCGTTTAGGAATTGGTACACCTTTTTCAAACCATTTTAATGGATTTTTAAGCGCCCAAAGACTATGCGAATCGTAGTAAGATGTTCGAATTACTCCACCGTTACGTTCAATTGCTGCTATCACCAATTCGGAAGCATGTTGTACCTCAATATTGATTTTAGTTTTAAATTGATCTGCACCTTCATCGGTTAGTTGAAAACCAAAATCACGACTTTCTGGTTTAATTGTAAACAAGCCGGTGTTACAGAAAGAGATGATATCGATTGGCTGAGTTGTATCCAAGCGATTTGTATCGATGAGTGTTTGTAGCTGTAGAAGTGTGATTGGAGGATATTGACGGCGTAAACTAAAATTGAAGGTAAATAAAACATTTGGAAATGTATATTATTAACTTATAACTTACTGGTGTCCTTTATAATATGGTTCTCTGGGGAATCTCAAATAGAAGGGTCGATTTCCAGTCTCATAACCTAAACGAAGAAAGTTTTGTCTTTGGCCAGAACCCTTATTACCAGCACCATGTTTGTTGCCACCGTGTTGGCTGCGACCTCGTTTATCCTAAACCAAGTAGAATTTATGTAATAAAAATTATTTTATACTTGTAATTTGAGGTTATGTTATACATTTTGTTTTGAATTGGGATTATCTCGTATATTCGCCAATGATACTCTGGGTAGTTGACGTAAAAGCTGTAATGCTTTCTCCGTTGTTTGTTTCGAACTCATTGTTTAACAAAAACCACTAATTTTAATTTCAATAGTTTAATTTAACGTACCGATTACAGAACGTCGAAACAAAACCCAGGTTATGTTTTTGAGTTTGACAAGAGAAATGTCAAATGAAGTGGGATTCCACGTTTTAGTTGAAAATCAACAATGTTTTGTTTAAGAACTTTACTTTAAAAATCCAAAAATTGAGCACAAAATAGCTCAATCAATAGACGTCAAATCTGGGCCCATCTAAACTCATCCCAAAAACAGAGAGGTGAGCGACCACAGAACAGTGAAAACATGAAAAGTTTTACAATTTTAAAATATGTTTAAATAAATTTAAAATAAATGTAAATAGTTTTAAGTTATGGATGTGCAATATGTGATTTATAATTTAGTGTTATGTAATATAAATATGTACGATTAATATTGTGAATTGTGTAAATTTTGATTTTCCGTTTCTGGCAGCAAACCAAACACAAAAGTGAAAACACAAAAATCAAGGAAATAATTTTCTTTGTTAGACACAAAAAATTTTACTCGATAATTTTCATCCTCAAAACTATGTCCAATTTTACAATTTATAATTCGGATTCGAGTGAAATACGTTACGAATGTGATAATCAACAAAATCTGTCAAGAATTCTTAAATTTTGTTCGTATAAGAATTTTTTGTTCCTTCTCAATTGCAAATTCGAATTATTTTATGGAACTGTCGATAAAAATTATGTAAAATTTAAATTATTCAAGCCTAATATCATCGATATTGAACTGCACGATGAACAATTTTATGTAATTGATGAGAATGGATGTGTGCATAAAACTCCAATAGTCGATATTGAGAATGGCGGCTATGGACAGTGGAAGGAGATCGTGGTCCCAAATCCAAAGACATGTCCACACGGATTCAAAAGTATTACAGAAAAGGTTCGAATTTCTCGAATTAATTGCAACAGTGATGGTATCCTATTTACATCGTTTAGTAACGAGTTGTATGGTATGGGAAATTTTTCTGAAGTCCTACAATCGGATTATCCAATTAAAGTGGAATGTTTTAGTGGTCTAAAAATACTTCAGGTAACAACAGGTGACAACTTTGCTGTTATATTAACATGTAAACGCACCGATCCCAGTGACTTTGATTACGAGAATTCGAGCATCTATGATGATATTAAAGATACGTTTATCAGTACCGAATGTCCAAAGTGTCCGATCAATAAATCGCAACCGAACAAGAACGTCAGCAAAAGTACAACCGAGACATCGATGGCATCTAGTTCATCGGGGACATTCGATTCGGATGAAAATCAAAAAAATATCGAAGCACTGAACAAAACATCCACCCCCATCAAATCAAACAAAGACTTGGCAATCAATTTTTTTCTTGAATCACTTTCGATTTTAAGTGAGGATTTCATTGAGGGTGGCAAACAAACAAAACTAGTCAAAGAAAATGTATCAAATATTACATCGATGGTGTACGAGGGGGTGAAAACTCTTTCACGACACATGAGCGGTTCTGATAATAATGACACGCCACCGTTGGAATCGTTTGAGATTGTGGACGATAATTCATCGCTAAAAAATGAATTTACAACATTTGGCGGAAACTCAGCTGGTATGAGTTTATCGGAAACGTCGTCACTAGATAATGATGAGTTTGATATACATTCGGAAGTTGGATTGGAAAAAAATATTAACGATTTATGCCGCATCGGTAATAATTTGTTAACCACTGGAGTTTGGAGTTTTGGGAGTATTAATCGCGAAGGGCAGCTAGGTAATTTATATAAATTTAAGGTTATTCTTATCGGTTTCATGATAACAAAAATTATTACTCATTTAGATATCTCACAATCTTTACGATTGTTTGTTTAATTAGTCTTTTGATTAGAAATGTGTTGCATACGTCACATATTTGTATACATAAATATGATATCCAATTCCAACATCGATAACAAATTGTTTATGTTTAGTTTATAAGTTGATGACTATAATGCAATGAGTGCTTCCGCTAGTTTATAAAAAACTCAATGAAATTGTTTGTTTACACACTGAAATTTGCAATATGTCCTATTTTTTGCCCCTATTTGGTTATGGTGGGATATCTGTATATTTTTTGGTGAGCACAATATTTCATCTTCTTCCATTTCTCAAACGTTTGTTTCCGATTTAAGACAAAGTATAAGTTTTAGCTTTAATCTTGGAGTAGTCTATTATCTCTCGGTTCTTCTCCTAATCAACAGATATTGTTTAATCCAAATCGAAAGGAATAGGTATAACAGAAGATCAAATATCAGTTATGGAAAAGATTATGCAAGGGTCTGTAATATTTCTGATTACAATACTGCTCGTTTAGAGCAGCTAATTCGAGTTTTTACCAGAATAAGTTAAACTCTTGCCTTCTCCTGACTTTGGTAAGGTTATGGTTGGTCTTATGTCTGTAATCTGTTGATACAAATTAAATCAGAGTCTTCTTATAGAGTTCGTTTAAAATTGATGTCTATCCTGATCAGTGTATGTAACTATGATATTCGGATTACTATGACTAACAACACTTCTCGCACCGTTTTATCAAGACAGTTAATTCTGTAGAACACCAAAGTATAGTTAGTAAGCTTATCTTGCATTTTATATTTCTGTTGTAACATTAGTTATCAATTATTATTTTTATCGGCGTGCATAGAACTAGGTTGTACTTGTGTTTGCTGTAGCTTCAGGTTATCTCTGATAATGTCCAAATTTGTATTTCAATAATTTTCAATCCAAAACATCTTTGCCTGCCAAAATGCGGATCTCCCTTCAAAGATCGCTGTATCATTCGGTTCGGATCGGCACGCAGAATCTGACGAGTCAGCGTATTTGACTCTAAAACCAGAGAGATACCTGGTGTAAATCGCAAAAGGTTTCATAGTACTTGGAAAGAATCACCCGTAGCAAGAAAACTTGATCAGTGAGACTGATCTTTTTGGACGGAATCCTTCTTGGTAGTCACCGATAATTTCCTCCGCCAGTGGAGTAATTCTTCCCAAGATAATGTATGTCAGTAACTTGTATACTGTGCAAAAGTAGAGCTATATCGCGATAATTCTCGCATTTCAAGCGATTACCCTTCTTGAATATCGGGCATAACGCGACCACTTTCCATTCTTCAGGCATAAGTTCATTTCGCCATACCAATCGAAAAAGGTCGAAAAGACGCAGCTCTAGAAAGTAAGTCCTTCAAATATCAGCTCTGAATTAATGCAATCAACTCCCTGGGAACGATTTTTCTTTAGTCTCTTCATGGCCATGGTGAATTCCTCATAGGATCGATCTTCAATGAACATATCTCCGGTCTGTGTTTGAGGGTATTCAAATACAGCTTGTAATACTTGTGGAACATTAATTAGGTCCGAAAAATGTTCACGCCATGTATCGAGTACCGCATCATCGTTAACACAGAGGTTTTCATCCTGGTCCCGAATGAGAGTTGACCGAGATCTAAAGGTATGGTTGTTCAATTCGATGATTCCTATAAAGAAACCACGCGAATTGTGCTCATTACTGAGTTGTTGTACTCTTAAGACCTTAGCCTTCTACCTCCTAGTAAGAACTACTTTATTTCTTCCCGCAATTACAAACCGAGTTTGCGCTTCATTATAGATTATATTTTGTTGCAGCAAGACGACAATCCTCATCAAACCAATCATTTTTGGGCTTAGTTTTTACTATAATGAGCATCGACAACCGAGGTTTTAACTTCTTACCAGACATTTCTTCAGATTGGTAATTAGATCGTAAAGTTTTACTGACAAGATCTTGATTTTTCGTTGTCGCATAAGTTGTTGTGGCTGCTATCGCACATTTAGACCGGTGATTGGTCCGTTGTGATACCACTCTATGAACGGCTATAGGTCCGAGTTTTCGTAGTACCATCTGCGCATTGCATAGCTCCATGTCGGCCTATAGTACTGACATGGAAGATGGGGTCGGCCTATGGATTCTAAACACGACAGGGGATCCAGATATATGTTCATTTTTCACACCGATCGCACCGCTCAAACGATCGAAGGTGAAAAACCCATTTGCATCTTGCCCCGAATCGGGATTCGAACCCGGTACCTCCCGCTCCAAGTGCCGCAGCTTTAACCACTGCTTCACCTGGGCGGTCGCATAATACAATTTATTAATTTAAAAATACTATTTTAAAATTGGATTTAACACAGTTTTTGTTTGATTCCAGGTACAGGTGACCAAGTCAAACGTAATATAATAATTCCAGTATTAAAACTCCAAGGCCAAGGTGTAATCAAAATATCGAGTGGCCAAAATCATTCGGTAGCGCTTACATTAGATGGCCGCCTCTATTTATGGGGCAGCAATCTATCAAAACAAATATCGTGCGAACAATACGATCAGTATAGTTCGCCCAAATTATACAAGAACAAGGAAAAAATACTCGACTCAATCTGCTCCGACTATAGTACAATAATTCTTTTGAATAACTTAAATATCATCGAGGAGAACAACAAATCAAATATACGTGATCAATCGATATCATCATCGTCGTTCGAAATTGTTAAATCCGTTGACTATTCTAGTAACAGTTTTAATATTGTTAATTTTTTATGCTCAGAACAATATTTACTAATTAATCATAATTTGTTCAAACCAATAATGAATTATTTAACGATCGAACAAAAATATTTATACGATTTATTGACTACCTATAATACGATTATCAAACCGTTTATAAAAAAAATACAATTTATAACACCACAGAATGGTCAGCTGTACGACAATTTAATAAATTTATATTTAAATATTATCTATTTAACAATAATTAATTGTAAAACAATAAAAGAATACTATTTAATGCATATCACGTGTACTCAAATATTATTTGTTAAGAATCTTAACGAATTAATCAAACTCTATCGTAACTATTTGAAAAAATTTACAAACTTATTGTGTATCAATGGATACGATAATCTTAAAATGCAGCTCGACAAGAAGTTGAGCAACACAACTATTCATAATCATAATAATAGTAATTTAAATATTAAGAAAATTTTTGAAATGCCCCTTTTGCATATCGTTAATTATAAAAATTTTTTAAACGAATTGTTAAAATACGAATTTGAGCTTGACAATTTTTTAACAGACAAGCACAAGTATTATGAAAAATTTCTAAATGAAATTGATGTCGTGATCGGCGATAGTATAAAAACTTTAAATTTTTGGAAAACCGCCGATAAATTATTGATCGCAAACGATTTGTATGAGCCCGATCGACGTGTTATTTTGGACTCGAAAGATGTTTCGCTTAAATTGAATGGCCCAACAATATCATTGCTGAGCCAACGATTTATTTTATTTACCGATTATTTATGTTACTTAACATCAAATCAATTATACAAATATCAACTAACAACCCTTTGGGTAGAAACTGTTCAAAAATTTAATAATAGTAATAGTAATAATAGTAGTACAACAACAAATAATAGTAGTAGTAATGATTCGAAACAACGAAATTTATTAAAAATTATAACACCAGAAAATCATATCATTGTTGTGACTAAATCGCACGAGGATAAAATACGATGGCTGGAAGAAGTATCGAAGTGGATTAAAATATCGTTGAAAAAATCAACACAATCAAAGGTTCCAATCAATCGAAATACAAGTTATCAGTTTACCGAGAAACATCAGACATATCCGGGTGTAAAATATTTTGGTATGTGGTCGAACGGTTTAATGCACGGAATTGGACGTTTGGAATTTTTGGATGGGAAAGTATATAATGGATTGATGAAAAATAGTGAAATACATGGATTTGGACAAATGTTTACGCCAAATTTAGGAACTTATGAAGGTACGTGAATATTATAACTGAAAATATTAGTATTAATAAATTTTATTTTATTTATCAGGTAATTTCGAAAATGGTAAATACCATGGTTATGGTGTGCTTGAAATGAAAAACAAGGAACGATACAAAGGAAATTTTAAAAATGGTGAATTTTCCGGCCATGGCAAATTAGAAAATGATCGCTTTAATTATTTTGGTGAATTTTCGAAAAATATGAAAAATGGCTACGGTGTACTAGACGATAAGTTCAACGGTTCTAAATATCTTGGTATGTTCGAAAATAATAAAAAACATGGCTTTGGAACGTTATTCACATTGGAGGGTGATTATTTTAATGGGATTTTTGTCGACGATAATTTGATTGGTGACGGACTGGCTCTGCTAACCGATGGATCATTTTACCGTGGCGAATTGAACTTGAATGGACCGAACGGAAAGGGCATACTATATTTATCGTCACCCAAAAGTGATAGTCTTAACATAGACGATTATAAAACCCTGGCGATTAGAGGCCGTATGATGAATGGCTCGTTTAATGGAACGTGGAAAAACATAAAGATTGCACACGGGATGTTATCAACGGACATTGTTGATACAGAGTAATATTAACATATATAAAATACTGATCTATATTCTTAATTAAAACGATTTATATTATTCCAGAGACATCGATATCTACAACATAAATCCAAATAAAAAGTGGTGTTCACTATTCAAAGATTGGGAAAGTGAAGTATTCAACGACAGCATACAAAATTATAATAATAATTCCATATGGAATAAAATATCTGTATACATATCAAATTCAAAACGGAAAGAAAAATTGAAATCGGACGGATTCGAAATGAAAAATCAAATTGTTACAAATAAATCAACACCAGTGCCCGTTAAAAAGTGGAATAATAATAACTATGATACAGTATCGCTCATAAGTAATCTATCGTTACGTTCATCATCGAACACACAGTATTCGAAGCGCAGCACACTCGATATAAAAGAAAAACTTCCCGACATTGTGAATCATAAATCGATAAGTAGCGAAATGCTAATGATGATGGCCCAAGACGAAAAAACGACGACGAGTGATAATAAATTGGCTGAACTAGAAAACGCCCAGAATAAAATCAAAACGAAACGCATCTACCATTCGAACGACAGTATTGTGCATCCAGACTCGTTGCTATCATCGACGGAAACAAGGCGTAAAACAAAGGAGAGTATATTGGAAATATCACCAAATTTTGGGATTAAAGAGTTGACGCGGCACGATATTATGTTGATCAAAGAGTATTTGAATGAGGCTTTTAAAGATTTGAATCATCCACTAGGCGTACTAATTACAAAAATATCAAAATGTTTTTATTTTTCGTACGGACATTGGAATAACAAAAAACCAACTATATTAACACGGCAGGCGCTCGATGAACTCGAATCAATATCGATACGAATTTATCAAATAATAAGGAGGCTATTTCCCGCATTACCTGAAGAGAGCATGATGCTCGATGAAAAGTAAGTTGATTGTTCTGTTGCATGTTTGTCGTTTTACTTATTAAAAATTGTATTTCAGTGAAAAAATCTCCCATCGTTATTTCTACCCAATTCTTTTGTCGAATTCAATTTACTCGTCGCTATTTGTTTTGTACGCAAGTAAATGTTCGCCACTCGACGAGATATGCCAGCGACGTATACGATTTACAGATAAAAAATCGGACGAGGAATTGATGAAATTTATAAAAATCGATTCGTGCCAATATCCCATCGTCAAAAATCATTATTTCAATGAGGCGATACAAAATTTTCGACAGGTCGAAACTAAATTTTGCCCGAAAGAAATGTTGGAACAGATTAAAATGACGTACGAATTGATAAATCGTGCTTGCTACGAAACTCTGGGGGAAACATTTATATTGAACACGGATACATTGATCCCGTTGACAATATTTCTGATCCTGCGATCGAATATACCACATATCGGAGCTGAATTACTGTTGCTCGAAGATTTACTAGAGTCCGAGTATGAATTGAATGGTGAAAGTGGGGCATGTTTTACTCATATTAAGGCATCTTATGGATACATAATAAGCAGCAATTTTTTTGAAGACTAAAATTTAATTTATAAGAATTTTACATATAATGTAAATGTACAAAATACCAAAACTTAAAAGAGAAAATCATTCCAATTAATTATTAAAAGTATTAATTATTATAAAATATATATTATATACATACATATTATATTTATTGTAAATTTTAAAATATATTATTATTGAATTATTTATTAAGTTTTAACATTTAACAAACTGAAATAAAAATAATTAAAAACAAAGAATAATGTTAATTAACATCGAGCTCCCAACCATCGAGCTTCTTTTTGTAGCCGGCTCTTTTCAAATGATTGTAAACTGTCATGTGGTTGATGTTTAAAGCCTCCGCTATTTTCTGGCAACTTGCGTGTCGGTCTTGCTCAACAAATTGCAAAATTTCATCGACTTTATCAATGACTGGCCGACCAGAGCGATGAGCATCTTTGACATCCAAATTTCCGGAACGGAATCGAGCAAACCATTCCTGAGTTCTTCGTTCACTCACAGCATTCTCACCGTACACTTCACAAATTTTTCGGCATGTTTTTGCAGCGCTTTTACCTTTTTTAAAGTAAAAAAGCATCGCATAGCGTATTTCTTCAGATATTTCACTCATTTTTAAATCAATATAACTTTTTAAGCGTGGAATTATTAAAACAATCTTCGCAAACAATAGAAGCTGAAATGTCATCTTTTAAGCACATCCACATCTGAGACTCGAAATATGGTAGGCATTAACACCATCTAGTGGTAAAAACCGCGGAGACTTTTTATATGACCCAATATCTCTTTTTCGTTTTGTATATGGTTTTAATCAATCCACATCCATTTTGTTAATTGTTGTCCATCTATAGTTAATAATTCAAACCACCCAATATTAATCTGTGACGCGTTTGATTGAATCATCAATATGGACATTGGAATCGCACTCCAATCTTAAGTTGTATGTAGCTGAATTTAAATGAAAATTAAATAAAACTATCTTTTAAATATCTATTAAATTCTTTTTTAAAGTCACAACTTCACTACCCTTAACCGATTGATATCCATCTTTTGAGTTTAGGTTGTACTTGTATAAATATCCGATACAAGTCTTGGGTTGGATATAATTTTTTCCGGACTGTATAGAGTGTTTATACTTTTTAACGAACACCTGTGGCTAAAAATGCTATAGCAACGCAATCAAAAACAACCAAACATTAATCGACAGTCACATTACGAAAAGTTTTGTTCATATCAGTTAATATAAAAGTGTTGAAATAATTGTGAAATAAAATGAATTTTGATCTAGATGATCCTCTTGGTGATATTTTAAGTGAAGGAAGTAACGATAGTTTCTTTGAAAGTGGGAAAAAGCCGGTTGCAACTAGTAAGCCTGCACCAAAACCTAGCATCCGACAAAATGTTGCAGCAACACCACCAAAAGAGACTAAAAATAAAATGGCAGATTTGTTTGGAATTTCGACGAAAGACGAAGTAAGACCCCCAGCAGCACCACAACCATCTTCGTTGACAGGTTCAAGAGCAAGTGAATCACCAAAATTTAAAGATCCATTTGAAATACCCGCAGTTACACATAGCAGTCCAGTAGTTAAAGATATTCCTAAAGTTGTGGTCGAAAGTCGAAAAACTGAATCACCTGCTGCAACAAAACCGTCAGCTTTAGTCGACGATGATAATGATGATTTTGATTTTGGTTTTGATTTGAAAAAAATTAAAACTAAAACTGGAATTTTCAATGATTTACTCGGAGTTGAAACTAAACCGGTGTCTGTAAAGAAACCATCTCAAACAACGTCAATAGTAACCGTAAATAAATCAATTTCATCTCCGGTACGTGTAAAAACTGCTCCAAGTCCGAAGAACATAAGCTCACGACAAAGTACAGTTGAAACTGTTCAAACTGAGAATAGTGGTTTTGGTGATTATGCACCATCAAACACAAGACGTGGTGGTGGTCGACGAAGTTCAAATCAATTGAATGATCCATTAGGCTTGTTCAGTGATGAGCCAATTGCCTCCAAAAAAGAAGAAACTCATCCGCAAAGGCCTAAGTCGAAATCAGTTGCAACCGCTGATTGGTTAGGATTGAGCCAAGAGGAAGAAGTTAAAACTGAAACGCAACGAGTCGAAAGGGTAAATGAATCGGTAGTTCAATCTACGCATGCTCAATATCACCAACCAGCACCACTTATTCAAGAAAATCATTCGCCTGTGGTTTTACAAGTACCACGCTATGACCGTCCTCAAATGTCGACTATGGCAATCTCAAATCCATATAATCCCAGCCAAATTTCTCATACTACACAAATGTTGAATTTATCAAATCAAGAGGCTGAGAATGCACTTCATGAGCTTAAACAACAGGAAATGCAAATTATGCTTGCCTCACAACTGCGGAGTCAAGAGCAAGCGTTAATGGATATTCAAAATCGACAAGAGACTTTAATTAAACAGCAAGAAGTTCAATTCAACAGTTTGCTTCAAAATCAAATTGAACGTCAGCAAGTCCTAGAGGATAATATTAAAATGCAACAGGAACGAATTAATGCTCATATTCATCTGTTGTTATCACAACCAAGTTCGAAACATAAGATAAGCACCAAGGATATCCATAGATCAAGCAGCGAACAAGAACAACATCATGATACATCTGAACTTCATGTTATTGAAATCGAATCGGAAATGAAACGTCTTGAGTACGACAAAATACGATTGGAAAATTTAATGGCTAATCTAAATGTGAATCACGAGCAGGAGATCATGATGCTCGAACAAAGTTATAAAAAACAGATCGACATGTTGACTACAAATACGTCGAATATCGAACAACGTCTCAAAGACGAAAATAAAAATTTGGAAGAATTTTTCGAGCGCAAAATAAATTTACTACAAACCGAAATAGATCGGAAGGTTAAAGATTACGAGCAGCGTATTGAAGATATTAATCAAGAATATGATTCGAATATTAAAAAAATAAAAAATCTACATGAAATTGAAATGGAAGATTTAAAGAATGATAGCCGAAGTATGATCGAAAATATTCGACAGTCGAAGCTTCTCGAATTCTCGATCGTCCAAGAAAACCAATCGTATTTGCAAACGTTGAAGAATGCATCGAAATACTTGGAAAATGCTACCGGTGATATACAAACCTTACGCGATACCATTCAAGATAAACTAGATGTCGAGTATAAAGAAAAACAGATCAATTTGGAATTGAAGGAGAAGCGGTTAAATGAGCAGGAGAAAAAATTGACACAGTTGCATGAATCGAATGAGATAGAAAAGAATCGCCTTTTGGAATTGATACAGAATCTAGAAACTAAATTGATCGCCTTGACTCAGACGTCCGCCGAAGACGAATGGAATTATAAGCAAAAAATCAACAATTTAGAATCTGAGCGAATCGCATTCGAACGAGAACGTCAATTTTTCCGCGAGCAACAGACGCGAGAACAAAAAAATATCGAGGAGACGAAAAAACTTCAAAATGCCGACTATCAAACGAAATTAAACGAAATCGAAACCGAAAAAATTCAATTGTTCAACGAAAAATCCAAATTTGAGATACTAGCACGAGTTCAGCCGAATCATGCGATACATTATCAACAGAAACCTGAAAATCGAATTGAAATTGAAACCGCTATAAAAGTTGCCGAAGATGCTGCCCGCCAAGCGGATCAGGAACGTGAACGATTACTCGACATGCAACGTAGTTGTGAAATGAAAAAACGCGAACTAATCGATAAAGAAAATGCGTTACGGGATCGTGAAAATAAATTCGAAATTGAAATCGATGCCGCCAAAGCAAAGGAGCGAAATGCAGAAAATGCTATTCGATCGGCAAAACAATCCGAACACAAAGTGATTGCAAAATTACAAATATTGCAAAAACATTCGAACGAGTTGACGGCAAAGGAGGCAAATTTGGCGAAAGAGAAACTGGCGATCAGTAGTGAACGCGTCGAATTACAACAATTGCGTAAACAGCTATACGAATCGCGCTGCAGTTTATGCAAATTAGGTGAACGCAGTCAACAGTTAAACGATATTTTAAACAGTAATCCAGTTTCGACACCACATGGTAATGAACAAGCCATGAAATTTGATTTGGAGACGCTTGATGTTGAACGCCTCGACCGTATATTGGATCGGGAGGTAGAAGAATCAATGATGCGGCAAAACGATGATTCATACAGTTTTGAAGTTAATATTGATAATATTCCGAATATTGAGGATATTGATGATCAGTTTTTGGATCCTGAAATTTTGTTGTTAAAACTTGAAGCAATGAATAAGTCGTAGTGTTTGTGTGTTTGTTTGATTTGAGATTGTTTAACGTAAATATTTTTAAAATGATGCCTGATGTGTTTGACTTTAGATTGTTTGTAATTCGTAATCTTAAAAAATAATAAACTCGGATTTTCTATAAATCGTGCATTTCATTGAAAACAGTTGTCGTTATTTTTAGCTGACACGTGATGGATCAATCTTATGAGATCTATACAATGATACAGGTTTAATTTGATGTAAGTGTTATGGGAACTTACCATTTATATCTCAGTGTCATATCAACTAAACGAACAATGTATGTAAATATGTACAATCAAAATGTACAAATTCAATAAAACAATTATTTATGGTTATGGGTTTGTAATTTCGTATAATTACAAAATGAAGTTACATATTTACACTAACAATTATTTCCTAATTCTAAATCTAATACTGTACATATTTACATTCTAGTTTCGAGTTTTGACGAATTTTGAGGCACGTCATCGATATGTGTTTCGAGCCCAAGATTAGGTATGCCATCCGTTTTATGTGATTTGTCCGGCTTTTCAAATAATTTGGCTATACTTTCGAGATCGCGTCCTTTCGTTTCGGGCACGAAGAAAATCACAAAAAATACACCGAGCATACATAGGCCCGAGTACATCCAAAATGTACCTGCTTTTGTGATCAGGTGTTCCAGCGGATGATACGTTTTGATAACTACAAACATGATGAGCAGATTTACAGAACCAGCAATTGAGCTGAGGAAGCTACGTTGTTCGGTTGGAAATAGTTCGCCCAGTAGTAAAAATGGAATACATCCGAAGCCAATCGAAAATCCGATCATAAATATAATTAGACTAGTGATTGGAATAAACCTGTAAGAGATGTTTGTTAAATTTCACTGTAGCAATATAATATAGTTATAAACTTACCCAAATTCGTTATTCCCAATTCCATTCAAATAGAACGCTACACCCATAAATGCATTCGATACGCTCATAATAATTGCCGATGAAATGAGTAACGGTTTTCGACCAGCCTTATCAACAATAAATAATGAAAAGACGTTACTTAACACTTGTACTAAACCAACAATAGTCGACGCTACATTTTCATCCAATGAACTGCCGGCTGTCTTAAAAATTTCGACTGTAAAAAATATGATCGAATCGATTCCCGACAACTGTTGTATCGCCAACAAGCCCAAACCAATACCCATAGGGTACATAATTGGCCGACTAAATAAAAGTTTGCGCGAAAATATTTTTGGTTTAACAAATTTTTCGGCTGCAATTACATGCTCCATCGACAGTTCCAACCATTTAATCGATTTATTAGCTTCTTCTACGCGATTTTTGGTTTTCAACCATACAGGCGATTCGGGAAATAAAAGCAATAAAAATAGAAACGATGCTGATATGACAGAATTGCACCAAGCCAGTTGGGCCCACGGTAACGATTCGCCCATATAGTACGAGAATAATATTCCGAGTGACATTGACAAAGCGGGAAATGAACCGATAACGCCACGAATTTCGGGATTACTACATTCGCTGACATAGATTTGAGCCGATGGTAATGCTAAACCAGCACATATTCCCGACAACAATCGACCAATTATCATAATTTTCCAAGAATGGGATGTTGATATTATGATCCATGAGATGGCCCATAACGGTGATGTTAAAATAACGGTATATTTACGTCCAAATTTTTGCATTAGCGGACCTGCTATTAGACTACCAAAGAAGGCACCGAGTGGTGGAATCGAACCTGTAACAATAAAACTGCGTATAACTAAAATTGTTCCATGGTAGTGTATATAACTTACTCGTCCATGATGCGGCTGCTTTCGATGGAAATATTTCTGGATTAAGTTGTAAGATTGAAGGTACTGCAGGTGATGAATAGCCACGCACTAAACCAATACAGAAGTATGATAGTGATACGCACAGTGATAGTGTTGCCTGAAACGGAAGAAAAAATTATTTTGTTATGTAAATAAATTAACTGTTGTATGCAGCTCAACTATTGTTTAATGGAACGCCCAACCTTATGGGTATTTATAAATTTCAATATCGAATTATTATAGCTAATCAAGCTATTTATTAGACTATATGTAAATTATCGAGTGCAATTCTCTCCCACACGTATATAAATGCTACAATTCAGAATAATGTGCTGGCTAACAGAATATTACTGTTTGGGTTTACCAATACTCTAGGTATATATCGCGTCAGTACTTTCCAAAAAAAATCTGGTTTATTTTATTTGATATGTGGAAAAATTATTCCGGAACTCAATGCCAATAGCCGCGAGACTCCCGAATGAAAGAGCAAGCACGCTACTTCCTCAGCCACGAGGGTGTCATAGTGATACATATAACCTCCAGTTCAAACACATCTTAACAAATTAAGAACCACACCTGTGATCACACTTATGAGCTATAAACAGAACAAGTTCTAAAAAATCTACATAAATTCCTTGGCCGATTATATTCAAAGAATGAGTTACAGTTTTCCAAAGAAATAGTCACATTCATAGCAACAACAACTATACTATATAACAATTACGTTAATTTATTATCCTATGAAATGACGAAATTATTCATGCACACGTTCCAATTGATTTGACATATTTAATTAATACGTTGAATATGTTCTGCAAATTTTAATTAACGTGAATGCCGGAGTGAAAAACAGCACGGAACTCGTATTTATTATGACTAGTATCATTTATAAGGAGCTTCAAATTTTCTGGACAAGTTAAGTCTTTTAATATAACTAAGTCATATAATGTTTATTGTTCTTTGTTATACTCAGTTTTTACAACTTAGTACCACCTGAATATTATATAACTATTAAAATTTATTGCTGCTCCACGTTACAGATTTATGTCATTGTCAAATAAAATCAAATGATTGAAATGTGCTACTTTCTGTCTTGAAAAGGTTAACGGTTTTGTGTTCGATAGTAAATTATTGCATATGTTTAATTCCAAAATCGATATCGTAAATATTTTATGTGATTATAGATTTATAGTGGCGAATCACGCGCGCTATCTTCGAAGCCGAGAATAATCATAAGTAGAACAGTAATTTGAAAAAAAAAATGGCGGGACCATCTGACAAAAATTTAGATTTGAGTCAAAAGGAGTCAACATATGAAGGTAGAATGGATATCCTATACCAAGCTTATATTACGAGCCTTAAAATGCGATTCGGGTTAATCCTTTACAGCATGACTATAGGTTGCGTAGGTTGGTTCATAATTTCAAAGAGGTCATACTTCTTATCGCCATATTAACGACAAATGGTAATCTCTGATTTAAAGTATAGTTGGTGTGGTGCTTAGTTAGTATACCAAATAAGTAATTTGTACAATTAACGCCACAATCAAATAAATCGAAACATTTCGAGTTTAGTTCTTTTCGCTAGCACTGTTGCAATACGTTTAAACACTACATATACGAAACGCACAGGTACGCACATCAAGCACGGTAACATATGCCTGATAAGATGGATTTGGTCTTTTCGTCCACACAATAATTCAACGACATCATCAGATCGAAATCGGCCCAGCCCAATTACAACTTCCAAGCAAACCAACTCAAAATACCCTTCTCTCTAAATCTTCCATCATTACGTGGCATTACAGAGGTGACATTTTTCCGCCACTGTACTTACCGTGGCAAAAATGACTTGTTTTTTTATAAACTTTGTATGTCCAATAAAGACAATTAGTTGATTTGGACAAATTAAAAACCAGCACAGTTTGGATTTTACATATAAAAAATGTTATTTACATTTTTTATGTAAATAACAGCGTAAATTACATGTATACTATTCGTAGACTTGTGGCGTTCACGAATACGACGAATAGTCACGCCACAATAGTGAAGTATAAAAATAATCGAAAAAAGATTTCGAGTCAAATTCTGTAAATTCGCTAGAACTGTTGCAACATAGCCTCACGGTATATATAGAAACGAAATGCAACATACATCAAGTCCGGTCGCATATGCCTGATGAGATGGATTTGATCTTTTCGATCACACAACGAGCCAATGACGTCATCAGATCGAAACCGGCCTAGCGAAACGAATATTACAGACTACATACAAGATACCATACATTTTCAAGACAAACGTCTTCATCGGCTGGTTGATCCAGCGCCCTAGCTGTCAATCAATGCCACTCTGTGGAGTCGAAAGTTTAACTCCCGCCATTTATCATTAGCTGTCACGCTTACAGCACCAAGCATCACATATCACACTTCAACAGACTATTCGTATTACGTATATCGTAGATAAAACTATTCGCAGAGCCACCTATTTTAAATTTTACAAAGTGTCAATATTTTTAGTTACAAAAAAATCCGATAAATCAGTCTATAAACTATGTTAAAGATATAAACTATGTCCAGGTTATTATTCTTCACGATTATTTTGAGAACATACCTGACGAAATACGTGAACCAAGTATCAGCGTGTAATTTAATCTCCGTTAAAGTTAGTGCGCAAAAGCACAGAGAATGGTGACCTTGAGAGATTATATCCAGTATCACATCTCCAGGACATATCAACTTTCTGGTAACTGTACATATTCTTCATTATATTGAGTTCGAGTATATAATAACATCATAATCTTATGTTTCCATTGAACATTCTATAAAACAGTAATCGTAACACCTCAAGGGTTACACGAGTTTTTTTGAATGGCATTTGAACTCAAAATCGTATTAGCAAATTATCTGCTTCATTGCAGCAGTAATTCACCCAACTTGAAACAATATGTAAAAAGGTCATTAACAAATAATATATTTTTTTATTGTTGTAGTATCACTGTCACTCTATCACTCAGACTATATTGGCCCATTGTGACTTCCCAATATATTACTTTACGTTCCGGCTATAGGTCCGATTTACGTAGAAACCATCTGCACATTGCATAGCTCCATGGCAGCCTATATAGTACTGACATGGAAGATGGGACGGCACACTGATTCTAACCTCAACTGGGTTTCAGATGAGTTCATTCGTCCCACCGATCGCACCGCCCTAGCGATCGATGGTGAAAATCCCTTTTCGCATCCTGCCCCTATCGGAACTCGAACCTGGTACTTCACGCCGCAATGTTTTAACAACTCGTCAACAAATAACATGGATAAATACTTTTTAAATTCTAGTTTTCTGGTCCGTGTTATTAGTTGCAAGGGAACCGAGCCAATTAAGGTGATACCTATTAATAATTTCAAAACAAAATTTATTTTGACACTCACTATGTAGTCGAAAATTGTATAAAGGCCCTGTCCGATTTCTGTAATAATGAAATAATTTTTACTAAAGCGAAATAATTTGCTCTTCCATATTTTGATGTAAGTTCGTTTGCTGTCCGAATTCTGTAATAATATTGACATAGTAATTTTGAAATTTCAAACTATAAAACGATTTTAAAAAGTGTGTACAAATTAATATTAAAGTGGATATTAAAATAGTTTATAACTCTAATAAGTCATAATTATGATTGAAGTAGAGTTTGACCCTAATATAATTTTATTTATCTTAATAACATACTATATGCAAATAAAAATTATAGCATATAAAAATTATTAACAAGCATACGAGTATATAATATATAAAACTACTTTCAAGAATTTAAAATATTCTTACTGTCCGACATTGTTGTTGTGTTAAAATTATTACAGAAATGTCAAAATTATAACACGCAGTTGCTGTAATAATTTGGTTGCATACATTAACCTGTCAAAACTATTACAAGAAAAATAATGTTCACAGAAATCAGACAGGGCCACAGTTAATTATAAAATGGTAAGGAGATTTTTTAACAGATGATGCTTTAACTATAATAAGATTTGATAAGAGATATGGCGTGTCAGTTACAAAAAACAAGTTTTTTACTTATTTTACATACAGAATGTAAAAAATTACCTTATGTAAATTACACGTTTTTTACATGTAAAAAACCGTACAAATTACATTTTGTAATTTACACGCCCAACTGTGTAAATTACTTACCAAATAATTTGTGCGTGGATGTAATGGAAATTGCATGAATGATCTGGCTTTTAAAAGATGATTGGAGTAGATTTCTTCAAAATTGCATATAAAAATTAGAAAGAACAGAATGAAAACGAACTTATTTGTAACAGAATCTTTTCTAACTTTGTGGTTATTATTCTAAATAGAAGAGATTACGACTAAGAAAAAAGATTAAAACTTATATATGAACTCTCTTTACTGATATGTGCCACTACTGTACAAATGTTTATTGATTTCACAGAAACTATACTATCACTTTTAGCAATGAGTTATGGAGCTCAACGCCAGAAGTCGGACATCCATTGAAGACAAACCATTATAGAATTTATTTCAATTCTATTAGGACAAAAATATAAGACAATTTATTAAACCAAGATGGGTTAACTGTCCTGTGATGTTAGTCTTTTAATCTAATTTTTGAAATACCATATCAACAACCCAAGTTAATTTTGAAGATGAATATAGGTACATACAATATAATACGGACTGGTTATAGTTCACTATATCGAATTGGGCCAAAACTCAGGCTGGGAGTAAGTGTGGGTATATGATCACTGATATATGGCGTGAAATATAAACAAGCTACATAGCAATATATCTGTGGCAGATTATCATAAGCTTGGCATGTTATTCGAGTTTATGATGAACACACATTAAAATTTCGGCAGGAAGAACAAACAAGAATCGACCAAATGGCGCAGTGGTTTAAGCTGCTGTAGTAGGAACAAAAGGTGGCGCAAAATCCGATAGGAACCGATGAATTTTTTCCCCTGATTACGATCGGTGGTGTGAATGAGTACGCATCTATTATGACCCCTAGTTAGAGTGCAGAATACATGATCAGATTCATCTTCCATATGACTACTATAGGCTGAGATATAGCTACCTATCGGACCTATGTCGTACTTCCCAAAAAAGATTACAATGGTTGAAACAAACAAGAAATTATTGCGTCACAAAATTTTAATTTTTTTATTCAGATTTGACATTTTACACAGCATGTAGTCTCCATCCATAGTCCCTTTTGAAGCGTTGTAAACGATAAATATGCTGCTTCTCCCAACTTAAAGATTCCTACAGATTAAGATTTTGCACTACGATACAATTTTAGAATAATTTTAATTAAGAATTACAATGGCCTCTTGGAATGTAGTCTTTCTTCTATACTACATGGGCGCAAGAAATACGTCATTAGTATATTGTATTATGAAAACTTATGTACCAGACAGTATACCCCAGTATACCGTTAGTATAATTAATGAAATATGCACGAGTATTTCAACATTTGTTGTGAGGTTGATGAACTAGACTGACATTCTAATATAATAATAAAATTTCAACTTTGCGAGATGAACCCAACACTTTCTTTTTATGGTGTAGATATGTTAATATTCTTAATAAAACTACGCCTGTTGGCACCTATTTTCTATTTGACGGGTTTGCTTGCACAGCTTGCAGACACGAATAATAATTAATTGCGAAAACAACAAATTTCGTTCAATATACGAGTACATGAGATTCGTTTTAATCTAATAGATGAAATTGCGATCACTATTTCGGTTAGGTTCGTCGATTTAATCTTATAACATTTAATTGTATTTTCGCCTAACATATAAAAACGAATTAAAAGAACTGTACACTACTACTACACATTCACGTGTTAGATTTTAAAGTTTAGATTAAGACCTGCTTTATGTAAAAGCGCTTAGTTTGAGTTTCATTATGCTTTAAGCCTATATAACATATCCACTCTAGTACACACATACACACTCAATATTTACAATTCGGTAAATTAGTTTTGGTATATAACAAATTTAATCATCATCCATTGTCGATCATATATAAAATTTACTTTGCATGTCAAAACTATGTCGATGTTCCATCTCTCGAAGGCTGAAATTATGTTAAGTCATTATTTAGAGGTTACATATTTAGATACCAATAAACTAGTTTGTTGTTATTAATAAAGTACGTCGTAAATTAACCAATCGTTGAATTTTAATTAAGATACATATTTGGCACAATAAAAACTGCACCTATATGTATGTATAATAGAGAGATTTCGCTAGTTGACCGGATGCTTCCAAATTGATTGAAAAACTTAATAGGGCATGTAATGACTTATTTGAAACAGATTTATAAATTTAAACTATATCGACATCAGGTTATATTAATATATAATGTACCTCGACATCTCACGTTTTATATAGTTTAATTCAAAATAACTACTTTATATATACGATAATGATCCACTCAACTTTAATCAACGAAATCGCACTATACGGACTAGGAGTGAGATGTCGTTTAAAGTAATTTCATATGTACTCAACATAAAAAAAATTTTCATTTAATAGTTTTACTTGTTTGATCGTTGGCGATGATAAGAAAAATATTTTTTTATCCACTTTGCCATTTGATGACATCGCGGATAATTTCGGCAATACCGCAAATCAGCAATTGGTTTACTGAAACAAAAAATCTTATTTTTTTTCTAATTGAAGCACACTTTGTACACAGTTAAATCACACTTTATGCAACCGAAGCATTAATTAAATCCAATCCAATATAAATAATTATAAAATTACATATAAAACACAAAACAATGTTTTTTCAAATTTAATTGTCGCAATTAAGTAATTTACACATTATTCAATTTTTTTTTTTTGACGTTATAAGCGATTTAAGCACGTCCGTAGTTAACGTTATCGAATTTAAGACTGAATTTGTTAGTTATGCTCGCGACACAACTATTATTTATTTATTTCTTCGCACATATCACAAATCATTTCAGTCATGTATGTAAAGCTGATCGTATAAATAATGTCTGTCGATGTATTGAGCTTAAATCGAAAAGCACGGTGGTTTTGGTTTTGTATTAATAATTTACTATTGGTTTCGTACATCACAAGCGCATTATATACTTGAGTCTGTTTACTTGTGTTATGTGGGTAGTTGACAAATAATTTGATATAATTATCGGATATGGTATAATTCAAATAGTCACAAGATTGAAAAAGAAAGTGTTTGCAAACAGTGTTTGGAACAATAATTTTATTTGCACATAAGACTAACATTTCTTCAATCCTCCAAATATGCGCGAGGTAAACAATTGTTGAACCTTGATCTCTTTCAGTGAAACTCACAATCTATAGTGGAAGTAAATATTATTTATTAGAAATAGTGATCCACTGGAATTGTTTTTAAACAATTTTTGTTGTATTTGTTTTTAACGAGCATTGTGTAAATAATTAAATGGTTGTGTTAGCACATAAGCTATTTACAACTATATAATGGAATTCGATATGCCATATTATATTTATGTACTACAATCAATTAGTTTAGTATTGGTTTTAATAAGAATGAGCAGCAATCTACAATCTGATGTGATTGGTGGTATATGCTGAGTCATACACGTGCCAGAAAGCAGGAAATAACTACAATATATAGGTATTGGAAGTTGGATTGTTTCGTAATTTGTAAATATTTGGAGAATACAATTGTAGAGTAAAAATATTTGATTGATTCTGTTCCGGATACTATACCATATATCACTTATTGAAAGTACTTATTGAGCAAATTAAGATTCTTAAAACTTATAAAACTGCCGTCACAGAAGATCACGATACGAATGTTTTACTTGAGTAATCATAAAATATAAGAAAGAAACTACAGGTGTTTATAAACAAGTGGCTTCAACGAATACCGAAATGTTCTGACCTAGCGCACTAACTAATGAACTGCTGAAAAACAAATACAGTTAGATATATAGACCGAAATAAAGAGTCGAAAAGACAGATCGATGGCCATATTCTGTATACTCTCTAGTTTACTCTATAGATTTAGTCTTCCATTTTTACTCTAGAACATGATTCAAACTTCTTTAGTAATAACGTTACTATACTCTTTTGGCAGTTGTTTGATTGGCTCTTATTCGGACCAACCCCAACACTGTGGCTTGAGTAGTACTGATTTCAAAATTGTTGTCAGTCAACTGATTACTGAATTGTACAACACAAACAGACGTCCATGATGCATATACTGCAGACCCACTGTTATTGTGGCCATATACAGAAGCTTTGAACTTAAAAAACAAATTTTCATTAGTTAAATGAATCTTTGTAAGTATCGTTTCGTTAGGAATGAGTTGAGATTTAAAGTATTTTAATCTTGTAAAACTGTTACAGATATGAGCTATGGCTCGAAATATTTGATTCGTTTTTATAAAGGATATATCGTCTTAACAAGGATAAAACTATTTTCAAAAGAGACTAAATATTATTGGTCGACATTAACTATTTGGGCTAGTTTGGCTGATTAGCAAGTTGTACCGATATAGAAACATAAAATACACCTATTTACAAATGAAGATTCTTTAAAATGCCACATCTTCTGAATAAATTTTAGATAATATCAAATTATAAAGCTATCCAAATTCTAATACTTGTTTACACTCGCAACTGTACAAAAATCTAAAAATAAACTAAAAACTATTTATAAGGCAATAACATGAGTTATGTGATTATGGCAACAACAACATTTGAACGTATAAGTTGTATTCATACTTCTGCATATAAACAAACACAACAAACTGGTAAACTTTCATGATTTCGCGTGCGAGCTACTTTTATAAAAAGTTTTTCTTATAAGAGATCGAAGCTTAATCAAACCATGGTCGCATGTTTAAAGTTTTATTTGGATATTTGTGCAGATTTGGTTGTGTGCAATAAAATATAACTACGTTACATATAATAGTTAACAAATATAATAACTTTCTTTCATTCAACTACTAGAATAGTTTCTGGAACTCATTCATGTATAGGTTTAACAGCCGCCGAAAATATTTTTAAATGTGTATTTGTTTATTGAGGTTTTCGGGGAGATTTATTATGTCACCAATGGAAATTCCGATTAATATTTGACCTTTTCATTTCGATAAGGTTATCATACAAATAATACTGGAATAGTTTATCATCGAGATATGCAAACTAGAGTAAATATTTAATCACCTACCTAATTACTATATGCTAATTTCTTTAATTACAAATTTATGATATACACAAACGATTATGTCATTTTGACGCTTTTACTAAAAAATTAATATGATCCAATATTATTGATCTAAAAAGTGCAAATTAACATCTAATTAATTTAGTAACGAGCAAATAAAATATGTAAATAACTTTCATAGTTACAACCTGTTATTCGCTTACGATCAATTAGCACTTTACGTGGGAAATGCTTATTGAAATGTTTTAAAAATTATTTACGTGCATATATTCAGGCGAAATATAGTTAGTACTTTTTTAACAGTTGTGATTTATTATTTTCGTACACAATGTGAAGAATGAACTAATCAAAGCAATCTTGATGAAGCTTTTTACTTTGTTCGGAAATTGATAAATATAATAGTTTAGACACATTAGTTAAGACGCAAACTGTATCAATAACTGTTATACTAATTTTTTGAAAAAGTTATATTTTAAAATAATTAATATAAACAAATATGTGTTATCAACTGCTGGTTTATCTACACATAGTTTATGCCAGAACTACACCCAATACTCTTTTGACGCGGTAGAATGGTTACAATAAAGAACGCGTAATGATAAATCGAGTAAAAAAAATATGGTATTCTTGTGGAAATTTGGTTGAATGGTTCCAATTACCCAAAGATTAAAAAAATTCGCGTATAAACCTTTAATTTTTTTTAAAAATTTATGAATATAATTATACTTTCGTATGATCAATAGAGCCTTTGAACTTTGAATGGTTGTTATTTAACTTTGTTTTCCTTTCTACGAAATGCTATCAATTTCAAGTCCTTGCCTTTTAGTTCTCATGGTAAGTAGAAAATTTATTATTTCAATCTTTTGTAACTCTTAATCCACCTACCGATTTTTGGACTTTTGAAACATAGGTTCGAGTTGGTTGCGTTTCTGAAGTGAATTCACCGTCTCGAATAATATTTGCAAATTTAAGAGGATACTCTCTTGCATCTTTCACGTCAGCAGATACACCATTTTATTTTTAGATTTAGCATGTCTCTTCAAAAATTTGATAAACTTCCATTGGCCGAAAATTCATGTTTTTTTATTTGTCCAATACGTGATTAAAAGTACTAATGGCCTTTTGTTTAATGGTGACTGTATTAAGTGAAACCCGTTTTCGATTTAGATCTTCAATCCACAACGAACTCGTACTTCGAAAAGGCGCGTAATACCGAAATATTGTAATATGGCTAAATCTTTGTTCGCATATAAGGATAAATTGTTCTAAACGGCAGTAAAAATGTTATTCTTCCTTCGTTCGTAAATTTGAAGGACTTTGAAACACATTTTATATAAAACCATAAAATTTCTTCTGTGGTTTGAAATTCAATAAGTTTTGAAAAAGGTCTGCACATATAAGGAAACTGTTCTCTGCATGTCATGAAAGTTATTTGAATCATATAGCTGCAAATACATGGTTACCAATACCCACACTCGATACATTTTTACGTGAAAGCTCACTTTTACATAGGATAAACTTGTTTGGGATATAGCTTCTAGTACATGATCCAAATGTTTCTTAACCATCATCTGTTGATCGGTCCTGCATTGAATAACTTATTTTGGATTCATCTTGTTTACTAGACACAGGAATACAGTTCTCCAAGCTGGTTTTGATATCTTCTTTATTCATTAAATTTACTAAATAAAGGAAAGCAAACCAACATTCCTTCCTTAATTGGTTGTTGAACTTTTGTAGCGGAGCACCAAGCAAAATATTTAAAGTTTTTATTTGAGTAATTACTTGTTTCCTAACAGTTCTGCACAATGGTACTTTTCTTACCATATAATCTATGCCAATTTCCTAACTGCTGCGTTCCAAACATGTCGCATTGTATGTGGTTACTTGCTTCATAAAAAATCAACAATGCCACTTCGAATCTAATCCTTCACGTACAAAAATATTGGACATTTCAACACACGGGTTGCGACAACCTGAAAATAATTTAAAATATTTTGTTAACAGCAGGTCAATTTCTCTCAATTGTAGTTTTCAATTTTTCATGCCCACAAGTGAGTTTAAAAAAAAATTAAAATAAAAACGAAACGAAATAAAAACTCAATCAGACTTAATTTTAGCTTACACGTTATAACTTATTAAGTGAACGAAGTGAACGGTACAGATTTTTTTTGTGTTGTCTCTTTTTTGTTTAATTTATTTTATATTTTCTTTTTGTTTCTTCTTAAAGAAACAGTTTATAATTTTAGTCGACTTTAAGCCATTAGTGCGCGAACATCTTATATATATATAAGAAAAGTAGCAATACCATATATAAGTAAAAGAAAATAATTACAGTTTATGTACAGTGATTTATACAATTTCTTTTATAATATAATTTTACAAAGTTTTACCGGATACATTTCAAGAAACCGTCAACAATGAATTGTTTACGGGAAATTGTAAAATAAATTTTTAAGTGAATTACATAAAGATGATATAGTGAAAAGTTCGTTATTTGTGCACAGTGGCAAAAAGTGATTTTTCGAAAATTAATTTTAAAAAAATCGTTTATTTGGTGGTGCGTGCAGTGTATTTTATAATTTGGTTCCAAAGTTTAAACAGACGACAAAATCATATTTACGTACATACATATAGTTGTGGTGGAGTTGAATATCGAGATTCGAAAATATATTCCGATTTTGTTATTTCATAACTTCTCAAAACCCGAGAAGGAAATCAAAAGGAACATAATATATATATAAGAAAAATATAAAAAAGGAAACAAAGCGATCAAAGGTAAGAAATCATAAAAATACCAGACAAAAGATACAACAATAAAAAAGGATCAAACAAGTTGTGCTACGAATGCCAGGTGTAATTTCTAGAATTTCAGGTCAAATTTAATTATTACGCATCCATGGAACAATTCTTATTCTATTTATATCAATCACCATCAATCCGATACACAATATTTGTACGAGAATCATTCATTGCAAAATAGTTGAAACACTTTGACAAAAGGATAGTGAATTCCCCATGAAATGTTCTAAAACTAAAGCCAGGTCAAAAACATATTTATTCTCAGAATTTAACAAATTCAACTGTATTCTTGTATACGTATAGTGCGTCTATTGTGCATATGGTGAGTTGTTGTGTTACTTTAGTTGGAATCCTTTTGAAAGTGTTATATACAAATTAAAGTATTAATAAAACAATATTATCGTTGATAAGATAACCTTAGCAGAGTTAAAACAATTTTTGTGAAATGTTTTTATGAAGTGATTAATTTTATAGGATCACCTTGATATTTGTGAACGGCACCGAGTGTATGCAACCAGATTGCTTATGTAAAACTAGTAAATGTGACCCAAATATGTAAAGTTTTTGTTATTGTTGTCTGTCTTTGTGATCCGACCTAAGTTGGAGTTAAATACAATAAATCTGATTGAAGGCAAGTAGTCGAAGTTCAAATATTGTTAAATAGAAGGAAATGATCTACTGTATCTTAAGAAAATTATTCGAATATGTAAGGTTAAATTGCATTTAAGGTCGGTAGTTTTATATAATATAATTGGTTTGGTGGAAATTTACACTGCAAAATCTTATACGAAATAAACACGTTCAGGTACTTGTCGGTAAATAGATTACAATCGATTGGGCTAAATATAATATACTGCATAAGCAGATAAAATAATATACTGCATAAGCAGATAAAATTTCAATACTATAAATGTTACTCAGTCACGTTTTAGAATATTATCGATATACATATGTGTATGATTGGAAGCAACACTAATTAAGATTTTACGTTTGTCATTTGCTTTTCAAAATAAGAGTTTAACAAATTAAACCATAACTGATTTAATTAAAATCACTTTATTTCTGTCGCGTTTCAATTAATATGTTATACATATGTTTGTTTTAGTAGAGACAATAAAAACTCCTATTTTTACTAGATACTCGACCACAGGTGGTTAAACAGGCGTGGGATTTTATCATCTAAATATGAGCCTCTTTAAGAAAACGTACAATATGTTAAGATGCGATAGTTGGAACGGATGTTACTAGGTTTGGAGTACAGACCTCCTGGACAAATCTTTGATGTTCGTACTGTTAACTGGCATATGGTGCTACGCAATGTGTAGATGGCCTATGTTGAACTAAAGTAAAGCAAACTCATCGATGTCTTTATTAAATGATGAAAAATATACGTACTCAAAATTTCCATTTGCTTCTAAGAAATTTATCAATTCTTTATTGAATTAAATTTCCTGTTTAATACTACACGAAGTGGAGCCATCATGGAAACATATTTTTAGTTTGACTTTTATCATCTAGATAATTTATTCATCTTGATGAGCCTATTTAAAAGTGTAGACTAAGATGACAATATGTTAAAACATGACAGTTGAAACGGATGTTACTTGGTTTTGACTGCAAACCTCATGATTTTCCATGTCAGTAGTATAAACTGGCGCCGGTTGTAGCTTAATGGTAAAGAGGGTTTCTCATCACGCCGCGGTCTCGAGTTTGAATCCCGCCGTTGACGAAAAATTAACATGCAACTGGATGACATAAAAACGCGTTTGTGTGTAAAAACATTCGTTGGTCTGACAAACTATACAATGTGCATCAATCGTTAAGAAACTGGTTCGTAAGGTTTCAGTTGAGACGAGGTAAGGGACATTTACGGCCTTTAAACCATTGATTATTTTACTATAAACTGGCGTAAAATGCTTTGAAATGTGTAGATGGTATGTACTCAAATCGGACCTGGCATGGAAAGTGACAATTTTTAACTAAAGTCCCAGTTGGTTAGTTGAAGTTTTCATTTGATTGAGAATCTAGCCCCAACAAACGCTTCGATGTTTTCAATTTTTGTCGGAATGTACCGATTACACCAAACATTATCAAATGATGCAAAATTGCTCCTAAGGTCATCATTCATTGAGTTACATATAACCTTAAAGGTATAAAGGCTTAAGCACTAGGATAGCCATCGGGATACATGAGTGTTTTAGATGCAAATTTTGTTTTATTTTGATAAAAAAAACAGA
The DNA here is from genome assembly GCA_963932295.1 of Tipula lateralis. Lineage (NCBI taxonomy): Eukaryota > Metazoa > Arthropoda > Insecta > Diptera > Tipulidae > Tipula > Tipula lateralis. The sequence continues at coordinate 11,330,147 of OZ010737.1, forward strand.
GATGTTTATTATATGAGACTGTCTGTGAAATGCTTTATCTTGAGTTTTCCTCAATCAGAAATCTATAAAATTTGTTGAATTTCATGCTGAGTGTTATAAAATATTAAATTTTCTAATTTTAGTTACGAACGCCATTAATATTAATTACTTAAAATTATATAAAAATTTGGAATATATATAGGGCTGTATTATGAATAATTAATACATATATTTGTTATCTAAGACATATTGAAACTGTGTTATGCACGATATGGCAACTTATATGTATACACATCGACGCACGTTTAATTATATAATTAAAAATTAACATGTTTCAATTGTAAACACTATTTGGACATAAACTTAACATATCCGTTTTACTCGGAAGAAACCACATCATAAAAAATCTCATTACAATCGATTACAAAATCGGAATATGTTACGTGACGCACACAGATTATAATATTTACGTTTAAATAAAAATATACATAATTTCTTATTATATATTATTGATATATATTTAACAATAAATAAATGTTGATTTAAGATACCACCGGATTGTGTTGCATATCGCGTTTAAATAAATAATTTCACTTTATCTAAAACGTCATGATCTATGTTCAGTCTCATTATTCTATTTAGATTTTAGGCACACTATTTTGACCGATGATCTTATATTTGTATTTAGTGCACAAGATAATAAACATTGAGAAAAACAACAAATAAATTAATATTAACGGTTTCCAAATATTTTGCAAAATAGTTTGTGACGTTTTGTATATAGGCAATTAGGCGGAACGATCGAAAAGAATTTTAATGGTATGGCATAATTTTAAGACCAAAAAACGTTATTTGACATAATTTTTATGGAATCATGTCATCTTGCTTACAAGAATATTCATCGTAAACAAATAGGTGGTTAACATATCGCACACATATATAAAAATAATTAATAATCTAGGCCATTTATAAAATATCGCGATAAAATCAACAAAATAAAAGTGAAACTTTTGTATATATTGTATATTGTACTTACACAAACCGTGCACACAGACAGACATAAATTCTTAGAAAATTGGTATAGTAGATAGTGATCAACTTATATTATGAAAGTGAATATCGGTGTCCAAATTTATGTATCATGAAACATGCATTTTGCAAATATTTTAAAGCACCATCATCTTGTTTGTTTAAATTATCACACATATACCTCTCGATTGTGTATGCAATAAAAACATTAAGAAAGTGGTTTTAACTCACCTTAGTTTTTATGGCTTAATTTTAATAACATGTAATTAATTTAAACAATTTCCAAAAATTAAACAAAATTCGGACCTGAATGGTTTGTGTATCTGCATTCGCGCAAAAACATTTTTCACAAGAAAACAGTGACGTAAATTGGTTAAATAAAAATATTTAATTTAAACTTTCTATATATGTACTCGTAAGAGACACGGTTATTTTATTATTATAAAAGAAGTTAAACGTATCGCATAAACCTGTAAGAAACTATATATTTCTTTTAATAAGAATGAGTTGTAATAAAAACACAACACACCAGTGGTACAAGTACGAATATGTATGTCAAATATTTAGTATAAGAAATTCTTCTCAATGCTGTGATTTGTGTTGGTATTTATTGAGAGAGGTGTTGCTGTTGAAAAAAATTCTACTTTTGATGGAAGTGTAAATTGTTTTTATTATAAAAACTATTTGCTTGCTAATCGCACAACTTTACTTAAGAATGGTGGGCAATGATTACCATAACGAATAATAATTTAATTATTTCATAAGTAAAATATTGTACGGACGCACATAAATTATTCGAAAATTGGCTAAAATCAATGGAAGCATATATGTGCATTTTTTGTTAGATATCAATTTTAATTAATTTATTGGTGAAAAAACGAAAAATCTCCATTTAAAATTATTGTGAATTAATTAGTAGCTATATATATTGATTGCTAATTATATTTGAGAATATCTCACTTTCGCCTGCGTATGTGACAAATATCACTTTCCCTATATGAGTTTATATTTTATATTGAATCAGGTACGATATGCATTTTAATAAAACGACCATTCTGTGAGAAGGCTCAGATATGAATCTGTTGATCTTTAATTTAGAGAGCAAAATCTTCGTTTTCGATCAAACATATTTTGGTGATAAACATAAGTTACGATATTAGTTATATAATATTTCCTAACGTAATGTATAATTTTCTCCATTAGAGGTGGTGATCTAAAGTACCAAAGACACTACAGCAGCAATGACGTAAATGTTATTGAAAATCTTTGACAGTCGTATACTACATTTTAAATTCGAATCTATATGGGTGGTATAGTAACTTGCAACAATATCTAGAAATCAAGCGGAATATAAAGCATTTTGTATTTCAAACCATGTAGCTTAAACATCTCAATTGAACCGATTCGTTATCGTGATGAAATATAGCAGCTTTTGTTTAATTTTATCAGTAATATTTTATCAACACTGTCATACAATATGCCTATACATACGATGTGAGCAATTTTCCACCTACCGCACCTCAGCTAGTTCTGTTTATGTTATTAGACGACCAATCCTGGCCTCATTCTTATGATGGTTACTAATATTATGAAGAACTCGGGAATATTATTTAATAATCCGATATTGGATGTTTTCCGATATCGAAAATCCGATCCACCGCAAATTTTAGTATATGAAATGTTTTGGTCGAATTTATCAAATATAAACATGAAGTTAGCCATGAGCCATAGTTCACTTTAAGTTGCTAAATTATATTTGTTGTGTTTTAATTGACTTATGACTTGTCATAGATGAAATCTATTAAAGAAATCTTGTTCTTTAAAATGAAATTTGTCTTCTAACTACAACAGTCGGATTTTGCCATTCGATTTTCGGAAAATCCGATTTTGTTTTGCCTTTTTAGTTTCAATACAGGATTTTTCGATATCGTATTCATATAAGCAAAATCCGCTTTCGTATCCAATATCGAATTTTTCATAATATTTCCCCGTTTCAATTTTTGGTTTTCATTCATATGGTGTCGAATTCTATGCTATGCTTTTATATGCTTATATATATTTTAACTCCTGGGTGGTCATTTTGTGATGCTTTCTCACATTTAGTGATAAAATCTATGATATAATGAAATTGTCGTAGCTCACTGCAGGTTAATCATGAATGAACAACTTCAAGTCATATATTGAACCAAGTAAAAAAGATGGTAATATATTCCATGTCGCTTTTACTTGACAACATTTTATACTGTTAGTCATATGTCATGTTAAAATGGTTTCCAATATCATTAATTAAGTTGTCTTCATATACTTACTTACCCTATTAAAAAAAACTACCTATTCAAAACTACCTTTATAATTTATTGCACAGGGTTGTGTTTGTAGACTTATTTTATTTTTTCTATATCACGAAAAAATTCTCCAACGGTGATATAAAAGTATGACAAAGCACCACAAAATGATCACCCTGAATTTTGCTATTATAAAAATGCGATATCAAAAAATCCTCTATCATGAAAATAAAAAGGCAAACGAGATCGAATTTTCCGAAAATCGAATATCAAAATCCGACTGCTAGAGTAGAGGAATTCTGTTTTGTGTAATCAAATTTTTAATTTTTGAATGCTCCACAATTTAAGGAACAAGATGTCATTTGACAAATAAAACAACAAAATTAAATTTAGGCAACTTCAAGTGAATTACAAAACACATTATTGCTAACTTCATACTAACATTTGACCAAACTATTTCATAATGGGGAAATTCGCGGTGGATCGGATTTTGCGTTTTCGGAAAAAATACGATATTGGATTTTTTTTATAACAGCCTCTCAGGTTATATAACCTAAATTACGGCTTATGGCTTTATATGACAAAGAATTACAAAGATTCTGATTCTGAAAACAAATGTATCGAGTGATGATACCGAATCTCTTCGAAAGTGAGATACATTATATCTTTCGGGTAAAAACTTTACATCATTTTATTTGTGTGATGCATAGTTAGGTTTACCAACGGGATAAAATATTATTTGATCTTTGTAATTAATTTATAAGAGATATAAACTTATTTGTAAGAGACGATAAAGTAGTTCCAACTCAAAATGTTATGCTAATAAATTCATAACACAATTGAAATCGCATAAATGTTCGCTCATTTCCATTAACATTTATGTTTTAACAGTTTTATGCAAAACAAGATTTTTTATTAGTTTTAAGTTTTTGCTTAATCAAAACAGTTAAATCGGTAAATAAGATTATAAATCACTAACAGAAATTCGAATATTTCATTTATATAGAGCACAATGGAATTCATCTGGAAAATGTTATTGAGAAAATAAGTCTTGTGAACTAGATTTTTGTTGAACTAGGAGGAACTGTCTTTACAAAGTATTTTGCATTAGTGCTTTAAACTCAAATAACTACTACAGATAGCCAAACTGTATGGAGAAATCATGTAGTAAGAGGAAATTATTGTACCCTGGGTGAAAAGGCTATAATTGAATTTTATTGTTCTTTCATTCCTTTAGCATTGATATTACGATAAATAAATATTTGTGTAAAAATTTTGTATAAAATATGATGAAGTAATTTACTGTCCTGAATAAAACTAATCGCAGTGGCATGAAACATTTATTCGATTTCATGTATGTATTTAACTTAGTTTTATAGATTTGATTGAATTTTATTTATCGTAATATCAATGGTAAAGGAATGAAAGAGAAAATAAAACTGAAATATAGTCTTTTCATCCAGGGTGCAATTATTTCCCCCTATTTCAGTCTAGTATACATGATTTCTCCATATAGTTTGGCTATCTGTAGTAATTAGTTGTGCTTTAAATGTAAAAGCGGGAGCTTTGACTAAGGATTTTGCACTTAAATTTAATAAAATAATTTAGTTACTGACCTATAACGTTATGACATAATTCATATGTATTTTCGATTTTATTTTAAATAGTTTCCCCACCTAATTTTCCAAACATTCCTAATACAATTCTTAATCTTGATTTGAAATAAGTCACACAGTTAGTCACATGTAACTTAAAATGATAAAACTCAACTATGTATAGAAATTCTTTTTATTTATACAACTAAAGAAATAATAACGTTTACTTTTCTTAAACATCGTCTTCCATTGGTAAGCTAAACCATTCGAATTGAAGTTAGGTATTATGACAAAAACAGCGAGAAAATAATTTTTGTAATGAAAGCCACCAGCTAAATAATAAGACTGGCTGTCAAAACCTTAAAGAAATCAACGATATTTGTTTGTTACATAAAATTTGACAAGTGTGCCAATCTGGAACACAATTTATCACTAATTTAAAATTATTTTCTTTCAGTTGGCACGGTGTTTTACCACCCTGTTAAGAGACAGAAAAAATTACGAGAAGTTGTTTTTCATGATAAATTAAGTTGCTAGGATACTTATTTCAACAACTTTAAATCACTTGCTTATGTGTCATTATTGGAACATTGCAACGTTTGTTAATTTCGCCATGTTAATTGTATGCTTTTGATAATGCAATGTACTAAATAAAATAAATGAAGTTCGATTGGGTTTATTCTGTTACGAAAATAGAAATTGTTTTGGTTCTATAGAAAATATTTTCAAGGTCTTCTGTTTATTTAGAAATGGAAATTTTCATATTTTGTTAGAAAAATTTGATCCTATGACAGTAATTTTTGGTGTATATTCGTTTTAACCCGTTAAAGATAACCAATTCAACGGGTCAATTTACATTTCCACGTCTTATTTGGTGGAATAAATCCGAAAACTCAAAAAAGAAATAATATTGCTTAAATTGACGCAACTTTCTTGGAAAAAGTAATCGCGACCTTCAAGATTTTATTTTTTTATAGCCGAAAAAAATATTTAGAACATAATGTGAGTCAGATTTTGTACATAATAATACTCGTTACATTTTTTAAAATAATTTATAATATTAGTTTTAGATTAACTTATCGTAACTCTTCATATTTCAAAATCATATATTAAAACTATGCCTATATACATGTATGTATAATAGTTATGTACATACAAATATATAGAAATATATACATAATAGGTAACAGAATTATTATTAACTAACGACTAATAAAAGTATTAGTTAGTAAGTGAAAACTTTGTTTTTTATTTGGTTGGATTTGTTTTATAAGTTTTGCATATTATTATTATTATTAAAAAAAACTTAACTTTCTCAATAAAAAAAATCATGTAATAATATTCGTATAGTATAGACAATATGTAAAAATATTAAAGATGATGGATTATATAGAAAGAAAACTAGGGGATTCGAACCGAATACAATACATTGACCCCATCACGCTTACCAGAATATGACCTATATAATGTACCTCTAATTTAGCTAATCAACACATCTTTTTTCGTGTTTGTGTATAAAATTAACTATACAAAAGATTAATAATCCTCTATTGTTTAATGTTAATATAGGTAATATGTAATGTCTTAAATGTATGACATAAACTTATAATTTGTCCTACTGAGCTTTCTCTTGTATATTATTAACTATATACTATGTTGTGTAAATCGACAGCAAAACAGTGTTGATAGATTATAAACCGTTTATCTATTTAATCATATAAGAACAACAGAATTACCTAAGCATTATGTGAGTTATTGTATACCAGTAACAGTATAACAAGGGATTTATTCAGAAAAGAACGGTTCGGTTGGTGTTATAAAAATGTTATAGCCAACCCTATATATTATATACATATATGTAAAACGAAATTATTGTTCGCATATCAGAGTCATGCTAAATCTATCACTTTGTAAATATATAACTGCTTTCTTCATTTATCTGCATATATAAGTTTTCATTTCCGATACATAATTAAATTCGATCAACAACATAATTATTCGCATTTCTATTTTCTCATGCACATTCGAGATGAATCGATTAACGAATACTTATAATCTAACGTCGTATACATAAAATGTCTTATATATTTTTATCTCTTACATAAAGTCGCGCGCGCAAAAGAAAAATGTGATGATGAATACACAACATATTTGCTTATGAATATATATATACAGATATACAGATTTCCATCCACATTATTAAGAGTATGTATATATTACTCGCTATTTGAATAAATTTAAATTTATTGAATTAAAGTGATAATACAAACACAACATCAACAAATGACTAAAAAATAAAATGTTTACAATTTATTCGAATTAACAATATATTTCCGTTTTCATTTCACAAATTTCCAACTATACATATACGAGTATACGAGAACGTTCATAAGGCGACATAAACAATCTCTGAAGTTGTATGAACATTATCCATGTCGGTGTAGAGTAATAGCAGTTTGAAAAGGGTTTTATAGTTTTTTTTATTATTATTAATATTAATTCTGTTTATTTATAGAAAATACTTTTCATTTCATACAGTACATTCGTATATACAATTTGTAACAATTTAATATATTGATGGGATGTGATTTATGTGAAAATTATGATTCCGAGATTTTTTTGAAAATTACGCTGTTATAGCTTTACTATAATTTCTACTTTAAGGTGTTATTACCGGTACCGGCTGTATGATAAAGGTTAATAATATATTCGAGAAATTTTTAAAATCATCTCTGCAGGTAATTCAATTCAGTCAGAGTCCAATTACTCGATACTTAAGCTATACTTAATCAAATGGGTGTGAAATTGTTCATAAAGTGGAGTTTAAATTCTTGTTATGATCTAAATCCTTACAGAACATATTGAGGAGTTTCTCATGTCTTACTTTGGGCAAAGTAACATCTTCCTTCAAAGGAGTTTCTCATGTCTTACTTTGGGCACTGCTCGCGTAACCACTTAATCACGTATATATGTGTACTCAGTTTTACCTAATGCCCAGGTGACATATCTTAATATATATATTATTTATGGGGTGTATAAATTACATGAGGTAAATAAACCAATCGACTTAAAAATAGTATTATTGGATCAAACTCGATGATCAAACTACGAAAATTCATAAGATTAAAGCAACATTATATGCGGTTTCAAATTGTAAGAGCTATAGACACTGTATAGGTTGTCTCGCAATTATTTATCAATGTAAATCCATTTGTGAAACTGTAGATTAAGTAGAATTTTTAGCAAAGGATACACCTTATCTTAAAGGTTTGGGGCAAACTTTATATAAGGTCATAATTGTATAAGGTCTTCATTAAAATGGGAGATCGAATGGGAAACGTGTTTGGTTGTTACATCTCACCAACAACAATTAATGCAATAATTTCAGGTTACATTTGTTTAAAATGATTATTTAAAAATTTTATGTTTTTCAAGAAATTCTAATTGCACACAACCGGTTCATTTAATATATCTTTCTTATATATAACTTTAATACGTCTCCTATGGTGTAGAAAGGGCATCAATATCGAATATATAAGGGAACATTCAATTGGATATATATCATATGTGAGAATATAGAACCATTGCAGACAAAAATTACACGGTTATGATGTAATTTGCATAATGAGTTGACAAGACGTTAAGCCATTATAATACTATCGTATAAGGATTCGTAGGAAAAGCACTATTCGTAAAAACTTTCAAATTAGTGCAGAAAAGCATGAGTAAGTAGAATAAAATTTGTTAGATACTATCTTTGCTATATACAGTAAATTTCAAAAAATATAATTATATATTTTCTATCGCCCAAGTAGAGCAGTTAACGGTGCTGTAAGGACTGGCTTCGATACAGTATAGACGAAATACCAATAACATATTTTATAGAAAGGTATATTTATGAATATTTTGTTTGATATGCCAACTTAAGTCTTCCTTATTAGTCAATAGTTCACAACAGCGGCTAAAAGTTATGTATATAGCGGAACTTTCAACTCAACAATATATACTCTTATATTTTGCATAACCGCAACACTCTTCTCAATTTCAATATTCATTATACCATACTCAAGTGTAGTTTCGATTTTGTTCTGCATACTTTAACAAGAAAAAGTTGAAATTCAAATTACCAAAAAGTTCATTGTGAGGTCATTCCACTTCTTTGAACGGTTATGTATATACTCGTATAATATCAATAAAAAAGCATGTATACAAAAATTGCGCACATAAAACTATAAATAACAAAATCGAGAAATTAATAATCTTTAAGCGTTGCACTATATCGAAATTGTTAAACCCAACTCAAAATAACTAATTTGCAACCAACCTTGAAAAATAGGCCGGAATTCTCATATTATCAGGATAACGAAACATAATTGTGCTAAAATTTATGCTCTGGTTTAAGTTCAATAAAAATTATATACATTTGAAAGTTTTTATTTGTGCGATTAATTATAAATAGCAAGTACGAGTGTTTAAATAAACAAAAGACTTCAATTTTGTATTAAAGTACTAGCAACGAACCTGGGTTTAAAAATTTAAATACCACACCCAATTATATTGTTTTTTTTGTGTTCTTATATGGCGGTGAACTTTTACTACTATCACGATTTAATAAAATTCTTGAATTACGCCACTCGTGACATTATTAAACTCTCATAATAAATTACTTTTGAGTAACTTTCAATATCGTTGTGGCTTTAGCATAAAAATATATGTATCTACTATTATACCTATACATACAATTTTATGTTAAGATACACACATACACTATAGAACAAACATAACAGTTATACAATTGAAGGTAAAAAATTATAATTAACTATTAAGTATATAAATAAAAAATTGCATGTAAATATTATTAAAATTAACAGTTGCCAGTTTTCTTCGTCTTATGTTTTATCGCGCAAAATAAAAAAATATATATTTAAGTTTTTTAATTATTCTAAAGAAAGTTGGTGGATATATGTGTAATGGAAAGACGATGATTGCGCATTTTAAAATCGAGCCGCGATTTACCGATATAAAAATAATGTTTTTACTGTCATTCTTGCGCGATTTAAATCACTAAAACAAGGTATGTGGCGATTGGCCGCATATATATATAGTTAGCTTTAGTCTCTTCTCTCTACTGCCATACCTAGCTTCTCCTGGTGAACGGGTAACAGAACAGGCTCTGAGATACTGCTGAGGAGTGAACATATGGTTAATCCAACTATACATTTCAGTCACTCACACTGTTGTGGCGTTGCATTCGCCACTACTCTGCGTTCAGCCTCTATTATGCGAACTCTAAATTAGGTGACTTTCGGTTTTACAACATAGCCTTCCTATGATAATACAGAGCCCTGTCATACTTGACCGTATTTCTCGAGCTACTCGTATTTCAACAATAAATATTTATATAATATTTGAGATGTTCCAAGCAATAAAAAGGACAAAAAGATCACCGATATACTATACCACGCTTCTAAAAATTGTCAAATGGAGCGGAAACAAGTGGCAGTTTAATGCAGCTGAGATGGAACTAATGGAGCTCATAGTGATCGAGCATATAGAAAATGAAGCCACTAGTTTAAGTGCACTGATTAAGGCTTATCTTACTACAAATTATCAAATCAAACAGTCAGTGTCAAAAGTGCGGATTAAATTAACCTATACTAAAAACGGCAGTTGATGATGATAAGTGGGTTCAGCCTAATAGTAGTGCGGAAACATCATTCCTCTACACAAGCTGATACCAGTACAGGGCAGGAAGAAAAATGGTCATCCACACAAACTTGATAAGAACTTTGATATCATACGCCTGAGTTATGCAAGTTTTGCGTCCCCGGCGAAGAGTGAGGTTTTAGTCAGTAAGAGCACGGTACAGCATCCATGAAAGTTTTTCCTCCCTTCGAAAAAATAATAAATAGAGTATATATATATATATATATATATATATATATATATATATATATATATATATATATATATATATATATCACGTCAAACTACATCATGATAAGTGTAATTATAGTTAATTTTATCGTGTCGTGAAAATTCATTGTAACTTTACATAATAAACCAACTGTGTGAACATCTATTATTATTTAATTTGCATTATCTCTGCTTATTAAATAAGATATTTTATTTCTTTGCTAGAAGAACAGCCTAGCTCTAGACTATAAAGAACTGAATGATTTTAGCGCACAGTAACATTGAATTGGCAAATTGAAGTTCATGGCTTGTGTAAATTTTACACGAGATTTGTGCTATTGAGACGAGCGTTACAATAGAATTATCTTCAACAAGAGCCGTTAAATTGACCATATAATTAGAAGGTCTACTGCATGCTGTATCTATCTATATACAGATTATATATCTGTGTATAATAACCATAAAAATGTTGGTCACACTTGATAAGTTTTCTAGTGCTCGTGCTCTTTTTAAAACTATATATATTGTATATCCAAACTTGCGACCACACAAATGATTAAATCTTAAACCGTCTTTGCTTTATATATTTAGATGTATGTACTCATAAATTATTTTATAATTTAAATATTTCTAACTTATGCTTTTCTCGTATTCATAAATATAAATATTTAAACGAATGTTGCTAACTGTAATGAAATTATGTAATTATCTTTATGTGTATAGGCACTTGTTGTAAAAATGAAATAAAATGTATTTATGTACGGAATGGCAAGATGAAAAATTTATTTGATGTGAGACAAGTTCTTATAAGTTAACTATATAGATACTCGTCGTATATGACATTAGTTGTGGGTGTAAAAGAAAATTATTTCATTTAATTTACATAAATAAATATATTAGTCGGTAATGATGGATAATAAAGTTCAGGATCATTTAAACATAGACAGTAGTTATATTAGAACTTATCTTACATAATTATAATATTTTAGTAGTTTTCTTCAGACAGCGTATCCGGTAGTCGTAAACCAAAACCTATATAAATTCCAATACTAAAAGATATTTTCAAGGTATAAGTGATTTTGAATTATCTAATTATCTAAATGATATTGGATGGAAATTAGCTTAAACTTAACATTACTTATTTTCATTCTATTCCTTTGGGCTCAGTGCTTTCACGATTCATAGTATAACAATTAGAAGCTATAGCATTATATTTACGACTTTGACATTCAATACTTTCCGTCTTTCAAAAAATATTTTATTTATGTCAAAACCAGAATTGCGGTTTGATTTATAGACTCAAGCATGCTAGTTGGTTAATCTTTTTAAATCCTACTGTTGCAAAGTTTTGAAAAACTTCCTTTCTTTGCTACGTTGAACCTATTAGAAATATAAGAATTTCGATCGCCTAAACAGTATCATACCGACAATATTACCACTGCCTTTCTATAATAAGTAGTGATCAGTTTTTCCATATTGTATATTAGAACTCAACTATATACATAATTATAATATTTTAGAGATATTCTTCAAATAGCCGATCTGGTAGTCTTGAACATAAAACTATATAACTAGTCCAATATTAAAAGCTACATGTAACTGGCTTTAAATAACATAACAGACGTACAGGCTCGGAATATGTTTAATTGGATTTTGACAGGGAAAAACTTAAAATAAGCTTCAACTAAACAAGAATGTTTTTCATTATATTCGTACTCCTTGCTTTCACCATTCTCAAGTATTGTAACGATTAGAAGCTAATATATCTTTTATCTTTCTTCACCACAACTATTTAATCTGAGAACCAATATTTTAATATAACATTTTGCAACTTTTCTACATGGCCAAAGTATAGTATCGTGGTTTTAACATCGTGGTTCACAGCCAATATTCAATAAACAAATATGGTCACAGTAAAATCTTTCTAGCAAAAATTGAACGTTTAGATCATCTTAACACTTTGTAGGGGTGCAGGCTGGTTAAACAATTTCTCATTATCACCACAGTTAGGTGTGTTGCATGGTTTTCCGTTCTTCCGTTATTTTATGTAAAAACATTTTATTTTGTAACGCGCCATCTCTTATCAAATCTAAGTGTAACTAAAGCACCATCTATTAAAAAATTCTTCTTACTATTTTACGAATAGAATTTTTGAAATAATTGTTTGCATTTTGTTTCGATTGTATACTGAATGTCAAAATAGTTTTTGTTTTAGATTAGAATTTTTACTACGTTAATTCCGTTTTGCTAAGAACATGACACTATAAGATGCTAATAATTTTCATTTTTCCGAAAAGTTGGGTTTCTGGTGGTAACCAGAATAGTGGTTCGATTTTCTATATATAGCCTTTACAACACTATTTAAGATCTTCCCATTGCAAAGTATTTAAAACCCTTAGTTTTGTTCTTCGATGGATTTCGATGCTTAACTTCAGTCTTAACGACATCTTAACCACTAAACTTCAATAAAAGGTTAAATTAATGAATAAGAATGAGATCAATCCAAACTGTATACATATTAAGTTTCGCGACTGTCATTCAGATTCATTGCATATGCACTCGTATGTAATGTTAAACAATATACAATTGTAATTAGGCAGCATGTTAATATATAACAATATACAAACAAAAATATTTACAACAGTTTAGCAGCCTTGGTTGACGATCGCGTTAATATTACAAAATAGACGAACAAACTATTTAATAGAAAGTTAATTTAAATTTTTCCAAGTAAATAACAAACGCAAAAGTAAATGGATATGGAAGACAGTATCGTTTTGTAAAATCATAATTATTATCATTACAATATTGACGGAAATAATGATAATTTAATTTACTAGGTACACACAACTATGAGAGTGAATGTGATTATTGTAATGCACTCACATCAGAATAAGATCCGGGCGATACAATACCGGTGCATTTTTGCTCGAACCACCCAGTGTAATCAAAATTGTATTCGCTTTAATATATGCACAATGTCGTAGGGTTTAAACACAATATTGTTATTGAAACAATGTTTGACGGTCGTTCATTTATACGGTATGAGTGGTCATATTGCTTCAAAATTATTAATGGTGTAGTATATAAATCGATACCTTCGACGTGTCCGTTCAATAGCTTTTATATGTAATTAGATTATTAATAAGGTTTTAAAAAACAATAATTATATAATTATATATTCATAAACTGCACCTGATGTTTTATAATGCTTATGTTTGCAAATTAGTCGCGAATCCAAAATCCAAGTCCGCATATTATATCTATATAAAAGATTGTGTTCCTTGAAAGTTTGATAAGTGATTAATTTACTAGTGCAATGGCCTCAATTACACATTACGACATGTGTTATTTGCTGAATTTGTGGTGATCGTGTGCGTGTGTGTATGCATGGAGTCAAAATATATACTGAAAACTTTCAATTTCCAATTATGAAACTGAGTTGGATATACGTACATATGCTTTTGAATTACGTGTTCGTGTTACGAGTTGACGACTATGTAATATAATTATATATAAAGACAAAATAATTACTTATTTTCAATTATATTTATTAGCTAAACCAAATACTATATAGATGTAACTATTATATACGCGCAACGTATATAATGAAATTCCTGCCAATTTATTTATTTTCTTAATTTTTTCTCCTGGCTTGTTTATTTTTCGAGCCGTCTTGGCTTTTTGTTCCATAATTGTTATTCATTGGGTAAGATTCTATCGAGTTTCTTGCTATAAATATTCAGATACTTCAATAGTGCATAGAGAGTGAAAGGTCTTAATTCGCTACCCTGGGGCACTCTTGCTATGGCTGGGTATAAGTTAGAGTATGATTCTTTGTGTGATGTTTGATATATGACTTTGATATTATGACTCGACTAATGTTATTGCATTAATTTACTAATCCTATCATGCTTTACCCGGCCATCATTCTTTACCCTAACCGAAACTGGAAATCAGGACATTAGTGGCCACTTTTGCTATGAAACTTGGAAAGAAAGTAAGTTTCACAAAAAGATCACATTTGTTTAGCAGCCTGATCTTTCACGTATTTGAGGTGAAGCACTTATTATTTGAATATGTTACCACAATGACTATACTCTCTTTGATGACTTCTAAACCAGACATGGTAGCATATCGATAGTTTCGTGTGTGACATATATGTGCGGTGAGTCGGTGACACTTTAATTGTTAAGAATTAAATTTGATATTTTCCGATTTTGTGTTGCCAGATTTACTATCAACAGTTACGTCGCATTATTCTCCATTTTCATTTCTTAGAGATATGGTATTTGAGGTGTTGGTCACTTTACTCTTTCAAATCAATATTCAAATTTTGGAAAATATTTCAAAATAAGTGTATCCTTATTGAGTTGAGATCACCAGCAGCATCGACCAGCATATTATAGCTATCAAGTACATTATCATAGATGATGTGAATAAACAAGTCTAGGACTATTTCAACGCAATGAGCTAATATAAATCGAACTTACAACTGTTAAAAGGGAATTGTGAAACTGTTGAAAGTGTCTCGGTATAGTATTTCTTCATAGTTTTTATGTTTAAGTGATCAATTACCAACATCGTCTTCGAGCTCATGTTTATTTCCATGTATCACCATGTATATTTCTAGCCTTTGCTTAGAATTGATTGCTGTGACGAAGTGATCTAATTAAGTTACCACAGATGAGGTTTATAAAATAAAAACTATTTATGTAAAAGCCATTTATGATTATAGTTTTATTATGTTCTTCTGAAATTTTTATGCAAATTTCTTCAAGAAGATCCATGATCTGCGCAATCATGCTCTCCATGTTTTGCATTCATAATTTGATCCATGCCTCGGGCATTTGGATCGCTTTTTGATGCCTCTCGACTATCTGTGTCGTTATATTTGTGTTGATTGTTATTGCATCTGATGTTGGAAATTGTAAAGGTCACAATGACAGTCCGTTAAGACGTTGGCGCATATATCTTCAATGTTTTTTACAAAGATCCCAAACACCTTTTGTATATCCTTGAAGTACTGTTTTGTACAACTTCTTCAAAGACGTTATTTTAGTTTCCAAATAGCTCTTGGTTTTCCATGGCGCTCCATCTTTGTAGTTAGAGATGAACTACGCTATATTTCTTCGCTTTTCTGCGTTTGATGTTGTAGAAGTTCTTCCATGCTGTTGTTGATTGACTGGGCGGTAAATATCAGAAATATGAGTTATACGATGTGGAAACTGACTGTTGTTTTTACTTTGGCCGGTTGTTGTTTGGCGTTTGACTTTGCCGATTGTTGTTTGGCGTGTGTTCTAAATAGTTGCCACTTGTTTTTTAATGGCTCAAAGGACCATCGTGTTCTCGTATATATAAGTTCCATCAATTTTCAACATCCTGCTCTTGACATGCGTTTGGTTAATATCCTTGTTGATTGATAACAGTTGGTAATGTTTCCCATAAGACCGTATTTATATAATATATATATAAAATTGAAAGTATCTATCCGCAACCAAACTAAATCTAAGATACATATTTTTTGTCGACTACACAATCTAACCCTGAACCCAAATTTTCAATTTCATTACCCGCACTAATTATATTACGTGTAATACGTCGATAGGAAATACATTAACAAACTGTTAAATCTTGTGTTTTGTTGATTATACAAATAAAACGTTTTAAGGTCGATACTTTCAAAATGATCTGTGTGAGATTGATTTTTAGAAATACGTACTAAATACATACGAGTATATACATAATTGTACTATCTCAATTATATGCTAAATAATCGTATTTGTTAAATTAATCAGCAGTAACTTCATTTATTGCGCCAAGTTGATTACCTTCAAGCTCGTAGTCAATAAAATATAGAACGTCGTAAGATTTAAATTAGATCGTGCGATCCTTTTGAAAGGTGTGGTATTTGTTCTAGTTACATGTTCTGATATCATTCAATATAAATAGTGACCTGACAAATATTCCTGTTACCGATACCACCGTAACTTTTCCAATACAATCTGATATTTTGAAAGTATTTTCTATTTTATTGAACGAGTGAGCGGAACCCAGATAAGTGAGCGACTCTTAGTGATCTCTTAATTATTGTATTGAATAACAAAGGCAACCAATATGTGCACAAACAAAGTACTAGATTCTGTTACTTTATATATATAGTGTCGTAATGAGACATGGTATATGGTAAAACGTCTTGTTCCACTTTCTATTCTTGTATAATCTTTGTATATGAAATGCAAATGAATAAGAATAATTATGCGTTTTAATTGATATGATGGTCATTGTTTTGATGTCGACTTGACGGAAAATATATCAACTTACGCGTTTATTATATGATTTCAGATTTGTATATAAGTTATTACAAAATCTTCTGTTGATGGCACAGTTTTGATTAGATTTGATACAAAATGACGGATGTATGGTTAATTGAACTTAATGACATTGTAAGGTTTTTTAGTTTTCGTTAGTCGCTGTTACTAAATGATCAAGGTATTTTGCTATATATCAGGTCGTTATGTTTATAGTATTATAAGGAAGGTATATAAGAATATTAGATCTGTCATATCGGCCATATTTATTTACTTAATGCTTATAATTTGTGTTAACATGGAAAAATTATTACTTCCATTAGGCATAAATATCTAAAATCAACATGAAGCAGACAATATTGAAGTTACTATCATTCTAGCACGTCATTCAATAAATTTTGATTTAATCTTCTCGGCAGATCTCAAATTCCTAATACTGAATGGAACTGTAGAGAAATACCCCATAATTAAAAATTAAGAGGAAGTTATCGAATATTGGGATAATGTGACCTGCTGAATGATAGATAATTTGATTCCTTAGTTTTGAGTTACTTGCTAATGAAAGTGCATACCCGAATCTCACAAAAATTAGTAAACTGCAACCAAAGAACAAGCCTATAGGGCGATAGAGTGAAATATGGTAATTTTTCCTAATTCTCAAAAATAAAACGAGGGCAAGCATCAAAACATATTTTTAGAATAGTCATATTCTCCTCAAACATACCAAATAAGACAACACCACCATAGAGGAAGTGCAGAAGGAGGTAGTACAGAAACATTATCTTTTTAAATTAACTGTCCTTAAGCACTTCCAATTGTAGTAAATATTTACGTACATACTTTTTAATGATCATTTTAAATCTGAGAAGATTTTATGTAGGTTCGAGTTGAAGGAACTAATAAACGGATATTGTATGATCTAGTTAATTATGTTCAGATAACATTTGCTTGGCTCACGAGGGCAAGAGATTCATTTAACTCCGATCGAAGACTTATAACCAACCGCGTCACACATACAATCGGAGGGGAACACAATTGCACTTTTCAACAGCACGCTGCTCATGGTTGGTTTTTGGTGCGGGTTGATCATTAAAACATCACCTATATATGTAATTAATTTGTAAGCGACCATAAAATAAAATTTACACTACATAAATAAATTAATGTTTAAAATTCGTGTTTATAATTACGAAATCTATACCAAAATAGTTCCCTTTTCGTTTTGTTTATCAAAACAAATAACTTCCAAACGACTAACTGGCTTCAAGTGAAAGTAAAATAAAAAATTTCCAAATGAAAGTAAAACTATTTAAAATATCATTTGGAAGCCCTTCTTCATTATCACGATAAGCGATAATTCTTAAAACTTTTCCAAATAAAATCCATTAAAAATTTATTTAGCTTGCAGATATTTAGTATGTACAGGTACATATATAGTTACAATCAGTGGATTAATTAGATTTCGCCGACATTTTATGCATTTGTTTGAAAATTGCAGCAGTAAGAGTGTATATGTGATTACAAGTTCGATTACGATCGGTGATGATAATCTCACATCTACGACCTTCTGCTGGCCGATCATTTTTCATATCAGTACCATATAGGCTGGTAATATGCCAGATTTTAAGAGGGGACTACGAAAGAGTGCTTCGGTCCCTAAATAGATAGTATAGAGACTGAACACTTGTTTGATATGCAACACCTTAGAAGATCGCACAATTCATTAACTAACACAGATAATTCTTAAACCATGCAACGAAAACTAATTTTAATTAAACAAACTTAAGTGTTACGGTCTGAATAAATTCATTTGTAATTATGTACTTACATTTGAACATATATGGAAAATCAAGAATAAGAGGTGGAAAACGCGGCTCAACGGTAATTGATAAAAGTTAATGATTACATTTGTACACTTACGTTATCAAAATTAATTTAATTTTTTATAGGTTTTTGGAGAAATTGTTATTGTTTTTGTATATAATTTGTTATATGATTATACCGGTTTAAATAGGCCTATATTATATAAACAAATGAAATGTTATACAAATGAAAAGTCATCTTATACTATGCTCTATTTCAGCTTCTTTGTTTAATTTAATTTTTCTTTGTAATTGTAAATTGAAAATATAACGATCATGTTTATTATACTCATATGTACCACTGGTGCACCAACTGCCTATAACCTGAATATGAACAAGCTATTTTTAATTGTTCGTCCTTAGACCACAGATAAGATTAGACGTTCTTATTCACCTGCAAGAACTATGATGTATAGAAAAGAATAGAACCTTATCTTGTTGGAGTTCATAGAAAATGGGTCGAAGCATCTTTCATGCTAGTATGAAATCATTATGCAGATATGGTTTAAGCAAATCTCAATTTAGCTTCTTCGAACGGTGGGACGTTAATAAAGATAACTCCGAGTGAGTTGGGAGTGCTTCGACCTCAAAGCAGACAAATATATACGAGAAATTGTAATTCTTATAGTATTCTTTTTTGGATTTGAAACCACGTACCAAGCCTTGAAGGCTCATTTACATAATTTCAAATAATAAATACTTACGATAAAAGTCTACCTCTAAGTTAGGTTAGGTTAGGTTGAGTGGCTGCTATAGCACACTTAGACCGGCAACGGTCCGTACCACAGGATCTTACTCCCCTTTTACCCCTATGAGAACCAGTTAGAGCTGCTTACGTAGCGTAATAAGTCTCGCACGTTACAGTTTTCGAGATTGGAAAAGCAGTCCATTAAAAACTTACCCAAATATTCATGTCTTTTGTGTGCCAAAGCAGGGCATGAACATAGGAGGTGGACTAACGTCTCTCCCTCCTCCTCGTCCCTACAGCTTCTGCAAAAGTCATTTACTTCCAGACGTAGCCTCCTCGCATGTTCTCCAAGAAGGCAGTGTCCTGTGAGTATCCCCACGATCGTTTTAAGTTCACGTCTTCGTAGGGAGATAAGTGCTTTTGAGCGTTTCAAGTTCAGCTTTGGCCAGACTTGTCTTGCCACTCTAAATGAGAGGGTATTCGTCCACCTATTGTTCGCAAAGGCTTCCGCCTCTTTTTTAAGCACAGTCCTGAGTGCGTTAATGGGTCTCCCCAACTTCACCCTTTCCGGTAGCAGTTGAAGAGTTGTACCGTGCCTCGCTAGTTCGTCCGCCCTGCAGTTTCCCATGACGTCTGAGTGGCCGGGGACCCAGACTACCTGGATGTTGAAATGCTCACTCATCTCATTTAGAGACGAGCGGCAACCCAAAGCCACTCTAGACGTTAGAGAAACAGAAACCAGCGACTTGATTGCCGCCTGACTGTCCACATAAATTGCGATATCAGTTGAGGATATCACATTATGTCTCAACCAGTTCAGGATATCTTCAATCGCTATCACCTCTGCCTGGTACACACTGCAGTGATGCTATATCTACCTCTAGTTTACTGCTATATCTACCTCTAGTTTATCACAGAAGACTCCAGCTTCTACTTTACCGTGTAGCTTGGAGCCATCCGTAAAGAACTGCAATGCTTCCATTTCAGTTGCCAACCCGCTCCTCCATGAATCCCTTGAGGGACAGGTGGTTCCGAATCTTTTCTCAAAGCACAGAGTCGGTGTAACATAGTCTAGATTCGCCAGTTCTTTCTTCAGCGATCTGACTATCGTCGAGTGTCCTATTTGAAGACATTTCCACTGAGATATGGCTGATAGTCGAGTGGCCGTAATCGTCGCCATCTGCTTACCATAAATGTCCACGGGGAACAGGGGAAACAAGACCTCTAGGGCACTTGTAGGTGTTGTCCTCAGCGCCCCGCTTATAAGCATGCAGGCCGTTCTTTGCACCTTCTCAATCCTTTTCCTGTATGTTACTTTATCTATATAACTACCTCTAACAGGATTATGTTTTGAATCATTAGTCCATCAAAATTTTCCATCAAACTTAGTATTATTGAAATTGTAAAGCTTTCGTCAAGGTCTTTAATTTTATATAAAAATATTTGACATGCCTCGAAATGTTTTTTTATATATTTTTGAAAGCTCACCACAACCCCGAGATTGGGTTGGATAAACTTCCAAAAATATAATGGCTATAAAACCTAGCGTATATATACTGACTGTTTTTGAATCGTGTTTTTATTTTTATAATACAAGGATTGTTGCAGTAAAGAGCATGGAGACTTGAAGTTGTCTAGAAACCTCTAAGGTTCCGCACTCAATATCACCTAGGGCCCGTGGTGCAAACCTAGAATTTCTTCAAAGCGCACAGGCGCACTCTGCAGCCTTAGCAAACTGGAGCAGTTTGAACCAGGACGAAGAAGACAGTAGATTTACAGGAATATTCCTGTAATTTAACACAAGGGATCTTATGCGATCGACCTCCTGATGAAGTGTAAGCTTTCATCAACATCCTTTTCCTTTCATTCTTTCACTTTATGAAGGTAGAGAAGCAGCCGGTTCAGGACCCGCAAAATATAAGCGAAAACCAGTTTTAGCCAAATAGTTTGAAATTTCGATGGCCTCAATGTCACAATGGGCAGGAACCCACATGATCGTTACCTTGTTGTAACAACAAGGAGGTTAAGAGATTCCTTATAATTCCCTACCAGTGTGGAGCTGGTTAGAGGATTGTTCAAGGAGTTAAGTACAATTTTACTATCCGTATAAAAAAATAGGTCCCCAGATTGTCTGTCTCAGATCATGCGACAGAGCCATCTGAAAAGAATACAAGTGATTTGGATATCTGTTTGAGCAAGTCTGGCGAGAACCACATATCCATGGATGGATAAAACACCTCAAATAATCTGTGGAAATTATAAACAGGTAATAGCCTATCAATAAGCATATTGAGTTCTGGCATAGCTCTTATAAATTCATTAAGAATTGATCTACGGTCTAAATTAGTGCCGAAAGCCAGTCAAAAAAAGTTATTTTCCACAGCACCACGATAATGCAACTATTTCGATCACAATAGATTATGATCACTGCATTATGAAGTTTGATCTAATATGATCCCCAAATGTTATTGAACAAATGGTTTTAATCTGGGTGTCCCATCTTGTGTACTGTTAATTGAAGTTATGTAACATTAGTCGATCACAAGTAAGATCATAACCGTCCATTTTGATTTAAAATTTACAGTTCGCACTATACTTGAAACCGAATTTTTTAAAACCTTTTGATCAAAGCTTAATTGAATTAATAAAAAACACTTAGCTTGCCCGGAAGTGGGTATATCAAAATTTTTTAGTAATATTATCCAGTTTACAACCATATATGTAAGATAATTTCAATTAAGCATTTCGTATTTTAAATATTAAATTGTATATAATTTGATTTGATTAAATACAAAGTGCTAGAACGATCGCTATATGACTTGATCGTTTCGATCTTAAATTTTATAAGATAAATTATGATTTGATCTCGATTAAAAAAGAGTTCACCAATTACACAATGTGTGTAATATAGTTTTTATTACTCTGAGCAAAGGTAGACAAATGTACTCCAGTTGTGTGTCAAGATTTCATTTAAGCTAGTATGTTACTGTCGGAAAGTTGTTTCTCGTTATATATTTGCCTGTACTTAACGTTGTGTAATTAAAGTATAATTATGTTTTAGTTTTATATTAGCAATTGTAATTATATATTTTAAATCATATAATTGAATTTACAATTTCAAGGAACATCGAACGAGAACAAATTTAAAAACACACGCCATCTGTCGTGTATTTAACATAACCAGAAATGATTAAGTCAAGCTTATATATGGTATACAAGATAAAAATTAACACATTTAAACTGTCTGCAACCCTAATAAAGATTTAAGACGTGTGATATTCGCACGCAGAAAGTCTAATTATAATAACAAACAACACAAATTGTGTTAATTAAAATTAATTTTATAACATTGACCTACAGCGGGTTAGATCGGCGGGAGAAAATAATCTTTTCGCTTTTTTTACTGTCTTGATTTACAAATGTCATTTTCGAATGTTTAAGTATACGAGTGAGTATGGCAATGTCTCATTTATATATGAATTTGAATAATTAATCAGGAAATTATGACTTATTAAATTTTATTAGTGTAAGATTAAATCTAAACAACTTTCATCTTTTTTAATTGTTCCACATCACACACTGTACTAAATAAGAAATTGACTCGATGCATGATTTTATATATGTGTTGTGTGTTTTGAGATATGTAACTTAACAATTTCTTTGTTTTATATCTTTTCAGATGACTTGTGGTATAACATGTGTCGACAATACATTAAATAGATCATTTTTAAAATTAGGAATATTTATTGGGAAAAATCCTGGATATTTTCTAATAGTTCCCGTTCTGCTGGCACTGTTGTGTATGACAGGGTAAGTTTGAATAAAATTTCAATTATATAAATATTAAATTAAATGATAAAAGGTTTTCCAATAAGAAGTTTCATTTTGACATTTTAAAAAACGAGATATTATTAAGAGAAGTCATGATTGTTTGTTTTATTGTAAAGAGGAAGGCATGCCATTAGCCTTTTAAAACGATATCAGCCAAATGGCCGCCAAATATCCTTTTCATGAAATTTTCTATGACCAATTCGCACATTTGCGCCTATTTGTCCTCGATAACTACAACGTATTCCATCTTTGAGGTCTTGAATCTATTGTGAAGCATTGGCTTAGAAATTATCATTTTCGTGGCAATAAAAAGTCTAAAGCTACTAAATAAAAGATCTCGGTGGGCAAGATCACCTCTTCAAGAAATAACACGGTCAGGAAACTTTCTTGCAAATTGCGATTGTAACAGTTACACCAACCTCATTTTCGAAAAAGTAAGGTTCAACCACACCGCCAGCCCAAAAATCGCACAAAACAGTGACATATTGAAGATGGAGAGGCTTATCAACAATCAATTTTGAATTTTCTGAGTCTCAAATGTAAGAATTCTGCTTATAAGCGTATAGCCTATGAGGTGAAAACGGGCCTCATCTCATCCTTTAGACCTTAGTCTTTATGCAAAATACGGTGTAATGTCGTTTGTGGCTTGTCTAATTGCAAAGATCAACGATAAGAATCGACAAACCTGGATTTTTTCTTCAACACTACAGGCAACAGCAGCAATAACCTCAGTTGTTCTTGTCCCAACAGCTCAAATTTTTCCACCAGTTTCACTATTGCCGAACGAAATTGTGCTTTACGACGGCAAAATTTTCACCATTTTTGTAGTGAATTTTAACAATTTCAACGCGTTGTTGAAGCGTGTTGTGTATCGCACTATTTTTAATAATGGCATATCTTTTGACAGTTTACTTGTCAAATGTCAAAAGATGACAGCTTGAAAATTGACAGCCCAAATAGAAGGCTATTTAAAATGAAACCTCTTATTGGAAAACCCTTTAGCTAGAGTTCTAATTGAACTACAACTACTTATACGGTGTTAACTGGTAAGAAGATGTTAGATGCGACGAGGTTTGACTCAACATCAGTATTTAGATTATCCTTAATATATGAGAATTGTTTGTTTGTTTGTTTGTTTTTATCTCTACAATCTGTTTCTGGGCTCGAGGCACTTCCAACTCTTTCGCGGTTCGCTTATTTACGTCCTTACCTTACGCCATTACAGCCAAATCGAAGACGTACCGCTATAGGTCCGATTTATGTAGAACCATCTGCACATTGCATAGCTCCATGACAGCCTATAGTATTGACATGGAAGATGGGTTGGCCCATGAATTCTGCACTCCAATAGGGGGTCATAGATGTGTTCATTTACACCACCGATCGTAATCGTATGGTGAAAATTCCCTTTACCATCCTGCCCCTATCAGGATTCGAACCCGGTACCTCCCGCTCCAACTGCCGCAGCTTTAACCACTGCGCCACCTGGGCGGTTTATATGAGAATTGATACGTCAAAAGTCAGTAATCCGGCTATATTTATATAAACTATACGTTATATGAACAGCTATGTCTGCTATAGTTAAAAAGCATCCTAAAAATGAACGACTCCTCAATTGTGTCGATCATACGCAAAAGGTCATATTTGTCATTTGAAAAAAATTGAGTTGACAGTGCCATCTTGTTTCTATTCCACTACCGCATAGATTATGAATCAACTCATTTAACCAAAGTGCCATTGTCCTTCCTTGATTTACGCACTATTGGAAAACTAGCATTCGAATAACAAAAATGTCGCTTTTCCACCAGAAATGCGTATCAAAAGGTCTCTTTTCCATAAAAAGTCAAATAGTGCTTACTAAAGCAGGATCATATATTCCTTTATCTTTGTACTGAAAATCTACGTCTGAAAGGCCTCAAGCATGCAACGAGATACCTTCAGAACTAATCAGTTTATACAGTTTTCAAAAGCAAGCTATAATGGTAATGATTTCAGTTTTGCTTCACAATCAAACTCCTCAACTTATACGAGAAAATGAACTGATTTATTTCGGGCCCGGTCACTCTTTTATTCCTCCAGATTGTGTGTTCAAAAGAAACACTTTTGTACGTGAGTGACTTTTTTGAGATGTGCAAAGACTATGCAACTCTGATCAAACATGCATTGTATGATTGCCCAATAAGAAATTAGAAAGAGACAAACGTGAAAACATGTGAAGGTCTTAGATAATGATACTTCAAATTTAACCTATCAAAAATATTTTATATTAAGATATTATCGGTCAACACATCAATAACAATACGCGAGGAATACACATATAAATCCAATATGGGTATGGCAAAAACCGTCTTAAAGATTAACATCAGAATTGAGTCTTTGATTCTCGCAAGTATTGCGGAGAAACCTGGTGTGAAGACATTAGTATGATTTTTTATAAATCGATTATTAATAACGGGGCATAAACGTATGAACATGAGGAATAACTTTGCCAGGAGCAATCTTGGTACATATTATATACAACACTGTAAAAATTTCAAAGTGACGATAAATGAGGCCCTTTAAGCCAACTAACTCTTATTAAATTTAAAAAAATTTAGAACATTCCTTTTGCTTTTGGTCGTCACAATGACAGTCGGAGGATCAAATAGAAGGATAATTTTTAAAGTAATGGCAACGATGCACTTTACCAAAGCATAAATTCAGAGCTAATAGGGTCAGAATGGTAGTAAGAAAACATTTCTAGCTCGATTGAAGTGTAATAAATTTTTGCAAGAGTATATTGGAAGCTTTATACACCTTTTATAGGGGTACCAGAGATTTTAGTTCCTTCTAATTCATTCAGAAGAATTATCAAATATTATATTTGTATCTTCTAGAATAGATTGCATGTTAATTTGCTTTCTTGACGACGTGATGTCGTATATTTTGTTCTATGTGTACAAGAAATAAGCTTTATTCGTATAAAAGCTTAAAATGAAACGATACATAAAGACCGATGATGGATGTATTTTCACACTACACGTTAACGTTCTTTCTAAATACTGGATTCGAGATACCGGAATTGAATTGAACTTAGTACTATATGCAAATCTTTGATCAAAATGTTAAAATTTACCAAACAAAATATGTTGCATCTAAAGATCTCCAACACAAGTGTGACATTATATGTAACTATTTGAGCTCAAACTCTCCTGTTTGAAATGTTGAAAACTCTCTTATTTGTAGCATATACGCATCAAGCATTTCAAGGACACCGAAACCGCATACAAAAACCTCTTATAATTTCAAGGTACCAGGTAAAGCATATTTGTATTACCCACGGACATTCAGTTTTCGACTTTCTCAACTTCTAAAAACAACTTCCTAACATTAAAGTTTCATTTATTAGAGTTATTTCAGTTATTAGAGTTATTGGAGTCTCTAAGTACATTGCTTTAATATCGTGCAAATACGAGTAACCCCAACGATGGGTTGATTAGACTTGTTCCCTTGTACATTGAAATCGAGATTGCGGCAGATGTGTACGAAATATAATTTACCCAGCATTGAGTTTTGATAAATCATTATTTTATTATTTTAAATAAATTTAAATAAATTATACTAAAAACATTATTTATATTTTTTTGCAGTTATCAACAAATAAAATATGAAATCGATCCAGAGTATTTATTTTCGCCTATACGGGGTGAAGGTAAAATGGAACGCGCTATAGTTGAGCAATATTTTAAAGTAAATTATACACATCGTTTTAATGTCGGACGAATAACACGACCAGGTAAGAATTTTAAACCATTTATATTATTAACATAATTTGTTGTCGAGGTTCAATCGTAATAAATTTATTAGTATCAATCAATAAAATAATTATTTACCCGATAGAATACTAATTAAAACTTGTTCTTCCTTCCTGCTAATATAATGTAAACAATTTCCCAGGTTGGGGAAAATGAACAAAAATTTCCACACTAATCATCTATTAAACGATTTGTTTTGTTGTTACACAAAGTATAATGAACAATATGAAATTGAATCGCACTGAATACAACAAAACCTTGATTTCATATATTAATTGAATAATAATAGAAATAAATAATAACAATAGTATTACTTGTTAAAATCATTATTGGAATAATAATTAATTAAAACAAATTAAAACACGTTTTTGTTTATTAAACATATATACAGATATACATGACCCAAATTGTAAAAAATCAAAACTATTTCTATGCGCTTGCCAAACGTACGAATGAGCAATTAATTTTCCAGTTCTTCAATTTTATGATTTTCTTCATCTGATTTTCATTTTGATTCATTAATACAAACATACTCATAATATAATTTATGTAAGAAACTACGTCTGAATTGTTACAAAGAAAACATAGTTTTCGGATTAAAAACAGATTAACTTTCTCTCGGATAAAGTTAAATCAGTATATGAATGTGAATTGAGAGTTAAAAATTGAACTGAACATATATCGCACGCCTCTATAAAATTATGGCGTCCACGTTAAGAATTCATTATAACTAATGTACACATTGCAACATGATTCGTGTCGGTCTTTCAATGACTTATTGCAGCACAGTTTTTCAATCATGAAAACTGTTCATAATTTCAATGAAGCAGGTGAAGCTTTTTCATTCAATCTACGAACATTCAGTTTTCTCTTCTTTCAAAAACTACCCTCTGAAAAATTATAGTTGTAGCTTAATGGTTAGGAGAGTATCACATCACGCCGTGGTCTCGAGTTCGATTCTCACCGTTGATCAAAAATTAAATTCGCCATACATCTATATACAGTTTTTTCATATATTTGTCGTGTTTCTTGACGTTTGATCTGATACCGATCAGATCTTGTGCCAAGAAAAGACATAAAAATTCATAAAATATTGATAAGAGGTTGATACTATTGTGACAAAAGGTACTATTCAAAATTATATTAAACTTTCTATGGTACTACTCAAAATTTTATTATTTTCTGTTGTAAAATATCATTCATGTTATTTTGTCATATTAGCTGTTTTCTGTCAGTAGTAAATAAACCAAATATTAACGCTAGTGTTTTTGGCAACAAAATGGAAAATAAAGATTTTACAAAAACAATAACATTATATAAATTTCAAAACTATTAAATTAATCCTCTATGCAACACAATTGTTGTTATTATCTTTACCAAACAAACCAACTGAAAACGCAACTGAATGAGTGCGTTCGTTGTCAAATTTATATTGTTAGTTCATTACAGTGAACCTCAAAAAAAAATATAGGTTTCCCTGTATTTTCAAATAAGAACTAATTTTCTAATGAAAATTTGCGATTCGAATAAATTTTTGTATCGCATTGTTTGATCTGATCCGGATCACTGTGCGTCAAGAAACACGGCTATTGTCAACCAACTTCCATAATATCTTGAATAAAGTCGGGTGCCAAAATTCGAAAATCTCTTCAAATTATTTATGAGCATTGGCAAAGAGAATTAATATAAAGAGGAACATCTTATATGAACCACGGTTGCATATAAACTAAAAATATTGCTGAGTTATTTGGTGATGGCAAACGAAATAGGATAAATATATATTTTTTATATCGGTTCCTCTTTCGAATGACAACAAAAAAAAATATTTGAATATTTCAAATTTTAACTTACTATAATTCGATTGTAAAATGGAATAGATATATTTTCATATGTATCTATTCATATATAATATGAAATAGTAAGGGAAGTTTTGAAATAGCCAAATATTTTTTTTGTTGTCGTTCGAAAGAGAAAACGAAATATATGTTTATCCTATTTCGTTTGCCATCACCAAATAACTCAGCAATATTTTAAAATTTTTAGTTTATATGCAACCGCGGTTCATATAAGATGTTCCTCTTTATATTTATTCTCTTTGGCATCGGTATTGTAATAATTAGTATTGAACAACAAAATTGTTCGATTATATTGGGTCATTTTTCATTGAATATTTCTCGTTTAATACCTAATGGGATATAAACGCTGTATTCAAAAGGACATTATTATGATTTAATTACTTTTCTACCATTCGTTGTCTTAGGTATTAATTTTATCTTACTCTATCTTTATATCTAGCTTAGATGCAAACCTTATATGACTTTTTGATCTCGTGAGATTTAGTACTTTGCAACTTTTTTATAAGAATTATTTTATTTTAGCTCCCATCTATTTTTCAAAAATAGTGTTTTGGAAAAAACTTTTCAAATGTTTCTATCAATTCTTACTTTAAAGTAAACATGTTTTAATCAAATTCTTTTCATATTCTATCATTCCCAAAACGTCTTGTATAGTTTGTTAAATAATTTAAAAATTATCAACTCTAGCAATATACTGACACAATTATAGACTTTGAGCAATCAAGTGAAG
Organism: Tipula lateralis; assembly: GCA_963932295.1. Taxonomy (NCBI): domain Eukaryota; kingdom Metazoa; phylum Arthropoda; class Insecta; order Diptera; family Tipulidae; genus Tipula; species Tipula lateralis. The sequence continues at coordinate 11,360,023 of OZ010737.1, forward strand.
TCAATGATGCATCAGGATAATTTATTGCTTCGTATTGATTCATATAACTCTATTTATTGTTACATTAAGAAGCTATTTCGCCAGACCTTATATTTTTAATATAGCTATATTAAAAGCATTGAAGTTGACTGAGATGAATTGTGTAACTTTGGGTGACATTTATCACAAAACGTATCAAATCCAATATTCTTTCACTTCTTCGAGATTACAAAAATCTGGTGAAAATATAATATATTTTGTATATCAATTGATATTTCCAATGTCCTAGTATCGTAATTGGATACGAACCATCACTGTTCGTTTAAGGTTATTTATCCACATTATAAAGTTAATGAAGCATATACACTGTATAGAACCCATACTATAAATCTCTCTGTTAAATCTTTTCCCTATACAGTACATTAATTTCATCATACCTGTTGTTTCTGAAATATTGCACATGGATGTTGATGTGCTTTATTATCAACCATCGCAAAGAGTGGCTGCACTTTCAGAGGAAGCAATTGCTTATACGTTTGCTATGTTAATAATTTCGGAATATTTTACTGAAAAACATTATCGCTGTTATTGGTTAGGTACGACTATTCCTAATTGTAATCGTGGTTTGTATACAATCCCAAACCGTTGGTTTTCTATATTATTTTTTATCAATTTGTGGTTTTTGAATTATACAATTCTATTCCATACAATTTTATTCCTGGTTCCTTGCAAAATCCCACAAAAAAGACCGGGGCCAACAAATCTGGGGAGTGAGATGTTCTCATGAAATCATCATCTTTTGAAATTATTCGGTCATCGAAATAATCGGTCAAAATCGCTATTGTCTTTATCAGTCTTATTTCCACACCATCAAACAGTGCATCTAAATGATGTAATTGTCACTGATGCATGGCTCTCGGATTAGCGTTACTTCAAATTTGGCAATTGACATATCCATTTAAATAAAAATATGCTTCATCACTTATAATAAGATCAAAATGTCTGTTGCAGACAAAATGAATCTACACTTCTGGACAAAATTAACGCATAATTTTGTTTTGTAATAAAAAAAATCCCGCTGGACAATTTCAGTGGGACTGATATCAAATGATCCCAAATTTGTAACTTTCTCAAAAGAGGCACAAATGTGGCGTTATGGAATTATAGCGGCTATTTTTCATTGCAAAATGTTAAAATGTGTCAAACAATTTTTTTTTTAAATTTTTAAAAGCCCTTATTACAGCTTCCATTCTTCTGGGCATACTAAGTAGAATGCTTTGTATCATTTCTTGCGGAATGAGATTCCACTCTTCTTGCGCTGCAACTCTCAGCTCTGCTGTCGAATCTGGTGCAGGATTTCTAGCTCTAATACGGCGTTTTAGAATATCCCACTCGTGTTCAATCGGATTAAGATCAGGACTCATTGGTGGCCACTTAAGTGCACGAATGCCAATATCTTGGAGATATTGTCGTACCGTTGCAGCAACGTGGACTGGAGCGTTATCATGCATTAACACAAAACTGTCATAACCTATGAAGCCCACATATGGCAAAACGTGATCGCCAAGAATGTTCCGAGCATACCAGTCTGCATTCATCCTCAAACCAATCTCCACCAGCTCTGTACGGCCCTCCCAACTGATTCCACCCCAAAACATTATTGAACCTCCACCAAAGCTTACAGTTTGCACCATGTTACACGGTTCGTAGCGTTCTCCTACTCTTCTGTATACTAGATTACGTCCATCTGGTTTCCATAATTGGATTCATCTGAAAAGAGAACAGTGGCTCATTGATCAGTTCCCCAATTTGCATGAGTATGAGCAAATTCTAAACAGCTGGATTTGTGGCGGGGAAGAAGCCGTGGAACTTTTACGGGCCGTTTTGGAGTTTGGAAGGTTCACTTCTTTTAATCTTCGTCTTACTGTTCTGACACTAATATTCACTTGACGCGCACTAAGTAACTCATTTTGAGTTGAGTAGAAGTTCGCTTTCGATCACGTAACGAATTCATTTTTAAAAATCGATCGTCATGCTCGGTTGTGCACCTTTTACGTCCTTGTCCGGGCTTACTTTTATAATCTAAGGTCTCACGATACCGCTTAAGTATTCGTGAAACCGAGGATTGATTAATTCCTAATTTTCGTGCGATTTGTACTTGTGTATAATCTTCCTGATACAATGTGACCACTTTAACCGCCTCCAGCTCTTGAACGGGTGGCCATATTGAAATGGATTTTATATTAGGTGTTTGCTTTAGAACACATTTACAAGAACTAGTGGTACTGCATTTAAAAATAATTGATATGCAAAGGAACAAAAGCCGATCGTTGCGTTGAATTTCGAACACAATGCACTTTTAATTAAGCATTTTTGAAAAATTTAATTGATTGGCTTGCAGTAAACTTTATTCAAGGTGTTTTCTGGTAAAAATATAAATGTGCTATCATTTGACACTAGTAGTATTAAAATTGACCAGCGGGATTTTTTTTATTACTAAAAAAAATATGCGGTAATTTTGTATGCGAGTGTATTAGCATATTGTATCCGTTGTGATGCATCCTTTGGCAATAGTTCTTGATTCAGTTGAATTTTAAATGGAAATATCGTCAGATCAAATTTTAGTAGCACGTCGACGAGTAGACACAGCTGGATGAGTGTGAATACTTTACCATTCAACATCCACAGTTTATGTAGTGCGAACACGTCAAGAAACATTTGTTCGTGGTGGATAACCAACTAAATCCCGATCATCAAAACGTCATCGAAGCATAATAAAATTCAACGATTTTTACACATTCTTGCACTGAGTATAGGCAAGAGTCCTGGATAACGCCGGGGATATTCCTACAGCCGTTTACATAATACGATAGGTATGGATAGAAAAGTATGTTACTAAAATACTGTTAGCAGACATTTACAAATCTAATCTACTAATCTGCAATCGCCAAGCAGCATTGTCCAGTCCGCAACACCTATCTACTCTGTTGTATTTTGATTAAAATTAAAACAAAATTAAAAATAAATTTATTAGATAGTCGCTCAGAAATCAAGTTGACCATCTTCGGGCATGTTGAGTTGAATAAACAAAAGAGATTTATGTTATGAGATTATTTCCTTATTTTAATAATTTTAATTTAATAGATTCCTTATCTTATATAGTGATCGTTAACCACATTGCAACATGTTTACGAATTCGAATGACCAGATTTTTTACATTTAAGTTCAAACAAACTTTAGAATTTTGTTAATTTCATTTCGTTTGTTGCGTGATAGATAAATTAACCCTTATCAAATTGCTTTCCACTTTAGTTGGGTAACTTGTCATATACTAAAGTAAAAGAATAATGTACTGTGTATTATCTCATCTCCATCGGGATTCCAAGGCATATATATAAATTTACCCACTAAACCACTTATTCATCTCGCAGCATACTTCATTTCCTTCTTTCATATTTCTATATCTACCCGTAAAACTAGGTCAAATATAGTCGTATGTATATAATATCTTAAATTTATCAAATTCATTGAAAAAGATAAAAACTTTGTTTATTTACAATATCGTATGGTTTAATAACGTTATACGAGTATTATTATATATATTACATACTACAAAAACAAAAAGTAAACAAATATATAGTCAAACAGGTCAAAAATACCTGTTAGAATATGTAGATGTTTTATATTGTAAAAGAAAGAACGAAGAAGTTGTACATACAAAATGAATCAAGATTTCATTAATTTAACGTTCTTATTACCTCTTTCTTATAATAAACCTATCGATAAGCTATTTGTTTTTGGTATAAACGTTAATAAGGAGTTATATACACATATTATGTTAATACAGTTTATTTATAGATTAGCAAAATAAAATAACAGTTCGCGCATTTAAATTTAAGAAAATACAAATACTTGAACTAGTTTAAGAATGAGTTGGTCGATGTTGTTTCAAAAGAGTCACATGCATCATATTATCAAATGTTGCACAACTAACAGTATAATCCAATTACATAAACATTGATAATCGCGAAACCCAATCTTCGCAAAATGTATATATAAATAACAATATTAACGTATTAAAAATGGCAGAAAACTTGTTAATATTCAACTATATAGACCATTACTGAGAATCATTAATATGTTAAACTATCTAATAGATTACGACATGTATATGTGTACGAAATATGTACGAATATATATGATCAAAACTCAGCGCTATTGTTCAGTTTCTTATACAGGTTGATGATCTAGTCATAACTATTAAGCATCATTTCCTTCTAAAAGCTATTTATTATTAAGCTCATTTTTAAATCACTATTTTGGCGAACTTTCAGAGCTTACCCGATTGACTTTGTTTGTTTAAGCATGATAAGATGTTGAAATTTGCATTCCAAATAATTATCAAAACAAACGCTTCTTACCTAACACCCGATATAATTTGGTGTTGATTGATATCAGAATTTAAGAATTCTTTGGTATAATTTAAATCCTTGCTCATCCATTCACCTATACGATATAAAAAATCTTATGCAACATGTTATCTATGAACAAGACAGTGTTACATAACAACTTACTATTTATTAACAAGACAGCATTTGTTTGATTTATTCGCAATTAATAAATCAATAAATATATTGTTTGGTATACTGCAGTTGAATTGCTAATGATTTATCAATTATATTACCTATTACGAAATTTCAATCGTAATAAAACTACATAACTGAATAAGTTTATTGGTCGTTTAATATTTCTCAGAGTTATGTAGTTATGTATTGGTTAAGGTAATATGAAACCGGCTTGTATGTGTATGAAACAGTTTCCGCATGAATGAATTAAACCAATTTTGAGTCGAATATAACTTTTGGCAGATTCACCAAGCTTTCTTCTACTGTTGATCCCAATAAAAGCATAATCCATTACATATGCATATGACCAATTTCAAAAACAATAAGTTCAATAACAGTTGGGCGTGAAAATTACACGATGTAATTATGTTACGGTTATTTTTTACATTCAATATGTAAAAAATGGTTTCATGTAAACACCTGACGCGCCATCTCTTATCAAATCTAATTGTAACTAAGGTACCATCTATTATAAAATCTTCTTACTATTTTATGAATTTGTGAAATAATTTACTGTATTTTTTTCAATTATTTACTGAATGTCAAAATGTCACAACAATTTGTTTCAGTATAGAATTATTAACAGATTTATTCCGTTCAAAATCACCTTAACTGACTCGGGTGAAAAATCTCTTTCCGACAAATAACGTGAACCTGAAAACTAATCGATTTTATAATTACTAATTTACCAATATTAGTAACCTACGTCGATAGATTTTTTACGAAACCGATAGCACTGCGAACGGTGCTGTCTCCGTTTTTTACAAGTAATTTACGTTTTGTGTAATTTACGCTGTTTTTTATATAATTTACGTATAACTTTTTATACATGTAAAATCTCAAATGTGAATATAATCTTTTTGCTATAAAATGACATTCCAAAGCTATAGAAAAGAAATATCTACAGGATTTCAGATTACCAATTTGTGTGTTTGTTGATGGCCATAAAACTCATTAAAAACAGCTGCAATAATTGTTACTCTCTACTCATCCACATTTGGACGTTAGTTAAGGTGTTAGTAGGCTAGTTCTTTTCAGAGCTGTTTGTTGTCCTCATAGGGCGCGGTGAAACCGTTAAATAATTCTGCTCTATGGTGGCGCCAGATTCTTGCTTTTATCACGTTTTTAATGTCACAATAAAAAGCTTCTAATTAAATATGACATTAACAGATGAAATCTGTCACTATATATCAAACAAATAGTTTTTGATAAGACATAAAAATATAAGAAATTGGCAAGAGTATATAAATATGAAGGTTGGTCAATAATGTTATAATTTCCAAGGTAAATTAGGTTGTGTAATGTAAGAATGTAACATAAATATTTGCGTATTTAGTTATTTATGCGATAATCTTCTGCTTAATCATTATAGTTCGGCATTTGTAGTCCCGGAAGGTGTTTTTGCTAAATAATATATGTATTTTTACATTTAACGTATAATTTAGTTTCGAGTATTTAAATGCACATCAATTTATAAATAAAAGTTTGTTTTAATATTGCTTTCAACCAATAAATTTCATCTTGCCTTCTACTTTCAATTTTTTACATTTCTTGGGCTTACATCACAAAATGATCTTTTTTTTACAATGCATGTATATACGCGAACTTTTTTTTCTTCAAAAACTATGTAGTAATACTTGTGGTAGCTGCACGATTAAGTAACATCACAAGAAAACCCAAACAAAACCAAATCGAAAGTCTGAGATGTAAAGCCGGATGTTCGGTCACTATATATATTGTATATAATGATCTTAGTACTGTCAATTACAATATTTATAAAGTTGTTAACTTACTCTTCTGTATATACAAGTCGAAATTATGCCCAAATTTCTCACAATTAACATGATTATGTATTTTATATAGTCAAGATCACACTATATGAACGTTAAGCGGGTGATGAGATTTAAATATTCAGAAATTATATAACTACGACACGATTAGTGCAAAACCCAAAACTCGAGGAAAACTTATTTAAATCGTTTAAAATTTAAATCACAAAACATTATATATTTTAGAGTTAATACGAATTTTACAGTTTTACATGTGTCTTTAATAGCAATAAAGCGGAAGTAGATAAAACAAATTGAATAAAATAAGATTAAATTGTTGAATAAGATCACAGTATCTTTATATACATACACATATAAAACTGAGGTCTGACATTTCACTATAAATTTAATAATTATTTTATTGTTGTATAATAGTTGCAATCATATAAATAAAAACGTATTCTTTCTCCTTAAAGCAACTTGGTTAATGATATAATACTATATATACGAATATATGTTGTTTGTATATTGAGTGGTGATATGTAATTTACTGTATCAAAGACATTAACATCTTTAAGTTGGTGAAAATTTGTTGTTGGCTAATAATGTGGAAATTCATTTAGTAATGAAGCTGTTTGGGAATTTTTATCCTACATTTATAAACAAAGTATAAATGAGTGAAAGTATACGTTATGAAGATTCAACTAACTCGGACTCAATAGACCTAATCCGCATCTCTAATTAGAACTACATACAATAGATGCTTCAATAAATTTATGTTGGTATGTAACCATGCGTGGCCACATTGTATATATTAATAACGAACTATTAGGTATTATACAGTAACCTAATTGTCGTATACTTTATCGTATACTCATACCAATTTCTTAGTTATATGGGCGACTTACAAGCCATAGTAACGACACAACTTTAAAACTGTTAAGATGATAATTAGGCTAAAATAGTGTTTTTTTTGTTGAAACTAACACAAGTAATAGTTCACTATATGGCATGACTTTATCTGACAAACAGCGGTTATGAAACACTTGAAATTATAAATTGGTTCTATTTCTCATCAAAAACTATTGAGAAATTATATAAAGAAACTAATATCCCGCGCATATCGTATACGCCAGGATTGAAATTTGTCTGGATCACTATACTGTTACCGTACATACCGTATACGCCAGGATTTTAAATTTGTCAGCATTATCACAACAAAATCATTCATACCATATTTCTCGTATAATGATTAATCGTTTGCACACTATTTATGTTAAATAATAAGTAAAATGTTTTTAACAAACTCTTCTATCAACTCTTATAACCTCACCTCATCTTTAGTTATTATCACGTTAAACTGCATTGCTCATATAGACAACTCTGCCCAAACCAGACGTTCTGACGCTAGCATTATAAATCACCCCATGCTTTCTAGGCTTTATAGTTTTAAAATTAAAGAAAACCCGGGTTTTTTGCTGGGCACAGTAAATGGAACCCAAGTCCTCTAGAATGCATGCACGCTATTTTTCTTGTTGGCTATGATTAAAACAAACATATCGTGAAGATTATATTAAAAATCTAATAATAAAACCGAGACTAGAACCTAAAAAGGTGTCTTCGCTATCGATATTTCGCCTGAATCACGACAACAATTTACTTTAATTCTTAAGTAGGTAAATGTCTAACCGTGTTTTTGTTTTTCTATTTTACAGGTCGTTTTGGTCGCGTTATCGTCATACCAAAGCATGGTGATACTATGTTAACAAAAGACGTATTTATGGAATTAAGACAATTAGATGATATAATTCAAAATGCAACAGTATATTATGATGGTGAATATTTTACATATCATGATGCATGTGCTAGATGGGAAAATGAATGTTTTACAAATGATATACTAAATTTGGATTATATAATGGATGAAGTAATTTCAAAAATCATATTTTTTATTTTTTTCTATATAAATATATTTTATTATAAAATAATTTTCAACCAAAAAATATTCTTTTTTACACTGAGCCCAACGAATATGATTTTGATCCAATTTTTTTTTCTGTATATTTTTTATCTACACTAGATTGAAAGTGGCCAGTTGAATTTAACATTTCCGGTTATGTTCAATCCGGTGACATGGGATGCACACGCATTTCCAGTATTTTTTGGCGGGACTAAATTAACCGCCGAGGGTACAATCGCCAGTGTACCCTCGATTCAATTAGTATACTTTGTAACGGCGGACACAAAAAAACAGGATGCCCGTGGTGCAGCATGGGAGGAAGCATTTTTAGATGCGGTCGGTTATGCCGAAGATAATGGGCTATTCAAACATATTTCGGTAGCACGATTTGCATCGCGTACACTCGATCATGAACTTGAAAAAAATACCCGCACCGTTGTACCATATTTTAGTTCGACATTCATTTTGATGGCCATATTTAGTGTAATTACGTGTATGATGGGTGACCAAGTGCGTTCGAAACCACTACTTGGTTTCATGGGTAATATATCGGCTGTTATGGCGACAATGGCAGCATTTGGATTGGCCATGTATTTGGGCATCGAATTCATTGGGATCAATTTGGCTGCCCCATTTTTAATGATTGGTAAGTTAAATTTTTATTAAATCTTTTGTAGTTTTGAAATAATGAAAGTATAATATTGTTAATTATTTAATGAAACATAAACATGAAATATATAAAGTATGTACTCGTTTATACATAAAACATTTAACTTTCGCTAACGCATGTATATACCTATATACATACATAAATTAATGAATCATTTATGAAACATTATGATTTTATTAAACTGTTTGTGGTATGTGAACAAAACGAATTGGTTATGCCTGTATCGAATTAATATGCAGCCGGGTTTAGAGGATAAATGATTGCGTGCTAGACACAAATAATTCCATGCGTCATGTATAATGAAATCTTATGTGTACATAGTATATAAGTGGGCAACGGGCTCGATTATTTCCAATAAATTGTACGTCAACATATTTCGTAAATTGACGTCCGCGAACAAAACAATGTAAGTTATGCAGTTGAAATTATAATTGGATGTGATTCGAATACGAAATTTTTATAATTTCGAAAATATTTATTTTAATGTACCCATATAGCATTACGAACGATTTAGATAAAGTTTGATAAGCAATTACAACAATATATATACCACAATGACATAAAGTGCAAAAAAATTATGCAAAGTACCAAAGTATTGGCATACAAAAATAGTCACGTTCTCTAGCTATTTGTAATAATGGATCGTTATAATGATGATGATTAATCGATCAATCATATCGATTTTATTGATCGTTATTCATAGTCGCGGTTCAATATTGATTTGATAAGCTAAAATGTAGATTATTAGTGTTCGACTTTGACGACAACCAAAAGGTTAAACTACATGGCTGTTTGTTTATTTAAAGTATATGTATATTCGTTTCGCTTGACCTAATTGCAAAGTGAAAACCAGAAAACCATTTCTAGACATGTTTTGTTAAAGATGCAAATTATAAATTAATATAAGGTGCGAATTGTACTTGTACCTATAAATTATCAAATCCTCGTTTTTTTCATATAAAATCCAATAGAGCCAGTCAAATACTCCACACAATTCAGGGCAGTTCGTGTTACCCAATGAACAACCAGTAAATTGATAAAAGAAAGAACAAATCAATTTTAAATTTTTCCGCCTAGGTGGTTCGAATCCGGGTACCGGGTTTGAATTCGGATAGGGACAGGATGCAAAAGGGATTTTCACCATAAAATTACGGTCTGTGGTGTGTATGAACACAGCTTTGACCCCCTTGGAGTGCAGAACTCATGGGCCGACCCATCTTCCATGTCAGCACTATAGGCTGGCATGGAACTATGCAATGTGCAGATGGTTAGGAAAATCGGACCTATAGCCGTACGTCCTCGAATTGGCTGTAATGGTGTAATGGTGTAAAAGTAAGTGAACTGCGAACAAGTAGGGAGTGCCTTGAGCCCCAAAACAGATTAGAGATAAAAAAAAATAACAATTTTTAAAATATAGTGGAACCACAATAGCTTAGTTTTCTATGAACTAACCGATCACTACGAGATCTTATAATGAAAATGTTTCAGAGTGATCAACTGGTTTATAAAAACCACTTACAAATTCTTTAGGTGTATAGTAAAATGTATACACTTTTGCCCGTGCAAAAGATGATAGCTCTTAAACATGGTTTTTAAACACTTCTTCAGGCGAGGCTGTAATGCGGATGATCCATCAAACCTATAGTTTAAGTGCTCAAATACACGTTTGTTAATGGGAGCTCGCATTATCGTAATGCACAATGATTTCTCGTTTTGGTTGTTTTAGCTCAATTTATTGAAAACCTCGGGCAAACAAATAGATGTATACCAAGCTGAATTAACTGTCTTTTAATTTTCGATAGCTATGGTAGACACATGACTAGTTTTCGTAAAGAAACGCTCCCAATACTCCGATCTCGCAAAACTTTTCCGGGAAGAAACGAACATCAACTGTTTTGGTCTAACAAAGACCAAGACATTTGATTATTTTCTTATTTTCGGCTCATACGTATATATCCAAGACTTATCACCTGTCACGATCTTATATACGTATTTGGAAGTACAATCAAAGAAGTGTTCATTCATTTAGCAGCACCAATCAACACGAACCTTTCTTGTCAAGTCCAATATCGACAAAGCTTCCACACCTTTAAATGTTCATGTAAGATGAACTCAGTTTTCTAGTATAACAGTTTTTGAACGACCTTCACATAGTACCATTCATAAACACTAGCCAAGGATGATTCTTCTTCGCCAAAAGTTCAAAAATGAAGTGATTCGAAGCGTTGTTGTTATGTAAGCCCCTTTCGAAATCGTGAATGATTATCACACTAAAATTTTTACGCATTAACTCCATTTTTTCACTGAATTCAATTTTTCAAATATTTAAAAACAAGGTTTGTCAATTGGGCTAGTGTGACATCCCTTCCGCATGTGGCTATATAGGTCCGATTTACGTGGATCCAAGTGCACATTGGATCCACGTACTGCCTACAGTACTGACATGAAAGATGGTTCGATCCATGGATTCTAAACTCAACAGTGGGTGACAGCTGTGTTCATTCTCACCACTGATCGTGAAAAATCACTTTTGTATCTTACCCCTATCGGGATTCGTATCCGATAACTTCCACTCCGCAACTAACGCAGCTTTAACCACTGCGCCAGTTGGGCGGTAAAAAACAAGGTTGAGATGCGAACTGACAGATGACTTCTGAGGAACACAACTTCCGAAAATGTTACACTTTTTGACTAATAGAGATTTGCATCGGAAAACGTTAGTATTACCATTTTCTAAAAACTTTTATGGCATCTTTCGTATAGTTGCAAATTTTGCATACCTATGTGATCTATAAAAAAGAAAAAATCATCAGACATCGATATTTACCCGTTGTGAGCTATGAATGTAAGACCTTGATGATCATATGAACAACGTTTATAATATACATATCAAATTTGTAATTGTCAACAAATTTAATTTTTTATCTAGAAATTTTCGGTCATATCAGTGCATCTTTCAATTCATAATATTTAAACCACCCACTTCTTCATCAAACATTATAGCCTTGTAATTTTGTAATAAAATATATACATTAGACCTTCGAAATAAATGATTCTAATTTAAAGTCTATCATCAAAATCTTGAATTTGAGAACTACAATGAATACATCCTTTCAACATTTTTTAATCAATTATGATGCTGAGACAAATAATAAATTAGCACTTCTTCGAAATCAAACATAACAACTTAAACCACCCCCGTAAATTAAGCACATTTTATTTTATTTTGTGCCAATTGAAATTAATTATGTCGGGGCTAATCATAATTGTGTTAAACAAATTATATTTCACGTGCTGTTAACAGTGATCGCATATCACATTATCTCGTGCATATGCCAAGAAAATCTCGATTTTCTTATCGTGTTCCTGTATAATCGTATACAGTTATTTTATCGTAAACTTGAACTATACCTACAAAATTGTTTAACTTATTTTTAAATTCATTGTCAAATTATTCTTGTGTTAAAAATGCATGACATAGATGTCGAGTAATTATTCAATTAAGAAAACAAACAGAAGATTAAATAATTCACTTTTTTTAAGATCTTGTACGATTACAGTACATCATTGTTATATATACGAGTACATGATTAAGAGAATTATTATTTTTTGGATTTTATTATAAAAAAAATGTATTATTTAAACAAAACATGTGTAACCCAGATTCTCGAGAAAAGTTTTATAATAAGTGCGGTTAATTTAAAAACCAGAGTCATAAATATTTCGCGACAAAGATTTGTCTTCAACGATTAGATTATATAACTATATAGAGTGTATATAGTTTTAGTTGCGACGACAATTTCATAATTTTATTAGTGGACGTTGAACAATTTATTAATTAAATGATAAATGACATTTCTTCTCGTCGGTTGATATGTGCAAGATTATCGATTTAATGTGTTTTGTATAATGCAACGAAACAACGTCTTGCGAAATTTGATCTTGACACTAAGTTTTTTAAAATAACGGTCACCTGTTAATTGGAGACATTTCAACCGATATTCTACTTTGTCACCGTAATGGATCTGGTTCCTCAGTAGTTCCCTGCTCCAAGGTGATGTCCCTGTTCTTTTAGGCTTTCTTAGAGAACAGCTCTTCTCATAGGTGCTGATTAGTGCTGCTTCAAACTTGTCATCTGCCCTTTCCATGCCTCCGCAATTTTTGATTTACATTACTAAAGATAGACGTGACTGGTTGAGATGGAGTCTATAAAGTTCCCAAACAGTTCCTTAAGTTTCTATAGTTTCAGTTTATCGCTGGTTAGAGACAATCGATATCCAGATAAAATAGCGTCATCTAAGACAATCCCAGATGAGGCTTTTCACTTATACTCCGTGAGGCAAGAGTAATATCAGTTACTTCTTGCTTTGAGGATGTCAAAAAGGTAGATCTATAACTCACATTCGAGATGACTAAGTTAGACGCAGATATAGGTATTCCAAAATATATGAGTTTGTATCGCATCCTGCAATGTTTGGGATATAATTATACGGTTTGCGTAGCAGGATGCAGCTCCAAAACATAGCTCCAAATCCAAATAAGCAGAGATTATAAGAACTTCACTTCGAATATACTGTTCTTTTACTTCAACGACGACTGCTGCGTAAGATCAATACAATAGATTTCCTTTAGGAGTCTGTAATTCATGTGCATTCATGCAGGTATCAACCCCATACATAAAATCAACTTGAATTAAGTTAATATTTCAATAAAATTCATAGCTATATACTTAGCTATATGCAAATTTTTAAACCCATGATTCATACACTCGTTATAACGAATTTATACTCGCCGACAATATTATCAATTGCGTATATTATTGACAAAGTATAGAATAAAATCAATTATAACATCCATATATAGTTTATTAGCGACACAAAGGTAATACAATGTATGAATACTCGTTGCTGTGGCACATCAATTGTCAACAATAAACCGATGATTCAAAATTAAGTTTAAAGGATTGAAAAAATGTAGATACAGGTAATCCTGCTACAACGCGGTAAAAAGGTTCCTAAAAACTTTGCGGTGTAAGACAAAACTCATAATTTACTGATCTAAACATTTGTGCTCTATCCCCTAAAGGAAGGATCTCTAGAATGTATTCTTCCAACTGCTTCGTCACATTTAAAACGGTATCTTCAACCTCTCCAATCGAAAATACTTCGTTTATGATTGCCACTAAATCTACTTCGTTTATTTTGTCGTTCGTAATTTATTCTTGTGCGTTTGTCACATCGTCCTATATTCGGCCTCTATTGGTTTAGCAAAAGCTTCCTGAATGACTTCCGGTCATAGTGTTTTCAGCAAGCTCTTAGTGTTGATTAACGTATTTCTTTAAGTATTTCTTCAAAACAATTTAAAATTGAGATCTATTCCAGAGAAGAGGAAGGGGGGAGGGGGGGGGGGGGGTACTATGAAATAATCGTTACGTCTGCGGATGCTCTTTCAAATTGTATTTTTAAAATGTGTAATGAATGTCTTTTTTCGAATTTTTCAAATCATTCGTTGCTAGCCACAAATTGATAGTAGCGAAACCGCTATAGAAGTACGGCGTTGTAGGTGGGTTACCTGTAATTATAAACAATTACCTAGGATATTAAATACTATACATATATCGCCTTTGTTAATTAGAATCATGTACTATTACAACATAACAATGTTTGCAGTATTATTTTTAGACTGACGACTGCGGGGACAAGTTATTACGATCATGTTTCATTCATTGATACTCATTAAATAGAATAAACGAACATCTTGTACCAACATATGTGGGTTGGTATTACAACAGTTGATACCTTGACATGCTGTTGAACATTAAACTTTACATCATGTCTTGTTTCTAATCTACAGTTAAAAGATTATATGACTTTCTTAAGCGGTTTATAAAATATATAATCCATGATTACGTCGCATTTACCTTTACGACGGTTTAAAACTATAAATGACCAAGTACATGCATATACATACAACAAAAAGCTAATCATTAAATAATTTTATCAACCTTCAATGGTTCATTATTTTGTTTGTTTCAAAACTAATATGGCCATAATTAATATCGGTCACCAAAATTAAACAATATAGTCAGCCATAATTTTTAATTATTAAAACGCGATAGTTAATTTAATTATAATTTTCATTTTATTTCCAGGTATTGGCATCGACGATACGTTCGTTATGTTAGCAGCATGGCGTAGAACTTCAGTGAAAGAAACTGTACCCAATCGTATGGGACATATGTTGTCGGAGGCGGCTGTTTCAATTACGATCACATCACTAACCGATATGATTTCGTTTTGGATTGGTATCATAAGTCCATTCCCATCCGTTCGTATATTTTGTACTTATAGTGGATTTGCTGTATGTTTTACATATTTATGGCATATCACATTTTTTGCTGCTTGTATGGCTATTTCAGGATATTGTGAACAAGCAAATCGTCATGCAATCTTCGGTTTTAAAGTTCAACCGGTCTCGGTTGCCATTAAAGGTATGTACATTTTATATAATATATAGCTAAGTCATTTGAGCTATGTGCAATTCGTCTTCTCACACAATATAATGTCAAACTGCTAAACTTTCGATTCGTTATGTAATTACAAAAATCTATATTTTAATTAACACAATGCACCCTCCAATTAAAATAAAAAATGAATTCCGCCTCGAGCGATCTTCACCGTAAGTAAAATATGTAATGCAAAAACTTAACCATATATGTACGCGATAGTTGCATCATATCACGAAACCTTAAATTGTACCACAATATGATTACTCAATTTCGAATGGGTAAATAAAAATGACTTAAGATTTAAAACATAAAACTGTAAATTAGATAACATAAATCAAAAACTAATTTGGTCAGTTAAATGTGACCCACAAAAAGGTGATTTACGCCATTGCAAACTTTATACTTTATAATTTATTATTTTGAAGATTAATATCTAAGCCTCGCTATATGGAAGCCCTTTAAATAACAGCCATGTTTTGATTTAATAAGAAATGGATGCTGTGATGGTAGCACACATTTTGTAGGAGTCAGATCAGAAGAAAATCAAACAAGAAGGAGTAAAAATATCTTGTCAGATTTTAACTCCTAACAATAAACATATTGAGTCGCATACTCACCGAAAGCATAGGCAGTTTCATTTCAAAAATATTTTTTAGTACTATAATTAGGTATATATGATCACGGCGAGGCTTATCAGGTAAAACTCGTGCCATTTCGAATGATTCTCGTAAATTGAGGAGATTTTAGCTCAAACTATTACTCATGTCTCACCCATAGAAATATTTCGAAATTTTTGAAAAATCCTGGGGATTAGCTAAAGGAGTAGATATAAACTAAGTTTAATGACCATTTCTTCTTAACGTATCCATTACTTAAAACAAGGAGTGTAATTAATATGTGCTTTCATAATCTCGAAGCATAAATATATTCTAAAATTTTTGGTAAGTTGATGCTTGCCTATATAGTTTGAAATTTCTTTGAGCAACATATGTTCTAATTGAGATTGATTATACGATTGTTCTTAAATTGATAAGTAACTTCACATATTAGGTGTAAAATCAGACATTTCCTCATAAACGAATATATATTTACGATCACACAACACA
This sequence comes from Tipula lateralis, assembly GCA_963932295.1. NCBI lineage: Eukaryota > Metazoa > Arthropoda > Insecta > Diptera > Tipulidae > Tipula > Tipula lateralis. The sequence continues at coordinate 11,376,640 of OZ010737.1, forward strand.
ACAAAAAAGGGTTCAAAGTAACCTTTAAAGATTAAACTATTGTAATAAATTTTCATCAAGCTGAGCAATATTTATTAAGTACTTTAATGAATGACACAAGTAATTTAGAAATATTAGCATAAACAATATGTGACATGTGTACGTAAAGCTACATATTACAAATCAGATTTTCTTCACAGTACATGATTCATTTTCACGAAGAACGTACCACTACTAATACGAATCAGTATTTGCAAGAAAAGTGAAAATGTCGCCGATTTTTTACTATACAAAATTAATGCAGCATCTTATTTAAAAAGAACGAGTCGTAGATTATATTTCGCACATAAATCAAATTTATGACTTAATGATCTTTATTATATGTAAAGCTACTTGAATTCGTTTAGTGCGACAAACTGGATTGTTATAGTTATCTAATCAATGTTAAGATTAATTTGTAAAAATTCACACATTATAAAGATTTATGATTGATGTGTACAAACAGCTGATTTATATGCACAATGTACTACACGAATAATTGAAATCTAGGTCACTAAATTATCAGCTTCGAGTCAAATGTTATTATGCCAATGGTCTTTATCTTAAGTTTTATCTGACAATTTAAAAATAAATCAAGACATTTTCATCACCTTCAACTATACGCACATATATATGTTGATCTCACCTGCTCACCTTTCTCATTCAGTTTCTTAGATAGAGATTGCATTTTTTTGTGTAAGATCATGACGTCACCGAAACTTATTTAATTCCACTGTAAAAAAATGAAAAATACCAACCGATCGCGCTCCACCATCTCTCTCTTTTGTTTAAAAAAAATTTACTTTCTTTTCTGTTTACATAAAATCCATTCTTTTTCCATTTTGATTTCTTTCGAAAAGTGTTTTTTTTATTATTTGTTATTGCTGAAGACCTAACAAAACAAAATATATAATAAAAATCCAAGAAGGTAGGTTAATAGGTTAGCAAGATAATTTACATAGAATTGTGTTACGATTAAAGAAGAAAAAAATTCCGAAGAAGAATTTCGTCGTTCGTGAGATTCTTGTAATTTACGATTTTGCCAGCGATAATTGATCGAAAGTATATTGAATTGGAATTCTTCTGATCTTATTAATTTATGATATTTTGTAATTAGTCATGCAAGAGGTTTAAGTTAAATCTCAACGTACAAGTAGTATTTTATAGATCGAGGCATCATTCATCACTTTAATATATATTTACATAATTAAGCACGGTTGTTCCCCTTATCTTAACCTTTGGAACGTATCGGTAACTTCAGGATATGATTTGAAGATTCCGGATCAATTTGATTCTTAAGACAAAAAGATTGATCAAGATTGTTAAATTAATATAATTTAACATTCATTGCATAAAGAATCAATCACAATAGTTAGAGAAGTTGTAGCTGTTAAGTTATGATTAAGATAGTTTATCATCACACCGCAGTCTCGTGTTCGATTCTCGCTGTTGACCAAAAATTAACATGCTCTATTGGGCTGGCCACCTACAATATGCACCAATACGTTAAAACGGTTCGTAAGGTTTCAATTGATACGCAGTTAGGGTCATTACCGGCCCTCATGCCACAAAAAAAAATATTTTGAGAAGTTATTAAACTTTGATTTAAAATTTAAACGCACTGCGGGTTACGACTATATATATGCTCTAAATTTTTCATAAAACTTGTTTGTAATGATATGATCTATTCATTGGCTATTAAATTTAAACATAGGTAAATAATTGTTATATCAATTGTAAAGGGTAAAACGTGCAAACACTCTGGACTAGAAAACCAAGTGTCTTGCTTCTTAAATTTTTATTAAATTTAGCTATTTTCGTTGAACTTCAAAACATACTCGTTGTGGGCGATATCATTGACATCCAATGTACTGACATGGAAGCTAGCCCGAATCATGGATTTTAAACTTAACAGGGGGTCACAGATGTGTTCATTCACACCACTGATCGTAACAGTGAAAATCCATTTTACATTCTGCCCGTTTCGGAAATGAAAACAGTGGTACCGCTCCAACTGCCGGAGCTTTAGCCACTGCGCCATTTGGGCGGTTATTTTTTTCTTATGTTGAACTGAATTCAGTGATGATTTTATTGAATAAATTTGACATTTCGAAACAAACTGTTTTCTATTATGCAGATTTAATGTCAGATTTTCTTAATGAGCTAATTCGAGTTTATGAATCTGAATAGCCTAGTGTATAACTCGAAAGCTTTTTGTAATATATCATTAAACATTTATGATACACTGATCTTTACCAAGTATGTACATCAAAATATTGTGAACGTTGAACATACATTTTCTTCGATGGCTGATAGTCAGTTTTCCAGAAACTTCATTACTGAAATTTTGTAATTTTTTGACTTATTGGTTTAAGTATATGTATATTTACCAACTCTTCGATAATTATCAAACCGTGAACTCAATTTGTTTGACATTCTAGATATTGAATTCTTTGTCATGATCAGTTTAAGCTTCAAAGCAGATCCCTTAAATAATATATAGATTATGGCAACAAATTCTTCTACTTTCAAACACCAAAACCAAATATTGTAATACTAAAAATTATATACGAGTACACTAATAATATATAAAACTGAAAAGTCGTATAACTACTTTCCAAAAGCACGTTGTAAACCGCGTAGAAAATTTATATGAATATGGTATAGTATATACATATGTGCTCATTACCACTAATCTCATAAAGTTTATTGATATTGGCGAAAAATCTGTTCTTACGTAAAAATTAAATTTTAAGAAAATGTATAATACTGACATGAATACAACAAGTGTATTACGTATTAGTTCACTGCATTTTGTATATATATTATGTGCTTAAATGTATTTTTTTATACAACCACACAAAAATTTATAAATTCGCGGCGCTATATTAACCAATAAAAAAATTAATTTATTAATTAAAAAATTCAAATTAATTTGGTATATGATTTTCGGTTTTAATTTTAGACGTTAAATTATTATGTAGTTGTGGTATTGATGCTAATATATTTATATATTTATTAGCTAATCGGTTTGCATAATAACAAACCAAGCTATTTTTATAACTTGCAAATTTGGAAGCTACAATCTTTTATGTATTCGTCGAAAATTGTATAATCTGTATCATCTAATAAAAATACTACTAACTCATTATAATGACTATAGGCATCAGACTAAGTCGGTACTTTCGTTTGATAATCATATACATACTTAAAATGAAGAATTGCGTCTTACTGTCGAACAACACAGTTTGAAATCATTTCGAAGCAGAGAACGATCTAGTATCTTCTGATTGTTTACTGCAATATAAAAAATAACACTGAGCTCGCTATAATTTGTGGCACGTTTCAAGCCTACAAATAATTTTTTAAACTATATAGCCATTATAAATAAAACGTTTTAAACCGCACATGTCAGAGGCGTAACTATTGTATAAAATTATAAATAATCGTTGATAAATATGCCACAACGTGCATAAAATACAAAAAATTTCCTTTCGTAACAAAGATTTAGCAACAGTTACTTAAAATGTTTAGTAACCGCTCATCTAACCGTACGATTTTTTTCATAATTAATTTAAAATTATTTGTATCAATTGGAATCTTATGTCTACAACGAATATCGGCATTTCAACATCGATGAAAATATTTAAGAAAATCTATTTCCATCTTTTCTCTCAATTAAGCTTTCGCTCGATTAATCTAACTCAAGGCTCACTTTCGTGGTTCGCTTATTTACGTCCTACTTTACGCCATTACATGCATATCACCAAGCCAGGCTATAGTCCTGGGAACTGGGTTGGCCCATGAATTCTGCACTCCAGCAGGGGGTCAGAGATGTATAATCAGATGGTGAAAAACCTCTATCGGGATTCGAATCCGCGATTTGGTCGGTCAATTAAAGCATCCAATATATAATACACTAAGTTACACTAAGATATAATTTTGTACTTATCATTGTACTATCGACGTTGTAAAATTTGTAAAGAATAAATTACTCTATAGAGTTTAACTGTGTGAAGTTTGATCAACTTAATTTTGGCAACATTCCCATACATAAATCAGTTGACAAAGAGTAAAAAAGTATTATCAGTTTCATACAGTACATATACGATTGTATATTCTACAACAATAATATTATGTCGTTGGCCTTGCTTTAATTCTGTTTATACCAAAAGATACTGATATTATCAATTTTTAAACACCACAAGATTGATTAAATTATAAAAATAAATTATCTTGATTGAATGTAATTCGTTGTATCACTTTTTAGGGTGTTTTTCAGTAAGGTCAGTACACCATTATATATAGTCAAGATGTTTCTAGCACATACTCACTCATCAAATATTTATATTAGATCAAACTAATAGGTTGTTGTCACACTTAAATTAGCTCTTTATAACATAAACAACGTCGAAATAAATTTTATTCTAGAACGCTACGAAAATATTTTTTTTTATCTCGAAATTCATTCATGATCGTACACATAGTATTTTGCTTATAAGATAATTGCATAAACCTAATTTGCATATATGGTCTGTACGTCGCACAACACACAAATATCATGAGATATTGTTAATCAAATTGAATCGTATGGCGCATAATATTAGCAGTATCATAATATATGTTTAGGTACATAATATCATCGCATACATAAAATGTATAAAAAACACAAAACAGCCAAAATACAAAAACAACGATATGATTTTAATCAGCACCAATTGGATATTTCCCGAGTCACAGACTAATTTTTTTTTTAAATTATATTATTCATGCAAATCTTTTCTAGAAAATAAAAACAAAAACTAAAATATTTTCTTTTTTGAATTTTCCAGAAAATCGATCATGGTGGTACAGGAACTTTATGACTGGCGGAATCAATCGTGAAGATCCGGATAATCCATTGGATAATCAAGAACATATGTTGATGCATTTTTTCAAAAAACAAGTTGCGTCCGTTTTAAACAAAGGCTGGGTCAAAGCATTAGTATTGCTGGTGTTTGCGGTATATTGGAGTGGAGCTTGTTTTGGACTGACCAAAATTAAAGAAGGATTGGAACGTAGAAAACTTTCGAAGTCCGATTCGTACTCGGTTGAGTTTTTTGATCGTGAAGATGATTATTATCGCGAATTTCCATATCGTATACAATTAATTATAACCGGCGACTACAACTTCTCCGATCCGATAACCCAAATGCAAATTGAAGATTTAATGACAACACTGGAGAATACATCGTACATCACGACACCACTTTATTCAGAATCGTGGTTGCGGTCATTTTTGTCGTATGTTGAACGAAATGATGACTATCTAAATCTTACATTGGACAGTGAACAGGCATTCATAGATGCGTTACGAGAAATTTGGTTGTATCCAGCCAATCCATTTTCTTTAGATGTAAAATTCAACGAAAACAATTCGAGAATTGTTGCTTCACGATTTCTAATTCAAGCAATTAATATAACCGATACTAATCACGAAAAAATTATGGTCAAAGATCTACGAAAAATATGTAAAGAATCTCCGATCAATGCATCTGTGTTTCATCCATACTTTGTGTTCTTCGATCAATTTGAGCTGGTTCGGCCGACTTCTATTCAAAGTATGGTGATCGGTGCAATAATAATGATGATTATTTCATTTATCTTCATTCCGAATTTCTTATGTTCCTTATGGGTTGCATTTAGTATTGTTTCAATCGAACTTGGTGTTGCCGGTTATATGTCGTTATGGGATGTCAACTTAGATTCGATTTCTATGATTAACTTAATTATGTGCATTGGCTTCTCCGTCGATTTTACAGCACACATTTGTTACACGTATATGTCATCAAAGGCAAAAACTCCAGATGAACGGGTACGCGAAGCCTTATACTCATTAGGGCTACCGATTGTACAGGGATCATGCAGTACAATATTGGGTGTGGTTGCTCTACTACTGGCCGATAGTTATATATTCCTAGTGTTCTTTAAAATGGTATTTTTGGTTATATTCTTCGGAGCCATGCACGGGCTATTTTTGCTACCAGTATTGTTATCATTATTTGGACCTGGATCATGTACACGCCAGCCAAAGGAACCGAAAAAGAACGCCCTTGATAAAACTTTTCCATATCCATATTGTATATCACGACCACAATTAGCACTAACTACAAATTATAATGGCAAAGCATTTATAGGAGCGCCGTACAAAGCCTACGGTGATGACAAAGATTTGGGAATAGGAACTTCGGGCGAAGATTCAAGTGAGAGCAGTAGTAGTAAATCGCAACGACGACAAGCACTCGAAGACAAAAATACTCGTCGACGATATCAAGAAGGATGGCGTCGGTCGTCACACAATTTATCCACACCGAGTACTAGTCAATTTCAACCAGTTCTAGATCTATATGGCCACGATAGTGAACGCATTTGGAATAGTAAAAGATACGGTCTAGACGATTGTTATATACAAACAAATCCCAAACGTTACAATGATAGTCGTTACGATTTAGAACACCAGCCAGAACGTCGTAAGTCAGACGAAAGTCGTAACCAACCGATAGCAAAACAACAAGCTGATCGTTATTATGACACAAATGAGAAAAATGGCAAATTTGTATTTGATGAACGTCGTCGTTATTCAGACGAAAATAATTTTGTTCGTCGAACAAGCGATGAACGTGGTCGACCCACAGCACGTCGATATTCGCCACCCGAGGGTATCTATCGACAGAATCCAAATCGTTCGTCGTCACAACATAATTTATATTATACAAGACAACAGCCCCAGAGATCACAATCAAATCATAGTTTAAGGCATGTGGGTGATATAAGATTTCCTTGACTACTAATCAAATAATTAATTTAAATATATAAGTATACATATATTTTTTGTATTGTATTATCACAAGAAGAGTATATTAAGTACATATAATAAAATAGTAGTTTTTAAAGCTTTATCATTTTTGTTTTAGGTAGTATAGCAGAAATACTCATTTTTAAAATAGATTTATTCATCTTGTACATTTTTATTGTTGTTGTCATGATTATTATTAAATTTTATTTAAGGAGACATATTTTTTTTAAATCTTATATGTAGGCAAAAACATTGATTTTATTAATTTAATTAAATTTAATTTAAAATAAATCATTTTAATTCAATATAAATTACGATTATTCATTAGACTTATATTTAACGACCGCCAAATAAACACATTGAATTCGCCCGAAACCCTCTATCTATGTGATTTATATTGAAATGATTTTAAGAATTAATAAAATTTAAATTATTAATTAATTATTATTTTGGTAATAATCATTTCGTCTGGGTAAATGATTTTATTTTTTAAGAGACAATTACGAATAATTTGTATAGAAGAGTATAATAATATTTAAGTAGGGATTTTATTATAAATAATAGAAACAATAAACACTTTATTTTGGATGAAAGTATTTAAAACGAAAAAATAATATTACAAAAAAAAAAATATATGGTCAATAAAATTTAGAAAGCAAATTATGTGAAATTAAAAAATGTGATTTTAATTTGGATGTATTTAGGTGGCTTTTTAACGTTTTTAAAGGTTTGATAGTGCTCCATGTGGTGAAGTTTACATCGAAGCTCCAGTTACTCCAGATCACTGCATTGAGCCTGGCCAAATCGGGGTAGTCGGCATCAAACATATGTTCAAATGCATGGTTTTGGTTTAATGATCAGTCTGCTGATCAAGATCTTAATATGTCAGCCCAATTGAATTCAAAAATAGTTAATTTTTCTTCCAGGAGTTTTACACTAGTGCACTCGCAAATTAATGTTCTTGTGTGGGAGAATGCCTGACGTCATCAGTAGTAGTTTCGAACAGAATCCATAATTCCAAAATGAATCTCTAATTTAGTTTTAGGAATGGCTATTAAGGGGGCACAGTAGGAAGTACACCTTGATTTGGGCGATGCACAAATTCGGAAAAGTTTTGTTTCAATACAACGTTTACGATTGGTATTTATTGGTTGCTTACTTGTTTAAAGACGTGTCACGTTAGAGCTAAGATTATTCCTTCAGTGAAACTTTTAATAAGTGTTTGTTTGTTTTCTATCTGCAATTTTTTGTAAAATTTCTATTTATAATACCATTTACCAATCGCATGCGAAATCGTTTTTCACAACAATAAAATTAACGACATCATCGATCGTTAAGTTATTTTTAATTGTAGGTGGATTCTATAGTTATTTTCCATTAAATGTGTGCTATAAAAATTTGCTATAAATAGTTTTATTTGAAATGGTAATGAACAACTCGGTTTAATCATTTATTAGAAAGATTTATTAACCATGACTTTGATAATTACAATATAAATTAAAATTTATTAATAATTTTTCATTGAAAAATTTAAATATGTATTTTAACAAATAAGGAAAATATAAAAAAACATCAACCAAAACATACACACCCGTACCATATCATAAATTTCTTTAAAAGTAAGAAAGTCTCAATTCGTACTGATAGATTTGTTTTATAAATTTAATTTAAATAAGAAAATGTCTTGGGTTTAATTTACTGTTGACATAAAAAGATATTATTAAACTATAGTTTTATAATATAAATGGAATCACGGCTTTTCGCTGTTTTGGATAGTCTTTGAATTCTTTCTTGTAATTCTTGTGTTTTCCAAGAGCCCACATCGTCATTTGGTACATACCGGCCAGAGCAAACAATAATGCTGGAATGCATTGTGTCATTGCAGAAAATGCAAACCAAGCACTAAATTCATACGTATAATTTGGACATGATACAAAGCTGAAAATAAGAAATATTTTGTCATAAACCATATTATGGTAAGTGGATGAATTGTAAACTTACTTGTAAAGTTGTGTTAAGGGGTTGGCATCTGGTTGTGGGATTTTTCTCACTTTTGTGCCGGGAGGGCGCAAATTGCGAAGATTAAGATGAATAGCAAAATTTCCAAATTCAAATAGTAAAAACGCAGCAAGGCTGGCATAAACTTGGCACATGCAGGGTGAAGTGAATTTTGGATGATTTACGTGGTAAGCAACGTAAGCGGCGAATAACCAATAGTATGAACAGTTTTTAAACAAATTTCGCATTGGCATTGTGGAATGTGAGAAACGATGAACAAATACCGTCTCCAACAAACGTTTTGCATAGTGTAGGGTCCAACATGCTGCTGCAATACTAAAAAATTAAAAATAAAGATAAGTTTACGTTAGTTACAAAGCAGTGTCAAGTGCAAATACTCTTAAAGTATACAATTTTTAAATGTTGTTTATTTAAAATTTGGAATCAAAGTTCAAAATTATCTATACGCACGCACACATAGGTAAAATTTTCACATTATAAATTAAAACAAGCAGGGCGTTACCCTGGTATCGAATTTAATACAACTGTGTTAACGTACATAGAATCCTGTTTTATACCATGTTCGAAGCCCTCATAATTAATCGATTTCACAAAGTTTCTAGAATCTTAATGAATTGAATTTCATAAAATTTAATGTTAAAAGAATGAATTATAATAATCTTATGACGTTGGCAGATTCGATACTATTGAATATTTATAGTGCACAATGAGCTAAGCATTATTTATTTGATAGGTAATTTCCGCATTGTAAACATATACGGATTATATAATCAGTATCACAACACATTCAAGTTATTGACATTTTTATGAATTAAAAATACATTCAAAAGCAACACAAATTTAACTTACTTTGCCGTTTCGGTCATCGGTTCAGATGCATCACCATAAAATATCCATGGTCGTTGATAAAATAACAAATATGTGAATAATGGCCCAGCGTATTCCGCCAAAAATACTGTTTTCCAGCCAATTTGTGGTCCTAAATCTTTTACGTATAATTTGCCATTATTTCTAACATTTAGCGACTGTAATGTATCTACATCTTTAAGTGATTTTCCTTTAGCTTCTAATCGAATTGATTGTCGGTCAAAAATTAAAGATGACTTCAACCTTGCGATTTGTGTTTTAACATCTTCGATGGTTCCATTTGTTGGTACATTTATTTTTCCTATTGGTTTAGAGTTTGTTGAATTAAGAATTTCAATCTATAATACAAATTATTAATAATAATTTTAAAACGTATTCATTGAAAAAACTAATAATAAATACCTCCATTTTCACAACTTCAAAAAGTCAACTTTTTTTATCAATCAACCACTCTTTCCACTTTCCAGCGATTTTATGTTCACATAAATTGACGTTTGGTAGACGTGTGAGTATTGAGTAAACAAAAAATATTTAACACACGTTTTGCCATAATAAACCCAATCGACCATAATTTTATTTTAATATTAGGATGGATGACCAGACAAATAATTTAAACTATGCATTATTTAAATAAAAACCTATTTATTTAATAGATAATTTTATTAACTTTGGAATACGGGTATAATAAAATATGTTATAAATATAAATTTTATTAATACATAGATAGGAGTTTTTTTATATCGATATTCAAATAAGAATTCGTCCAATCGTTTACTGTGTTGTCGAGATAATTATCGAAATCGCTTAGATCTTTCATTGCGCCACGTTTAAGCAATTCTGAAGTAGCATCTATTGTTTCATTCGACTGTGATAATGAGAAGTTAGTTTTACCCCAATGCCCATCGACATATTGCCATAATTTCAATGCTGGTCGATCCATATTTAATTTAACTGATTTATTGTCGATCTACGAAACGAAACAATTCTAGTCAAGTTGCAAATATATAAAAGTTAATGAGAAATTATAATTCTTACAACAGCGACAAGTGCAGATGAATAATTTTCAGCTATTTTCTCGGCCAGACGAATGCCTGGTGCTTTTTCTAATGTGTTATCATAGAAATTCTCTGCTCCGGCATAATAACCAACAATTTGAAGATTTTCTTCAATCGCTTTTGCCTCAATCTAGAACACATTTAAGTACATATTTAACCTAACTATTTTTCGTATAATTGAATATTATATTAACCTGAATTAAGGCAATCTCGGCCATTGGTGTAACATATAAACATTGATGAAATAGTGGAATTGCATCGACAATGGTTACATTTTTATTTGATTTATCTCGTGATGCCAATAGTATGCCGTTTACTGCACAATGCGGATATTTAGCTGCATGAAATATAATTTTTATATATGCTTGTGATGATAGAACAATTTCACTCATTTTTTTATATTTGATATAAATACTTTAATAAATTATTTTAAATTAAATTTATTGAGTTAATTAAAATGCAATTTCTCACTGTCTGTCATTAATTTATGACAGTAACAGACGACAGCTAAGATTTGTACGACATCTACAAATAGGTATAAAAATGAACTTGAAGTTTAATAAAATTGTGCTAGATGTCCTTCTCACTAGTTTAAAGAACGATGTTTGATGAACCAGTTATAATAAATTTATATTTTAACTTATTTTTATTTAATATCAAGCCTTTAAAAATAATAAAATATTCATAACAATTCAATCTTTCTTATATAACATATCATGTAATTTAGTTAACATAATTATTCTGTACTGGCTTTGATCTTTGTTCGAGAGCTTAGCCATTTCCTTTAAAATCATTTTGAGAAAGTGAGCATTTGGTGAAATCACGTCTTCTGGTAGCTCGGGATGGTTCTGATCGATCAAGGAATTAGGTGAATTAGGAACAGTTGGTTCAATGTGAGGATTGTGTGTTGTGGTGGATAAGAATTGTGTTGGCTCATTGGCTGGAAATTCAAATTCATTGTTTGCAATTGTTATAGCTGATTCGGGTTTTATTAAGATGCTCGATGTCGCAGCATTGTTGGGAGTTATTTTTGCTGTCTTTTCTCGTGGAGATGATTCAAGATCTTTAACATCTGGTGATCGGTCCCGTCTAAATTGTAAAGACAAATTACGTCTAAAAATATATAAAACATGAATTCGCTAAAAAAATATACTTAGTTGTTGTAGAAGTTTGGATAAATGGCAACATAAACCCAATTAAATTATAATAAACCCAATTTGGAGTTGAATTGGAATCTTTACGGTTTTGTTCTATCTTTTTCAATTGCTGTGCTATATGACCCCATTTTCCACGACACTCTATCGCTGTAAAAGTAAAATAGATTTATTACTATAATTTAATTAAAAGATTTTAAAATCCACCTGGTTTTCCAACCATTTGTGAAACGATTTCCCATCCTTGGGTTATAACTTTTGGATCAAAATGTTTCGGATTTCCGGGATCATACAAATATGTTGTGTGCTTTACTGATTTAATTAACCGTTTCACATCGTCTGGGGTCCATGAAGTTCCATTGGAATTTACCTGAGCGCTTAACATATTGTTTAATTATACAGAAAGGAAGACGCACAAATGCTGCTTTGTTTTGACTTTTAAAAGTTTCTTATTTTGTTTTGGGTTGGAGTGTACAAGATTTATAATCTTATATTGAGCAAACTTTACAAACCATGGTTACATATAAATTAGAAATCCTCATAAGATTCAACTATACAAATCGTGATTTTAATTTTTTGACAAATATATATTATATAAATTAAAATAATAAATCTAAATACAATTATTTGTAGACGAAATAATTAAAAAAAATTTTATTGAGCAAATTTAACGTAAGTTTTTAAATATTGCTTATAGGGATTGTTTTTGACATTAGAGTAGAGGCGACATTTAACTTTCATTTGTTTTTACAAAAGAATTGCGCTTAAACGTAAATTGTTACTCTTAAATTTAATAAAATTTAATTTAAACTAGTTATTATTCAGGTGCTTAAGATAAAAGAAAATTCAAAGAATGGAAATAAATGAAACAAATTTCCAAACGCTTGCACAATATTTGCAACAAACACTGAGTCCCGATATTAGTGTCCGGCGACCAGGTAAGGTTATGTCTTACGCCTAATATGATTCAGTTTTTCATTAATTAATGATTGTTTTAATATTCATTTAATAAACATTTTTTTTTTAATTTAGCTGAAAATTTTCTTCAATCCATCGAAGTAAATAATAATTACGCACTTCTGTTGTTGAATTTAATTGATAAGGATAATGTGGATATGACTATTAGGGTGGCGGGTGCAATTACATTTAAAAATTATGTGAAACGTAATTGGGGCGCTCATTTAGAAGACGATGGTGTCGAAAATCGAATACATGAAGTTAATCGAGCATCTATTAAACAATTTATATTAACACTTATGTTGAAATCACCATCATCAATACAAAAACAATTGAGCGATGCGGTTAGTATCATCGGAAAATATGATTTTCCGAAAGAATGGCCCGAATTAGTCAACGAAATGGTTGAAAAAATGTCTAGTGGTGATTTCTATGTGATAAACGGTGTACTTCAAACGGCTCACTCACTTTTTAAGAAATATCGTTATGAATTTAAATCACAAAAGTTATGGGAAGAAATCAAAATGGTTTTAGATACAATGGCGAAACCATTAACCGATTTACTTGTTGCAACTATGCAACTGGTTGATGCACATGCCAATAATCAACAAGCCCTCAAAGTTATTTATAGTTCACTATTGATCATTTCAAAAGTTTTTTATTCACTAAATTCTCAAGATTTACCAGAGTTTTTTGAGGATAATATGCAAATCTGGATGTCGACATTTTTAAAGCTACTAACAACCAATGTACCCTCCTTACAATCGGAGGAAGATGAAGAAACGGTTATAGAACAGTTAAAATCCCAAATTTGTGATAATATTGGATTGTATGCCCAAAAATATGATGAAGAATTTGAACCATTCATGCCTGAATTTATTAATGTTGTGCTGGCACTACTATACAACACAAACAGTATGACAAAATATGACGCCCTTGTGTCAAAAGGATTGCAATTTATCACAATTATGGTAGAGCGTAATCGGTACAAGGAAATGTTTGAGTCACCAGAATTATTAAAAGTCATTTTCGAAAAGGTAGTTATTCCGAACATTGGACTCCGTAACTCGGACGAAGAGCTTTTCGAGGATAATCCAGAAGAATATATTCGTCGTGATATTGAAGGATCTGATGTGGACACAAGACGACGATCGGTTTGTGATTTGGTCAAAAATCTTTCAGCAAAATACGAGGATAAAGTATTTGCTATATTCGCTGAATACATAAATTTACTACTCAATAAATATAAATCGGCGCCGGGAGAAAATTGGCGCGTAAAAGATACTCTCATCTATTTGGTTACATCAATGGCTGTTCGGGGTGCAACGGAAAAACACGGCGTTACACAATCATCACAATTGGTACCAATTCCAGTATTCTACAAAGATGAAATATATCCGGAATTGCAACGACTGAATGTTGATGAAATGCCAATTTTAAAGGCCGATGCGATTAAGTTTTTGATGACATTTAGAACAATTCTCGGGCCAGATTTCATCATTCCCAGTATTCCAGTTTTGATAAAGCATTTAACATCAAAGTCTATTGTAATACACACATATGCTGCATGCGCTATCGATAAAATTCTTATAATGCGTGGAGGTGATGGAAAATTAGTTGTTACGAAAGAATTTCTTTCACCCGTCAGCAGTGATCTGTTTGGTAATTTATTTGGAATATTAAGCATACCCGGTTCTCATGAAAATGAGTACGTCATGAAATGTATAATGAGAAGTTTCTCCACATTACAAGAGGCGTCAATGCCTTACATGTCGTTTACTCTGCCAAAATTAACTGAAATTTTACAACAAATTTCGAAAAATCCATCGAAACCACATTTCAATCACTATCTGTTTGAGACTCTTTCGGTTGGAATTAAGTGAGTTAGATTTATAGTATTTTTTGATTTGAATCCCATAATAATCTTTACTTTATTTCAGAATTGTTTGTAAAATTCAGGTGAAATCAGTTGAATCATTCGAAGGTATCTTGTTTCCCGTGTTCCAAGAAATTTTACAACAAGACGTATTGGAATTCGTTCCATACGTTTTTCAAATTTTGTCAATGTTGTTGGAAATACGAACTGATATTGGTGAAATTCCTCAACCATATTGGGAATTATTCCCATGTTTGCTGGCACCAGAACTTTGGGAACGTTCTGGTAATGTTACACCACTTATTCGTCTTTTAACAGCATTTATTAAATTGGGATCTGATAAAATTTCTTCACTGCAAAAACTTAATCCGATTCTTGGCATTTTCCAAAAAATGATTGCATCTCGAAATAACGACCACGAGGGATTTTATTTGCTACAAAATTTAATTTTACACTATCCAAGGTAATTCGGGATTATTTTAATATCTCGTATTATTTTAATATAATTTACTGTTTTATTTCTAGGCAAGAGCTCCTTGGTGTTATCAAGCAAGTCTTTGTCGTATTATTTCAACGATTAACATGTTCAAAAACCACAAAATATATTCGCGGATTGATCATATTTTTGTGTTTCTATGCAGCGAAAATTGGAGCCAATTCTCTCATCGAATTGATCGATACAATCCAAGCGAACATGTTTGGTATGGTAATTGATCGCCTTTTCATTCCGAATATGGGAAAAGTTTCAGAAAATTTAGATAAAAAAATTGTAGCCGTTGGAATGACTCAAATTTTGTGTGACTCGCCATTAATGTTCACACCAAACTATGTCACATTTTGGCCAAGTTTATTACAAGGATTAATACAAGTGTTTGAATTGCCAACTGATGAGAGTACAATCGATGGTGATCATTTTATTGAAATTGAAGATATTCCAGGATATCAAGCAGCATATTCACAATTAAATTTTGCTCAGCCAAAACCAAATGATCCACTAGCTGAGATTCAAGAACCAAGATTATTTTTGGCACAAAAATTAGCGGCACTAACCCAACAGAGACCTGGTGAAATTGTTGGTATGATTGGCCGATTGCCTGATGCCCACAAGGAGACAATCCAAAAGTACTGCGCTCAAAGTGGGATACAACTAGTTTAACATAAGTGTTTTTATTATTTTTATTATTATTAATTTTGTTTAATGTTGATTGTTTATATTAAAATAAATCAGTAAGTCAAATTAATACGATTTTGTGTTTTTAACATTAGTAAATTGTCCAGTCAGATATTGTAAATTGACTCGTTCAATAATCATCGTAAAACTACTGGTATTTTATTTATAGTCTCGAGGGAGACATAACTATCCAATGGAATACCGTCAGTTTTGAGACCATAACTTTAAACTTACCTTATACGAAAGTGTTCATAGCAGTGACCACGATTTATCATAATGCAGTTTGTTGATTGAAACCGTCTATATAATCAGTAATTATTAATCAGCTCATTAATACAAATACACACCAATTACCAGAATCATCCAATTTTAAATTGGTTAATGATTGAGAACTTACGTGATATTCTGCAATCCATTAAAAAAGGAATCCATCAAAATACATTTTCCCAAGCATAAATCACGAAGTACACATGCAATCCATGCACAATCAATTTATCATTAAAAATGGGGTTGCAAGACATATATGATAAACATAGTATAATAACAAGCTAAAAATCTTAGTTTTATTCAAGCCTTTATGATCTACTACCTATCTGCGAATCAGAAGATAATTTTCATTGTGTTGCATTCTTAATTTCGATTCGTGAAAATTCTTACAAAAATTAAAAGGTGACTTACCCAAACTCCTGCTTAGCACGATATACAGAATTTATTTAGTTTATCATGGCTGCGTGTAATAATATTCTATGGCTAAGAGGACGCAAACGTGTAACAGTTTTAGTTAACGCTTCAACTGTTAGCAGAAAATTTTTGTATCAACTCAGAGGTTCCGGTTTCACGGTCAATTGCGCGGCTAGATCTCAGGAGCAACAGGGGTGGGGTTTCCGGAACATGAGCTGATCAGTGATGACCGTATCTAATAATAATAATAAGAATAATAATAAAGTAATAATAATACAAAAAAAAATAAAGAAAGAACCGTAAAAGAATGCGAGAAAATTGAACCCGCAACAACAACGGAAACAGGAAAATCATGGATGCCACATGCCTCGCCTAATACTCACCTTCGTTACATTTTCACAACCGGGTTTCTATTTCATTTTTCAATAAATAATTAAATAATTAATTTTAGAATACTAACATAATTATTGAAAAGCATCAAATACATTTTTCCTGAACATAAGTATTAATTCAAAAAAATAAGATAGTTATAACAAACAAAAATCGCGAATTAAAACAATGTTCGCATAAACCAAAAATTAAGATGAACAATTCATATGGTTCTTGAAAGGAAAAATTCTTAAATAAATAAATTTACATAACATGGAAATTATAAACTTATCGATCGATAGATAGAAAATTATTAATCGTACAAGATATTATTGAATCATTGATTAATTTATAATTTCCATCTAAAGCTAGCCGATATAATAAAAAATGACTTACAATAATTAGATACAATAGTAATAGTTAAGCGAAGCGTTGGGCGCCATTATGTTGAGTATGGATGAACAGCCGATGACTTATTAACACAGGTACACAGTTACCATTCGACGACGTATTAATTTCGGTTTTTAGACGAATTTATTAATTTGAATTATGTATTATATTTTTATTATTAAATGTTTTTAATTGATCGTTTTGCAGAAACACACTGAGATTAGCACATAACAGAGTCCGCACAATTGGTTTCCACCATTTTATTCATATAAAAACTTTTAAATTGTCCACCATATTTTTATGATTTTAATGTTTCGGCTGGAGAATTTTAAGCACTATTAACACTGTTTCATATTATAGCCACAAAACTTGGCTTACCAGAGGATTCAAAACTTATAGTTTATACTGCGTGCCAACATACATATAGTATATGAGTATCGCACGACTTTTTCACATCATATATATTTTATTTTATTATAAAAATTAAACTTTTAGTTTCGTTAATCTAATTAGAAGTTAATTGTTAAAATTCCCAAACTCAACTGTCCTCCAAAAAAATGTATCTCTCCCTTTTTGTTTTTTTTTTCTTCATCCGCATATCATCGCCGTATTAGTAAAACAAAGTATCAATCCCGTAAGTACAAGTTTTCTTTTTCTATGCATACACATTTACAAGTAATTAGCTACATATTATATACCGATACCATAATTATCAATTCGCATACAATAAAGGGTTACAATGTATCTTGAGTTACGGTGTTTTTATACTCTTGATCAATCAATTTCATATTGAACGATGATATTGAACACAAACAATGGTAAGAATTAACTCATTTAAACTCATGGCCAAAATTTATGTACCGCGAAAATAACCAAATAGGGTTAAACACAATTTTTTTAAATTTATGAAGCAAGGTTAAAGGAAACATGAAACGAACCATTCGTTACAATCGTGGGGACGTACCTGCCCCTGAGCTAGTCTCATATAGCCGGGCTTGTTATAACTTTAGTAAATATTAATAATAAAAAGGGGAAAAGCATAAAAGTGGTAACAAACTTATGTACAAATTTAAATTTTAACATCTTTGAAATGAAAGATTCCAAGAGATTTCCCATTCTGATCACATACTTCGCAAGAAACGTTCCCTATTAGCCGCACTATTTTAGCCTTTAAATATTTAGGCGCGAGTTTTGCGGAATAATGTGACACAGCCTGGCTCTGCGTAAAGTTTTTCACAAACACGGTTTGGCCTATTTTATATTTTGGGAGCCTGCTGCGTAGGTTATATGGGGCGTGCGCTTTAAATTGTGCATTACGGAGGTGTTCTTGAACTATCCGAGACAGTTTATACAAATCTTCTGGTTTATTGTCTAATGAAATATGGTTGCCGCTAACATGGTACACCTCTTTCAGTAGTCGATATGCTGAGCCGTGCATTATCGGATGGTGACCAAATACTAGAAAGTACGGAGGATACTTAGTGGAATCATGGGTCGCATTGCGCAGAGCATGTGTTATCGCGTCTAAATAAATATCCCAAGTCCGTTGATCTTCTTTGATATATGCCCGAAGTGAAGCCAAGAGAGTTCGATTCACCCGTTCCGACGCATTACCTTGGGGTGAATATTTAGATGTAAATATATGTTGGATACCATATTTCTGAAGTAACTGGTCAAGAATCTTGGACTCAAATTGTTTGCCGTTATCGGTAACAATCATTTCGGGTACTCCAAATACCAAAAATATACTTTTCTCCAGAAACTTGACAACTTCTTGGGCGGTGGCTTGCCTTATTGCCCGAGTAAGAACAAATTTCGAAAAGTGGTCTACGGCAATTAAAATACACGTATTACCAGACTGAGTTCGTGGATAGGGCCCCATAAAATCTACGTAGAGCCTTTGAAAAGGGCGAAACGTTAAAGGCAAAGAGCTCAGTGGCGGACGGTTCGTGTAATTAATAGACTTGTTACTCTTGCACGTCTCACAAGATACTACAAATTCCTGAACATCTTTTACAAGAGTAGGCCAAAAGTAATATCGTTTAATTAGCTCTGCAGTTTTGTTAATACCTAGGTGAGCAGAAGTCGGTGGACAATGAGCAGATTTTATGAGACCTAAACGAAGACAGTCGGGTACTAGAAGTTTTAAATCCGGGTAATCTGGCTGACCACAGTTCTTTAAATCTGGCGACTTTATATATACTCGTTGATTAATAACATGAAGGTTGGACTCGTTCGGATTAGTTTGGATACTCTTAACCAGTTGGTGATATGCGGGACTAAGAAACGCCTCAGAATCAAGATCGAGATTGATTGGGTCATCATCTAAACAGGAATTGTTGGATGTTTTACGAAGCCCGAGAATTTCGTCCATAAATGCACGCGACAATGCGTCAGGCACATTATTTTGCGATCCTTTGCGATATTTGATCTCGAAGTTAAACCCCTGAAGTTTTAAACTCCACCGAGCCAATCTGCCTGACAAGTCTTTTTGGGACATTAGCCAGGTGAGACTCGCGTGGTCCGTTATCACAGTAAACGGTAGTCCT
Organism: Tipula lateralis; assembly: GCA_963932295.1. NCBI lineage: Eukaryota > Metazoa > Arthropoda > Insecta > Diptera > Tipulidae > Tipula > Tipula lateralis. The sequence continues at coordinate 11,396,581 of OZ010737.1, forward strand.
TCTACAAACGCCCGAAACTTTTTAATGGCTAGTACGGCCGCAAGACACTCCAACTCGGTCACACTATAGTTCCTTTGAGCTGCATTCAATTTTTGCGACATAAAAGCAATTGGAGTGTCGTGTCCTGCGTCCGACTTTTGGAACAACACCTTACCGCGACGCGACTGAGACCTTACGACCATTTTTTAACGATGGTGTGCACAACATTTTAGGTGGTCAGCTCAACGAATGTTTTCACACACAACCGAGTTTTTCATGTCATTCGGGGCTGCATGTTAATTTTTGGTCGAGGGCGGGAAACGAACTCGAGACCGCGGCGTGATGAGAAACTCTTAACCATTAAGCTACAACCGGCTTAGAGTAGACTTAATTAGACTTATTATCACTAAGCTATACAAGTAAGGATCATCTATTCAATATTGGACAAGCTGTAGTTTTATAACATTACCGCAGAACAATTAATTAGATGAAACAAACGCTTGTTCAATTTGTGCCCAGCAAAGTAAACCATTCTCGGATGTGAGTCTGTGGCGACCAGAGCAACTAAAATATATCGGAAATTAGCTCACGCCACACGCAATCAAATAAAAATAGATAGATTTGATCTTTTCGATCATCGCTTTCTTTATTGGTGACCCCAACGGCCCTGTTTAGGGAACAACGCGTCAATACCTTCTGACACAACCTCCCGATACCCTCCTGCCTAACGGCAAAATTTAACTTCCCACAATGGAATTTCTGCCTTCTCTCTCAAGTATTATAAACAAGTATCTGGTGATTCGTTTCGCGCTCTCAAGGCACATATATATCCAGGAAATTCGTTTCATGTCGCAACAAGCCTAATCACTAAGCGGGCGAAAGCAGGCATCCCAACGCATTGCGGCATAGATCATCAAACTCAAATGGAGGGGAAATTCACTTTCGGGGGAGTACTGTGGCGACCAGAGCAACTAAAATATAACGCAAATTAGCTCACGCCACACGCAATTAAATAAAAATCGATATTACGAGTTCTTGTAATTCATTAGTACTGTCGCGTCACAACTGAACGAATAAATACGAATCGCACAGTAAGAACATCGAGTCCGGTAGCATAATCCTGATGAGATGGATTTGATCTTTTCGATCACTCAGTCATTTAATGACGTCATCATCAGATCGAAACCGGCCTAGTGGATTACAAGATACAAGGAACAACTCGAAGTACAACACACATTCAATTTACAGCAAGCAGCTACACGCTTTCTTCAAGTCGTCCCCACGAATTGATTATACGCGAGGGTCATTTTACAAAACATTACATAAAGCCAAAATGTTATTTGTGGTCGTAAATGCTCTATGAGAGCATACAAGGTAGGTATATGCTTTTATATAACAATTCGAAATAGTTCACGAATTGTGTGTCACTATACTTTAATTAATTTTTCCAATTCTAATTAAATTAAAAGTAATATATAAATTTTTTGTTGTTTTTTATTGCAAATAAAAATAATAAATTTTCTATTATAATAATAATATTTTGTTTTGTTGTTGTTCATTTTATTTGTTAAATTATTATATGTTTTTATTTAATTATTTATTTATATATGTATATTATTGTATATTTATTTACATTAATTTTTTTAATTAAATAAAAATAATTTTTTTTTATAATTTTTATGAAGAAAAGTATGGTTTAGAAATCGAAATTAATTTTCCATATAATTTATTTATTTACGCTTAATTTTTTTTTAAATTAATTACAGTTTAGTTAGTAGGTTAAATTATGTTTTGGTTTAATTATGCTTTATTATGTATATAAATATAAGTTTAGTTCTGGTAATTTATTTTTAAAAGTTTGGATTTCTTGATTTCTTGTTTTAATGTTATTTATTTGGTTTTTGTTTTGAATAAATATTTTTTGTAATAAGCTTATTTTTATTATATTTAATTTAATTATATATTATGCTTGTTTGTTTCAATTAAATATTTGTTTTAATTATATTTAAGTATTAAATAATTATATATCATAATAATTGTTAATTTATTCGTTCGAAAGCGCTTGGAGTTCGATTTAGTATTTATAAACAGTTAAGGTATAGAAATTGGAAAAGTCTAACTTATTTGAAACCTTTATAGTTCGATAATTAGAGCTAAGCAGTACAGATGATTTTGTAGAGTCAAACGGATAATCTGTCCATATGGATGAAACTATATATGTATGTTCAAACTAGAGTGTCTTTTGTATTTTTGTATGTAAAACTGAAAGCTGTGGTGTATGATATTTGAATATAAAAGGAGAAGAGTTAATGATTGCATTTTAAGACACTGGCGCATATGCCTAAACTATATATTTATTATTATTATGCGGGAATTGGGAGATGTATAAAATATTTATTTATAGTAATTATAACAAAAACAATAATTAGAAGCAATTAGTTGGTTACTATATTTTATGTACATAGAAGTTACTGAAAGTTTAATCCCAGTTAAATAATAATTAATTATAAATTATAAAAGGACATACATAATATAAGATATGTAAGTTAGTTGAACCGTAAAATATCCACCCATTTTTCACTTTTTATAAGAAGATTGAGAAACGAAGAGCTTATATTTAAGAGTTTTTAGGAATTGTTTAAGATTAGGTATGTACGTTATATAAAATAACAAAATAGATCAAGCGCTTCAAACTTTAGCATGTTTCATTGATATTGGAGATAACAAAATAATAATTTAAAAAAGGATTTATCTATCTCTAAAAATTCAAGAAATCCGAAGAATATATTATACATTTTCTTGTATACAATGTTAAGTAGCAGCCCATTTTTCGTTCGGTTATAAATACTACAAGATTTTTTTTTTTTAAATATTGTATGGTAATTAGCAAAATTATGTTGTTTTTTTAAGATTGAAAATGAAATACACTCAAGTAAAAATTGCAAAAATTTAATTCCAATAACAATTAAAGATTTTTTAAGGTTATGTTCAAAAGTTTAATGAAACTTTATTTTATTGTGAGTTACAAAATGATGCCTCTATTTATTTTAATAATGAGGTGACTTATGCTTTGTGATATGGTTCCATTTCAAGGCAAGGAGAAAGTTCAAGTATACTCGTATCTTAGCAAGTAGTTCATAACAAAATATCTAATTAAATTCAAATATAGATACAGACTGATTAAGCAGCTTAAAATAATTATATTTTTGGTGTTTAGATTTGTGTTAGACCCAAATTAAGGAGTACTCTTGATTGGCTAAAATAACGTGATATTGTTTAAACACTAAAACATCTAGTGCAGTGAGTTCAAAAGATTAAAGCTCACCTGTGATAGCTTTTCTGACAGAGATTCAAATTTTATTACTGTTTTCGGCAATTTATTTTTCGAATATACAGGGTGTCCGCCGGGAAGGCATACTACTTTGTTTTGCTGCCATTTTGCTAACCGTTAGTCTTGACAGTTCATATTTGGCAGTTGTGAAGTAGACACGTGGAAAATTTATTATGGAAAAATATTCGATAAACCAACGTGTTTTAATCGTTCAAACATTTTATCAAAATTGATTACTGTGACGATGAGAAAGTTTCGTGAAATTTTTGGGAGAAATAACGTGCCAACACGTGTAGTGAATGATTTCGAAGAAAGAGGATCTGTAGGTGATAGGCCGCAGCATGGACCACAACGCACTGCAAGATCGGCTGAAAACCTTACTGCTGCTCAAGAAAGTGTTCAAAACAATCCATCAACCTCGATTCGACGCCGTGCTCAGGAGCTTGGTCTTCAAAGAACAAGTTTGGCCACAATTTTGCACAAGGATTTGCATTTGTTTCCATTTAAGATTCAGTTGACACAAGAGCTTCTTTCACAAGACCATTTACGTCACCGTACATATGCCAATAGGTTGTTACAGCTCGCCCATGACAACCCCGATTTTCATGAAACATAATGAGTGACGAGGCACATTTTCATTTGAATGGATATGTGAATAAACAGAATAGTCGGTTCTGGGCAATGGAAGACCCTTAAATTATTCATCAGTCACCTTTCGTCCGTTCTAAGTGACATTCTGGTGTGCAGTTTGGTGAGGAGGAATCATTGGACCTTACTTCTTTGAAAATTAAAACGGCGTAACGGTAACTGTGAATGGGAAGCAATATCGTGATATGATTGAAAACTTTATAACGCCACAACTGCATGCTTTGGGCTTGATTTACATGTGGTATCAACAAGACGGTGCCACATCGCATACAGCCAGGATTACAATGGAATTACTGCGAGACCTCTTTCCACAACAAGTTATATAAAAAAATGGTGATGTTGATTGGCCTCCACGGTCGTCTGATTTGACTGCTCCGGACTTCTTTTTGTGGGGATATCTGAAAAGCAAGGTTTATACAAACAAACCAGAAACGCTTGAGCAACTCAAACAAAATATTCGTGATGAATATACAGGGTGTCCGCCGGGAAGGCATACTACTTTGTTTTGCTGCCATTTTGCTAACCGTTAGTCTTGACAGTTCATATTTGGCAGTTGTGAAGTAGACACGTGGAAAATTTATTATGGAAAAATATTCGATAAACCAACGTGTTTTAATCGTTCAAACATTTTATCAAAATTGATTACTGTGACGATGAGAAAGTTTCGTGAAATTTTTGGGAGAAATAACGTGCCAACACGTGTAGTGAATGATTTCGAAGAAAGAGGATCTGTAGGTGATAGGCCGCAGCATGGACCACAACGCACTGCAAGATCGGCTGAAAACCTTACTGCTGCTCAAGAAAGTGTTCAAAACAATCCATCAACCTCGATTCGACGCCGTGCTCAGGAGCTTGGTCTTCAAAGAACAAGTTTGGCCACAATTTTGCACAAGGATTTGCATTTGTTTCCATTTAAGATTCAGTTGACACAAGAGCTTCTTTCACAAGACCATTTACGTCACCGTACATATGCCAATAGGTTGTTACAGCTCGCCCATGACAACCCCGATTTTCATGAAACATAATGAGTGACGAGGCACATTTTCATTTGAATGGATATGTGAATAAACAGAATAGTCGGTTCTGGGCAATGGAAGACCCTTAAATTATTCATCAGTCACCTTTCGTCCGTTCTAAGTGACATTCTGGTGTGCAGTTTGGTGAGGAGGAATCATTGGACCTTACTTCTTTGAAAATTAAAACGGCGTAACGGTAACTGTGAATGGGAAGCAATATCGTGATATGATTGAAAACTTTATAACGCCACAACTGCATGCTTTGGGCTTGATTTACATGTGGTATCAACAAGACGGTGCCACATCGCATACAGCCAGGATTACAATGGAATTACTGCGAGACCTCTTTCCACAACAAGTTATATAAAAAAATGGTGATGTTGATTGGCCTCCACGGTCGTCTGATTTGACTGCTCCGGACTTCTTTTTGTGGGGATATCTGAAAAGCAAGGTTTATACAAACAAACCAGAAACGCTTGAGCAACTCAAACAAAATATTCGTGATGAAATTAATGAAATACCGCGTGAAATGTGTGAGAATGTAATGAAAAATGTGCTAAAAAGGACTCGCATTTGTGAGACTAACAGAGGCAGAAATTTATCTGATATTGTATTCCATACAGAATTGCCGACATTAAATAAAACATTTATCAATATAAGATCCATTCAAATTATAAACAAAGGTATACAAAGTAGTATACCTTCCCGGCGGATACCCTTTAGTTGCAAACTCCAGGATGACGTAGTTTATGGAGGTAGTATAGATCCAACCATTTGAAAATATAAAATAACCGCAATTGTTGCAATTTGTTTACTAAATATATAGTTCCCAACAATCGGCCACCAACAATCCAAGCCCCAATATATTAAACAACCATTATTAGTTTTGCCAGTAATTCTATGCAGAGTGTTGCAAGCGAATTTAAATACTTTCGGTAAATAATTTTCAACAAATTTTGATTAAATGAATTTAATTTCGATAATTTAATGACTAACATCATTTTATAGCTCACAATTAATAAATTAATTTAAAAACGTAAATTTTCATCCCACATTATTTAATTAATTAAAAAAATAAATAATTTTAATTGTTAATTTGTTTGTTTAAATTTTAATTTTAATTAGTAAAGCCATATTATTTCATATTTTATATTATTATTTTTAAATAATTAATTAGCGCCCTTTAATGGTTTCTAATTAATTATTATGATACCACTTCATAATATATTATGTTTGTGGTTGGTAGTACGTAAAATTAATTAGTGTAATATATCTAAATATATATATATATATTTATAAATTAAATTTGATTTGTTAATGTTGGGTTTTTAAGTGAAATTACTAATTTATATTTATGTAATTATTTTAGTTAATAATTTTTACAATTATGTTTTTTTTTATTTTTGGGTTTAATTTTTAGGTTTAGTATTCGCGATTATTAATTATTATATTCTCTCTTTCTCTCTCTCTATCTCACTATCTCTTCTTCCTTTTTTAATTAATTTTAATTTTGCTCTCTGATTTAGTTTTTCCTTGGTTGGTATCTTGGATTTTGGGTTTCCGTTATTGAATGTGCTCATCAATTATATAATATTATTATATTGAAAATTAATAAAATAAATAATAAATTTTTAAGAGGAAATTAATTAAAATTTATAAATTAGTTCTTGCTGTATTGCTGGTATTATCACGTTTACAAAAAATAAATGCTGCAATTGCTGTAAGAGGAATTAAAATGCAAATTGTATAACGAATTAAACTTCCAGTATCTTTGTTGCCATTATTATTATTATTATTACTATTTCTATTATTATTATTATTATTATTTATAAAGTTAGTATTATTAATACTATCATGAATTCTGGTATTATGATTAATAATATTTAAATTATTAGTATTAATATTATTATTATTATAATTAATTTGATTTCGTAATGTTGACAATGATGATGATGGTGAATGAATAATAACAGCATGATGACCAAAAGCTTTATTCTTAGCCCAAAAATATAATGATTTTATACGATAACTAAATCAGAGAAATAATTCTCATGCTATTGCACTACCGGACATAGTTGTCGGACGTTCTGTACTACGTTCCCGTGTTCGTTCGTGATCTGTTGATTCTGAGCTAATTTATAAAATTTAATTTATATTCACATTAGTCTTACAAAATAAATATGATCGATTCTACTTACTTAGATCTGACTGTTTTAGGACTGCCCGGATCATTTGATGAATTATTATTGTTCGTACTGGCTGATAAACGTCGTCCGCTTACATTCGATTTACAATCGAATATTGTCTCGTTTTCTGGTTCAATTTCAACCTACAAAAATATCGAACAATATGATTAAATATAATCCAGATATAAATAATATCTGTCGTATAGTCAAGATTAAGAATAACAATTAGATAATTCGGTTGGGTTGAATCATGGCCAATCATCGTGATAAAAACTGTTATTTTGCCATAGTTTTGTGTTATGGATTATTGATCATCTAAGGACAAGATATGTTACCATCTTGAGCACATGTAGTTCTTACTTATATTACTAATTTGACATTTTCATTTGACCCATTTTAAGCGGAGAAAGAATACCATTAATTACGTACACATAATTTAGTATCTGCATGAAGCATGCCTCGAAAAATTTTAGTCTATAGTAAGGGCAGGCACAGAGCAAATCGAGTATAGTTTCATACTTTTCTTCATCTTTACATAGACCGTAATGAAAACGTGACAAATCGATAAGTCTACTCGCATGCTTATCAGTGAGATAATATCCAGTAATAATACCAACAGTTACACTAGCTGATTAGGCCTTAGCAAGACCAATTTTTGCTATATTTCCATTTTCTCAAATCCGGTACAGTTTATTCTGGTATTTTTACTTTTAAAGCATTGAACTGGGCAAAGAGTTAACATGGGTTTTTATGTATCAAGTAATGCCCAGTCGAGTGAAGTAATCATAGATCTTAAATTAAGTTTAAAATCTTTTTACTTTGGTTGGTATGACCTGCGGAGTAATAGTCCTATTAGCCTTTGGCAATACAAGTATATGGAATATGGAACGAACTGGAAAAATAAGTTTTCAGTAGACGGTCATCCGGTAGTTGGAGAAAATTCTATATGGTAGAGCAGGTATACATAATACATGAATAAGGTATTGGTTAATCTTTAATACTGGCATCTTCTAGCAATTAAGTATAATTAGTTTTTGTACTAACTAAACGACTTTTTGTTCGTATGCTATGAGTCAACTGAAAAAAGAAAATATAAACTAACCTGTCGATTAAAACACAACCGCTCACTCGAGTCGGACCCGCACGATGAGCTTTCCGACACAGCTTGTGCTGGTTTCGCTACGCTTGGAGGACTATTTGGCCCTGGGAATCGTTTTGAGCACACCAGACTTTGTATATGTTCACATATTCGACGAAACCTTCGTATATTCCCCGACAGTAGTGTGAACGTAATAGCAAATAACATATCGGCTACATCACCTTGTTTACATATTGCACTAATATCCACCTGAAATCGGACATGTCGTTGAAACATAGCTGGACCGGTACCATTTCGTTTGTATTCGACACGGAATGACATTGGAGATATGACACTATGAGATAGTTCGGCCATCTATATAAGACCAAAACAAAAGAATATATGTTAATTTTGGATAATGCCCGCAAAGCAATCGACATTTTAATTTCAGCAATATATACCGATAGAAAGGCGTGAATTAGATGCGCCTTCACTGTGGCCAACGGTTTCCCTTTTACTAATACTGTAAATGTTTCATCTTTTTCCGTTGTCATTAAATTACCAAACCACGAACGTTTCGTTAATTCGGGCGATGAGTCTGGTGTTAAATGGACTTCGTCTGAGGAGGCTAGAAGTATTAGAGCAAATTTTGAATGGTATTAATAAAACAATGGTGCAGCATAGATACGGGTACCTTGTAATTTTCTACGATGAAATCTTGGACTACCTAAAAAGCTGTTTTTAATATTTGTTAACCTAGTTTTCCATAATTGACCACCAGTCGTGCTACATGTCGAGGCCGTCATTACACCGGGTGGAGCATTCATATGAGGTGAACCTGGTGGTGTCATTACATTTATGGGCACTAAAATAAATAACAACGTTTTAAAATTATGTCCGGTTTAGTAATAGATCGAAAAATGCTTACAACTATTTGGTTCATTTTCTGGGAATAAACTAATTGCTATTGTTGGTCCTGAATTGGCTCTATGGTGGGCTGGTGAAGTTTGTTCAGCCGTTAAATTAATTGGTGTCGTTGTTTGTGGCTGTGGACGATTTGCTGCTGTTGATGTGTGTGACGAGTGTCTTGTTGATACTACATTAGCCGGCGATGAAGGGCGCGGCACTGTACTTTGCGAATTTATAACAGAACCTCGAGTTGGACTATGATATGATGATGATCTAGTTGTTGGTGCCGATGATGGTGATCTACGTTGATGATTTCTACCATTGCTGTATGATCTGAAACTTTAGAATGGATTACAACTCGGTTTGTATTATTTGTTTCAATGAAATATAAATACTTGAATGCTTGTCGTCTCGGTGTTACGGGAGATCCTTCACTAATTTGGCCAAATTGGAATGTAGTTTGTCCATTTATTCGACATGTGTCTAATCGCTTTCGTGGCGGATCTATAGGCTCTTGTGAAACTTCAGTACGGGGTCTAGTTAATTCGTCATCGTCTTCTAGTGCAGGTCGTCGTCGCTTCCGATCGAGTAGCAGAAAATATATTACTTTTTCGGTATTATGACTGAAATCAAAATAAACCATTAACCAAATGATTTCATTTAACTGTTGACTAAAGGCTTACGCTGAACTTAATAATTCTTGTATTAGTTTTTCTCTCTCTTTAAAACAACCAAGTGAGCATATTGCATTTAAAACGTCTGGATCAACAGCTGATGCTGATGGTATAATATGTGTTTGCACCACTTCCATCATTGGCAGTTCCAGCTCTAGTTCGCCTTTTCCACCTGCTGTCACCCATGGATGTCGATTTATTTCGGATAACTGAAAATTACAATTCAAAATATCTAGTTAAAACGATCGATAGCCAAGAGGCAACTATTTATATTACCGTCATTCTTTTATCAGGATTCACTTCGATCATACCGCGCAATAAACTTTGACAGTCTGGTGGCACAAAATGAGGTATATGAAATACACCACGCTTCACCTTTTCTAATAGTTGTCTTAAATTATCGTCGTCAAACGGTAGAGCACCAACAAGTAAAGCATATAAAATAACTCCACACGACCAAACGTCTGCTTTTCGGCCATCGTACTTCTCACCCTGTAAATAGTAAAAATCCATTTAATTATCACAATTAAAGGCATTTGTAATTAAAAAATGTATACCCTAATAACTTCAGGACATGCATAATGGGGTGAACCACACGACGTTTCCAACATCGAACCAGCTGGTTGTAGCGACGCCATACCAAAATCTGCTATTTTAATATTATTTTTTTCGTCGAGCAGCAGATTTTCCGGTTTTAGATCTCGATGACATATCGAATGAGAATGGCAAAAATCTAGCGCCGATATAATTTGACGAAAAAATTTTCGTGCTTCTTTCGGTGTTAATCGGCCCTTTTTAACTAGATAGTCGAATAGTTCGCCACCGGATACATGTTCTAATACTAAATATCTGCCATCGGGAATAGAATATATAATTAGACGGTTTCGTATTTAGTATATACTTATTATAGTTTTACTTACAAATATTTTTTATTTTCATACACATCTGTCAGTCCTAATACGTGGGGGTGATCAATTAATTTCATAATTGCTATTTCTCGCTCAACCTTAAATTAAAAATAGAAGTGGGAAATTATTAGAATCAAACTAAAATAAAACTTCACTCAAAACAAGTAAAAGTAAACTATGATTAATGACTGATCCAGCGCGGGTTAACAAATCATATAACGAGCTTTACGAACTGGGTCTGAAAATTTTGCGTTGTCTCGATTATTTCATTATGAGTGTAGTAATCTAGTACTTCTGCTGAAAAACTATAGTATAACAATTTATGGAGTTTCAACGTTGCAATCCAGTTTCTTGAAGGAGTTCCAGCCGATACCCTTTCATTCGTGTGATAAATAAGTGCCAACCCTTAATCTCGTGTCCGGGTACTTAAGCGGAGGTTCGTTGTTGTTACTCAATCGGCGGTACCCGATTTTGTTTGTTTTGCGGACATTTTTGACATTGAAATGGTTTTTCGGATGTAATAATAATTAATAATTAAAGAAGGCGGAAATAATTCCAGAACTCAATGCCACTAGAGGACTACGGTTCAACCCACATACACATACAGATTAAAAACACCCAATCGTGATTGATGAATCGTCACCACCCCCGGAATCGAACCCGAGACCCTCGAATAACAGAGCAAGTATGTTACCTTCTCTGCCACGGGTTTATGGATGTAGGTCGTCAGCCCAGAGATCCAACAAAATTAAGTCGCCTCCTCACGACAAGCTCTGGATACTGTGGTGGCTTTTTATTGGTTTAATGTTTCGTTCGAAATATTGACGCGATTAGTAAAAAAGGTTCGTCCCAGTTCATTCAGTCCTTTGATTTAAGTAGTTCAGGGAACCACTAATTAAGGCTTTGATCTTTTCAGGTGCTTTGGTCCATTGGTGTGATCCAGTGGGCCCCGCAGCTCCTCGATGTGATGCTGCTGCAGTCGCAGTACATGACTTCTTGCAAATTTAAGTATTTCATCGCTGACGTATTAAGGTCTCGATGGAGGTTGTCATTTCTTATATACCATGCAGCATTCACAATGCTACTATAGTACTTTGTTTTAAAATTTTTGTATGATCTTAGTTGTAATTTTTTTGGGCAGCCCTATTGAATGCCGTATGTCCAGATAGGTTTAAGGATTTGTTTATAGAGTCATCTCAGAGTTTCATCGAATAAACAACTGCATAATTTCCAGAATTTGTTGACATTTTTAACTGTTATTGTAACGCAACGAAAATATCAAGATCTTGTCAGCAATAGCATTTTACGATCCAATTACCAATCTGATGATGTGAACAGTGTCTGGGAAGTATTGAAAACCTCGGTTGTCGATGCTGCCCAGCACACTCTCGGTATAGTGAAAACTACGCCCAAAAATGATTGGTTTGATGAGGAGTGTCGTCTTGCTGTTGAGCAACGCAATATAGCCCACAATGAAGCGCAGACTCGGTTTACAATTGCAAGGAAAAACAGGGCAGTTGGTTGCCCTGTTTTTCCTTGCAATTGTAAACCGAAAGTTGGGCAGTGGTTTCTTTAAAGGAATCACCGAATTGCACCATACCTTAAGATCTCGGTCAACTGCCATTCGGGACCAGGATGGAAACCTCTGTGTTAACGTCGATGCGGTACTCGATACATGGCGTGAACATTTTTCTGATCTACTTAATGTTCCACATGTATCACAAGCTGTATTTGAATACCCTCAAATACAGACCGCGGAGATGTTCATTGAGGATCCATCCTATGAGGAATTCACAATGGCCATGCAGAGATTAAAGAAAAATCGTTCACCAGGGGTTGATTGCATTAATTCAGAGCTCTTGATATTCGGAGGGCTAACTTTGTGGAACTGTCTTTTCGACCTTGTTCGATTGGTATGGCGAAATGAAGTTATGCCTGATGAATGGAAAGTGGCCGCGTTATTATGCCCAATATTCAAAAAGGGTGATCGCATGAAATGCGAGAACTATCGCGGTATAGCTCTCCTTTGCACAGCATACAAGTTACTGTCTTACATTATCTTGGGAAGAATTACTCCTCTAGCGGAGGAAATTGTCGGTGACTACCAAGGAGGATTCCGTCCAAATCGGTCAGTCACTGATCAAGTTTTTTCGCTACGGATGATTCTTTCCAAGTACTACGAAACATCTCGCGATGTACACCAGGTATTCCTAGATTTCAAGCAAGCCTATGACTCGATCAATCGAGAGAGGCTATGGTATGCGCTTGAATATTTAGGAATACCAAAAAAATATATACATCTGTGTAAAATGACAGTAACGCAGTCACAATGCTGTGTTAAAGTTGAGAACAGGCTATCGAGAACTTTTGCAATCAATTCCGGTGTTCGACAAGGAGATGCGCTGTCCCCGATACTTTTTAATCTCATGTTGGAATACATCCTTCGTAAAAGTGAAACACCTCAGGACAATATCTTATTCCGACAATCCAATCAACTTCTTGCTTATGCAGATGATATCTGTGTGATTGGATTAAATGGCAACGGAGTGAAAGAGATACTTGATCCACTGGAACAGTGTTCAGCTTCCGTTGGTCTCAAAATCAACGAGTCAAAAACCAAATATCTAATCTCGGGTTTTAGAGACCAAGACGCAATTGATTTCAGTAGTGGAAACCACACGTTTGAAGGAGTGATGAGATTCAAGTATCTTGGATCTCTCATCACTCACGATAATAGTGTGGGCGAGGATATCAAGGTTCGCCTTGCCGCTGGCAATCGGGCTTTGTATTCTCTACGTCCACTGCTGAAATCAAAATATCTTGCAAATACGGATAAGCTGAAACTGTACAGAGTGTTGATCAGACCCGTTGTCATGTATGGATGTGAGAGTTGGACCTTGACGGATGAGTACGAAAGATGGCTTCTAACATTCGAGAGAAGAATCATGCGTGTGATATATGGTCCAAAACGCGACGTCGATGGCACTTACCGAGTTCTTTTCAATCACGAGATCAGGAATTTAATGCAAATTCCTGATATCGTGCATGAAATCAAAAGACAACGAATACGCTGGCTCGGTCACGTTCTGCGTGCTGATCCGAAACGAATGATACAGCGATCTTTAAAGGGAGAACCGCCTTTCGGTAGGCGAAGAGGTCGCTGTCGGCGACGATGGCTCCACGGCGTAGAAAGCGATCTGGCATCTTCCAACTGCTTGCAACAGTATGAAGATCTGGCTCGTGATCGAAACCGTTGGAGTCAGATTGTTGACACGGTACGGGCCAATAATGGCCTGTAAAAACCGAAAAAAAAAAAAAAAAAAAAAAAAAAAAAAAAAAAAAATTTCCAGAATTTAAAATTCAATTCTTGCCTTTTCTTTTTAACATGCGCTTTCCTCCTGAGCTAAGTATCTAGTGTCATCCCAAGGTATTTCGCATTGTCAGAGTACGGAATTTGTTCGCAATTAAGCCTAATCGGAATCTATTCTATTTACTTTCTTGTTTGTGAAGTTGATGTGTGTTGATTGTGACTCGTTTTAGCGTTATTCTCCAAGGTTTTGTCCAAGTGTTCACTGTATTAATAGCATTTTGTGGTTTCCGTGTTGACTCGACAATGTGTCATCAACAAAATGTCCCTATTTTGGCTTCTACTATATTTGGTAAATCATTTGTATACAGAAAGTATAACACAGTGCCAAGCCCACTACCTTGTGAGACTCCTGCCAATATTTTCTTTAGTTTTGAATACTCCTCTTTCTGTCTCACCCGAAAATAATGGCCGTTTATATAAGACTTTAGCAATTCAAAATATTGTTTTAGTAGAGCTCGTTGAAGCTTAAATTCCAGACTATGGTGCCAAACCTTATCAAATGCTTGGGTTACGTCTACGAATACTGCTGAATATACCTTTTTCTCCTCCAACGCTTCTTCAATCGTATCAGTGATCCTATATGTACCTATTCTATTGTTGAGTGGTCTTCTCGAAACCTTGACTATATAATTGGCTTTAGTCTCTTGAGAAACAATCTTTCGAAAATTTTTGATGTGGTTGTTAATAAAGAGATTGGCCTGTATTATGCTTGACATTTAAATTGCTTGACCACTCAAGACATTTATGACATTTATGAGTGGGACAGCAATGATTATGTGCTGTGGTTTCCGTAGTGCATTTTCTGATAGTGCTTTGATTATTTTCGCGGTTATCAGGTCGTATCCAGTAGCTTTTTAAGCTTTAAGATTTTTTAATTCTTCTTTGATTTCTTTCACAGTGACGTAGAACAAGTTCCTCAGATCAGCGTTTGGTTTATCGCTGCGAGTCCACTGGTTCCATCAACCATTTTTATGAGTGGCACTTGCAGTTTAGGTCTTTTAGTGGCCTTCTTCGCAACATATTGAGTATATGTCAATTTCCAAATTATTTTCAGGTTGAATTCACACACACACAGTACGAGTTGGTACTCGTATACATAATAACCACAAAAGAGTACGTAAACAAAATGTTATTATTTCTCTGACATGATATCATCTTAGATGATGCAAACATCATTTCTTATGTAAATTTTTGTACACAATATACTTTGTGTATCCCTTTGTGCACAGATTTTTCGTTTTACAAAACCCGACATGACAGTTGATGGGAAAATAGAAAATTTGTTTTCAAATTTGAATTTGTAATGAAAATTTGTTTTATCTTTTGTATCCTATATACTCACATACATACTTATGCATACGATGGGAAATATTTAGCATCTCTCAAAAGATGTTGAACAGACAGACAGTAATCCATATGTGTTTTTGATTGTCAAATGTAATATATTTTACGTGAGATAATGACATGTTGTGTTCATATTCAATATATTTTATATGATGTCGTGTCGTGTTGAAGAGTAGCTTTGTATAGATGGTAGCCCAGTTTTTTTTGTTTTCAATTATATTTTGATTTGTTTGTTTCGTGCTAAAAATTCAAAAGGATGCTGATTGATATATTGTTGGTGCAAAGGAAATGAAACCAATGTGAAATATGTGGTTGAAATAATAAATTTATTTATTTGGTTTTGAAACTGTATCTGTCCAACGAACTATCACAAAATCAAATGGATTTTGTTGTTTTTCCAGACTTACAAGATTTTCAAAAATTGGACTCTATATATAGATTTCTTCAAGAATAATTTATTTTTGCTCGACTAAGACTACAATTAGTTGCCGATGAGTAACGTTTTCGTTCATCGAAAACACTCGTATCATGCTTGATGGAACATATACCGATCTGGTTGATTAAAATCGGAAGACTTGTTAGTCACAGCCATATTCTTGACCTAAAACCCAAATGAAAACCAAGACGAAAACTTTAATTCATTAAATCGAATCAAAAATAGACATTCATAATGCCAATCCAAGAATCAAATTGAAGCAATCATTCGTAAACTTGTCTACATTAGATAATTTATCTAGAAAGTTATTATTAGGGTAGATGAGTTGGACATGGGCCAAATGTTAGTTTATTCAAGATAAATAAATTGACATTGGTTATAGGATGTCTATATACAATATCTAAAATGAGGGCAAAAATGTATATACATATTAGTGACATATATGAATATTTGACTTCAAATGCCAAAAGGGTAGAGCAGGAAGGTAAACATTTTCTTTATAAGAAGGGGCTTATAGAAGGATTAATAAAACGCAATTTGAATCCCACTCTCGTGGTGATTTAATTTAACGGACGAAATTTTAACCACTGCACCAGTTCTTATCACATGATTTATCTATATTCTGTCTGTCCATCCGTTTTTATCTTTGCAATCTGATTTGGGCGCTCTAAGCTCTCCCAACTCTTCCGTGGTTCACTTATTTACGTCCTACTTTATGCCATTACAGTTAAATTGAGGACGTACGGCCAGCTATAGGTCCGATTTACGTATTACGTACAATCTGCACATTGCATAGCTCCATGCCAGCCTATTATGGTACCGACATGAAAGTTGGGTTGGTCCATGAATTCTGGCACGCCAATCGGGAATCATAGATGTGTAATCACATCGTAATCAGATGATGAAAAATTCCCTTTTGCCTCCTGTTCCTACCGGGATTCGTACCCGGTACCTCCCGCTCCAATTACCGCAGCTTTAACCACTGCACCATTTGGTCGGTTTTTATTCTACTCTCAATAATGAATCATTATTTATTAGATGTCTAGCTCATGCGGTTTAATTATTTTAAGGCGTCTCAGTTCTTGAGTTATGTCAATAAGTTGTATGGATTCACTATTGGTATGTTGCAGTAATCTTCTTTCATGTTTGATGTCAATCTTCTGGACCACTTCATCAATCCATTTAATATTAAAGTCGTTGTGTCATTCCTCTCTGGTCACGTACCGATAAGCATTCGTAGACAAATGTTTTTGGCAGAATTGAATAGTTAAACGATTTGATTGTTTTAGTGCAGTCCCAAATGCATTGGATACCATAGCGTCCAAACCGGTTGAGAAATGTATGGAGGTTGCTATTTTGGTGCCGCAACATGTATGTTACATGCACTTATTTTAGTCCATTGGCAGATTTTATCGACTGCTTGCTGATGAAGTTTATTTTCGTTGTCGTTATATCGGTATATTTTCTAAAGTGTAAATTGTCCTAATACGCTAACCTGATGTACCCCTGCTTTGGATGGGTAAAAGTTGCAGTTTATATTTTCAGGAGATACTCAAAATTACGACTTGATCAATTGGCAGTAATTTTGTGCCACCCTCTTTACTTATCTTATTTTATTTATACTCTATGGAAAGCTTGTGCTACATCTAGAAACACGTTACGATAATATTTCTTCTCTTCAAATTCTAAATCCAAACTATAGAAGTCAGGTATAATGATCATTGGTTTTAGTTGGTTCAATAACCACTTCTCAAACAATTATATGATATAGTTGGTTACAAAATGAAATTTCAGGTGACTTTTAGAAATTCACATTCATATTTATTTCTTGTGCAATTTCTAGTAGAGTGAGACTTCTGATATGTGATGGATATCTATATAAACTGGTTTAGCCTCAATCTTAGATTGTATGTCGTGTAGTTGAAATACTGCTGCCAGATGTTATACAAACAGTTCTGCCTCTTGTATCTTTAAGTAACTTTCCAAAGAGAATATTTTTAATCAGCTCCAGGACCTAGTCCTTTCATATAATTTTCAATGAAAGCTTCTTTGTGTTCTTTAATTAGTCGGTCAACTTAACCAATTAAATTCTCTTTTGTCACTTATGTTTCTGGTTTAATAATGTCCAATCAGTAAATTTAGTAAGGTTAAGTTTCATTTTCTTTTTAATGACTTAATTATTCAGAGTCGTTTAGACCGGTGTGTTATCGAAAGTATGGTCGTCAATGTCTTCAATTTCAATGTAATTTTAGGCTATTCCCTAGAAGTCCCTAAAACTTCTAGTCTTCCCTTCGAGTCTATAGAAATGTATGGTTTTGAATATCACTCATTACATAAACCAACCCTTATGTAATGAGTGATATTCACAACCTTACATTATTCCTTTTCCTGGTGTTATGAGTCAAGGTCCCCATACAGTATGTTTGACGTTGTACGGATGGTTATATAATTCAGGTATATCCTGTTAAATATTTAAACTATCCAAAAAGATTTTTTAAGTACCCTAATACACATAATGTTAATCACAAAATTCTTGAAAGCTCAAATTTCAAAAGTTCAAAGTGTTATTCGTTAAAATATATGTCCTTTATGTAATTTATCTCTAATGCTTTTAAAATGAAAATTTATTCAGACAAGGTAATTCAGGCGAAAACAGATAATGAAATATTTCTCGATTAAATAAATTATTTTGTTCGTTTAGAGTATTCCAAAATAAATTTAATTACTTAAATTGCCATTCCAAAATTAAATTTTTGTATTCATGTTACAGCCAATAGTAAGTTAATAATTTTCTTATTTTGAACTCGCGGTATAACTTGTTAGTCCCTTGAGATGCTAAATTAACAACACAGTTCAAATTCTAGACTCATTTATAATGCTCGTTTGGATCGTTGTTCCCATTCCGGTTGTGATAAATTCGAGACACAAAATCCATGGAGTATATAGGCGACCATATGTAGATCAGTTCCTATGGCCATGTTCATAGTATTCAGTCCGATTGTATTGTGTACGTATCTCTTTCGATTCAATTTTAATTGAATTTATGTTCAAGATATTTTGGGTTTCTCTAGATCAGTGAATTTTCTCGAGGCTTAGCAAAAAGTTTTCATATCCACACATTATCCATAATATTTATTCTAAATCGTTTTTCGGAAAATTTAATTTCTATAATATATTATCATGACACAGCGCTAAATTGAAATTAGAGATTTTGGATTTCGTGTATATGTTGTGTATCTTTAATACAACGAAGTCGGTATTATAAATGGATTGAAATGATAAATGTTGGATACACAGCAGGGCACGAAATTTAATGTTTTCCATATAATGAAAATAAAATAATTTTTTTTTACCAATTTTCCATCAGGGATAGATATAATATAATGTTGAAATTGGAGTGATTTTCGTTTCTTGTTTTGAGTCGTTTAATGGATTGAGGAAAATCCATAAATATACAGAACACATACCCTTTGTATATATGTACACTTTTAAGTCACATACATGTTGTAATTTCTACTTTACAAACAACTACCTTAGTATACATATAAGTAAAATGAATTAAATTCTTAATCTTCAGAGCACAATAAGATACAGACAATTCCCATAAACAAATTAACAAAAAATCCATCGAGCTTATATACAAGAATATTTGAAAAGCGTAGAAATGGTTTTTGGTGCGGGAGGCGGTAATATAATATAACAAAGGCGTTAAAGGAATCATAAAATTATGCTTTAAATTCGCGTTTCACATTCCAAAATCAAGGTTTTTTGTTACTTTTATTGTTAGCCAAGTAGAATGAATATAAAAGTGTTTTTGATAACACATAAAAGCTTAAATGTAATTAATATTAAAGTTATGTGTACATACATATATTTTCGTTTTATGTGAAATAATGCGTGAACGCATCGCATTACGATACCAGATTAAATTGTGTAGCATATATCTTCGTTATACAATGTGGAACAATTTATACGTCTCTGATGATTTATAATCCAGAAGATGAATGTATTTTTTGACTGTGTGAAATGTCTGTTTTTCATATTGTAATGAATTCGCATATGTAACCGCAATCAACATCATAAAGCAGCCGTCTTAACGATATATTATGGAGACCCATCACAACCCATGAAGAAGAAGGTTTCGTTGGCTCAAAACAAAACAAAAACGATGCATTTCTGCATGAAACTGAGATGCACGTTACCAGCGTTTATCGTCAATGGAAACCCAATAGAAAACTGGAAATGACTCTAGATACAAAATAAACTAGAAAACTCATAAGAAAAACATCAAAAGCGAATGTCTCAAAACACTTAACGGTCTATGATGCCTGAAAAGAAAGTACTAATTAGACTACTGATGCCAATTTTACTACGACGCTTCCAAAACGACATTCGAGCTTCTTAACCATATACTTCTCGAGAGCATACATATAGCTACCGGAGCCTTTCGAACCTCTTCCGCAGCTTCGCTAATCGCAGAAAGGAGGGATCTTGCTTTGCTCAATTTCTTTATAAAACAAAAGGCCAATCAAGACTTCTCACATTACACTCATCCCAATTTTTCTTTCGCAAGTTTACGACATTAAGTATAAAAAATATATTCAACACCAGTTTTATAATACAACATCCTCTATAGAAGACTGAAAGGTGTAAGATAAACACCAATATGTTCTATTGGTTACAGCATCTCTGGTTTCAAATCCGATATCGAAACCGGATATGCTGTAACTAATAGAACATCAGTTAAAAAAACGAACCACAAACGTGGTCCTCAATAAACTTGAAGGTAGTCGCGCTTGGTGAGGCAGTCAGAATATAGCCAGTAAACATCTGTCCAGATCGCAAGCTATATGGAACAAATTCTAATATTGTTAGGAGCTGACATACAAAAGTATTAAAAACTGCCTACTCCGGATAACTAAAGATACAATTCTAAACTCCTTCAAGCAGGTCATTCTGATTTGGATACCAGGCCGCGCGGGAGTAATTAATTCGACTCGGCAGTCAAATCCGCAGCCCAAGAAGGCGATATACAATGCAAATATGCAATTGGGGAAAACGCATCAAAGTCTGCATCGACAGCTATATGGAAAACCAAGCCACTGGGCATCTATTAACTCTCACAATCATTTAGCAAGGATCAAAGAATGCCCCATCGTAAGGACATCGTCAAACCTAGATTCAAGGCAAGAAAACTCCGGCTACGAATTGGGCATACAAATAAGACACACATTCACCTCATAAAAACTGATGTATACCTAGATGCGAACTATGCAATGACTCAGATATAGAGTATAAATCAACGATCAGATATTGAGTATATCTGATACCACGACGTAACCTTATTGATAAATAAATAAAATAGCAGCCAATAGTCGAGTGGGTTATAGTACACCTTATAGTATGCGATATACGTAGTAGCAGTCAAAATAGACGATGCTTGGAACCCAACCCCGAGGACAGTGCAATTTTTTTATTATTTTCGGAGAGCGAAGTAAAAGCTGATTGTCGGAATCATCAATAATCCGGATACGAACCGTACAGAGTCATAACAATTTACATACTAATCTAATTAAAAACTGTGTTGGCTGCCCTATATTAAGTCATCTACCATCTGTAAGCTTTTGTCTTAATATTGGGCCACATTTTTGTGGTCAATTTGCCGCCAATTTTATCTGGTAGTATCAAATCAAGGTATTGACTATCGAGAATCTTATAACACTGGAATCAAACACGGTTGATGCTAGTATAGAATATCGAGAGGCATGCTGGTGCTTGAATACATGTATTGACTATTGAAAACATTGAGGTCATTCAACAAGTATGCAGTTTGGTATCGAATAACTTAATATCTTTAGTTATGTTTGTTTTGTTATTTAAAACTCTGACATAAAACTATCGATTTGTAACTTTTAATTAGTTTAATCCGATTTGGTTTTTGAATAACAATACAGTGCATATTATTATATTATCACTTGTTGCTCGATTATTCAAGTATAAACGTAACTATAATTTAGTATTGTACGTATAATGAATAAATCAAGAATTAATACCTTAACAACAAAAATGACAGTTGTTTGAATTTAAATTAAATTGCATTTTTGTTTAAATTAAATTTTAATTCGTTTGTAATCTGTAATTTGCAAAACATTGTGTTAATAATGGTGACGTTAAGCCATGTTAAAATAGGTGAAAGGCATAGTTGCAAACTTGGTGCCCCACGAACATGGAATGGATCTGGAAAAGTATACATCAAAGTAGATGAGTTCGATGAGTAAACCACTCAAAATATTTCTTACTGCATTCACTTATTGATCTTTTGTGCCTACTCATTCTACCATTAATCCACCATTGGCGATAGAACTAGCAGTTACTGGGAACAATGCCTTTAAAACGGTATTATGAAACATGGCAGCTTGCGAAGATATTTTATTTACATTTTTAAAATAATAAAATGAAAGTTTCCTTCTCCTCATCGTTTTGATTTTCTACGTGATTTGTCATCCGGTTTTTGCATAACTTCATGTAGATTCTGATGATTTGCCTTGATAGCTCTATGTAGTAATTTATGAAGCTGGCCACCTTTTACTGGAGACAAGTATTGAATAGAGTGTGTCGGCTTAAAACTACTACTGCATGTGGTAAGCTGTGGAAAAGTGTAATTTTTTATTCGACAATCGAACACAAATTTCATTTGTTTGAAGATGTGAAACCTTGACCTTCGTGGATAGTAAGTATTTTGCTTGGCTTCGGCAGTTTGCGTTTTTCCCATTTAACAGTCATCAGTAAACAAGTATTCTGTTACTGGAATGTCAGTAATTGATTTATTTTTGTTAAAATGGATGGTGTAAGAACCGACGTTAGTGGTACAGTTACCCGGATATATATTTTTTTAATACATATAACACGTCAGCTGAACATCTATAAGTTGCGCTTAAATGTTTCGAGTTAGTTAAGTTCATATTAGCATCAAAAAATCGCATTTGATTTTGATCTCCCAGGATCCTGGGAGGTTAAAATCAAATACTACCAAGCTACCAAACCTAGTACGCCCGCATTAACTCATCTATATACACCGTGTTATACTTTTTAATATCATTTCGGAGATAAGAGGCAACTGCACGATTGTTCGTTTTAATGTCACCATACATTAAGACTATGGTTCATTACAACACATTCATTACTGTACATTAAGGCTATGGTTTGTTGAACGAGATATCTTTCTAGTAAATGAACATTTACTATCCAAGTAGAATTGCCACAGCCTAGGACTCTTGAATCGATATTATCTCCGGTTTTATCATTTCCGTACGGGCAAGGACAGTTTACTTATTCGCTCTAGCATTATTTAGTCCAGCATGATTTCCGTGGTGTTAGAGCAAACAATGTACAGCGATGTATTGAAGCGTTTATTATCTGAGTTGACCTTGAAGATAGGGAAGTTGCAGAAAATGGTAGACTAACGATGTTTTATTATACAATTTTAAAAGATGAACACATATAAATATAAAGGAAAACTTCATGTAGTGAAAAATTTCTTTTCGGGTAAGGTTTTCTTTATCTACGACATTCTATTAGCGTAATTATTAATAGGAATATGTTCGAAAGCTCTTATTATTATCGGCAAAGAGCAATAATTTCTTAGCAATTGATTTGAATTTTGCATTGAACCTAGTAAGAATCAAGCTTAACTAGGATTTGTAGATATAAACATTCGTCTGAACTCCACTATTCATCATATTATATGCTACAGGCGGAATAACTCTCGCACTGGGCAACTGAATCTCGTAGATTTATTTGATGAATCAATCCTCAGAGGAATAATTGGCAGAATAAAATTCAGATTTATTATCGAATTTGATCGATAAGCGAAGGCTTTTCAGCAAATCCATTTCTTATGAGAGCAGTGCATCAGGCCAAAGATTAGAGATCACTTCTGCATCGAATGATTCTTTTGGAATATTGATCATATATGAAGTATAATTGTATTTCAGGCCACTAGGTGGCTTACAAACTATTTGTTGGATACACACCTCAGTACGTATAATTTTATCCACTAATTGTTTGGATTCAATATTTTATACCGATCTGTGAATTCGATTAATGAAAAGCCATCTTTTTGGTTGACCTATACTCGAATATTAATTTCACTATAGTGGTTTTAGGCGCTGCCATGGGAAAGATCTCGTTACATTCTATGACACTATTCTCAATTTTCTTGCATTCATATCTTTCGTATAAGCGCGGTAGATATTGGTTCGCTTGGATTTTTTATCCAATCAGTGTTATCTATATAGTGTATGCTTTGGAATGAAGTAACGTTTTCAGTTACACAATGACGGTTTCCGTTATAGTATTCTGGAACTGGCCGAATACAGTTTTTTGAGACAATATCCCCATTTGGTTAGTTAAGACGTCCAATCTCCCTGCCACATCTATAATGTTTAAGTTGTAGCAATTATCAAAATGCAGTGCAGACATTTATGCAATACTATCGCCTGTGACACTGTCTGTGTTATAATGTCTATCATTTGGCGTAAAAGATTTTGGAGTAGATTCCAAAGAAGATTCCACTGCAACTTACAACCTCTCCTCGGTAATCAGACACAATTTTATACATTGTCAAAGTTATTGTCACTTGATTATTATATATGCACTGATTGCAGTATAATTATAACGTCACGGTTCGATTCTTACCATTGACCAAATATTAATAAGCATTTGATGATATAAAAAGCGATTGTGTGTAAAAGCGTTGGGCTGATCAGTTCAGCAGTTAAAAAGAGATTAAGGGTGATTGCAGGTCTCAAGTCATATAGATTATTCAATATTCAAGAGTACCAGTTTCTAATATGAGTACTTTACCGGTGTTCACGAGGGTGTGTATTATTTTGACCTTACTGATTGATGAGTATGGGCTTGAAATATGAACTTTATATGTTTTGAAAGATATCTAGTACCATAATTTTCCTTTAATTCTGCGAAAATTATCTTACCAATATTTTGTGTTAGGTGTTCATCATTTCCAAGTATATTGAAGGTTACGGATTTCTTTTTAATTTTATCATGGGTGTTTTTTCTAATATCTTATATCAAGACAGTGGGTTAAGTGATCACGATTATTTATAATCTGGATATTTTTACAAATATTGAATCTTCTTAGTTTACTCTTAAACTATTAATGCTAGTTTTAACCATATCGACACCTCGAATGGTGGATTTTGGTAAAATAAAGTACTTAAGTATACAGTATACGGCATCAAGTCTTACTTCCACCACATATGTGCTACTTTATAATATAAGAAAATAAATTATATTTTTGAACGAAAAACATCAAAGCTGAAATAATAGAGATTACATAACAATTTTCAAATTCCGATTTTAACCACCAAACGAAAACATTTTTCCGCTTCGACGAAAAAAAATTCATCTTTTCGATATCGTACATCTCCATACATTTACAGCAACAGCACAACGGAGTTTTGTATACTTTTATTTATTTATTTAAAATTTTGATTTTATTGATTTATGCATAATAGCATCAAGAAATCGACAAGAACTTTAAAGCTTTCAAATAAGTATAAATTTTGTGTTTTATGTACTTGTTATACAGTTATACAGATTTTAATGGCACTAAGCTCATTGATGGGTTATGTAAAATATTTCACAACGTTTATTAGATCAGATTTTCGACAAAGAAGAGAATTATATTTGATTTTAACACGATTCGCTTCCTGTCTTCTATGGATTATGTATAATAAAGATTACTCAACAGATTTCCCTCAATGTTGTACTTAATTTCGTACATCTCTAATACTATAATATTAATTAAGACTGCTAACAAATTTCCAAACGAATTGATAGAGATTCAAAATTTATAAAATGCTACATCAACTTGAATAAATATTTAAAGAAGCCATAAAGAAGTTATTCAAAGATTATTATCATTTATATTTTATGTTTCAATGAAAATTAAAATAATTAATTTAATTAACATTCTTCTTTGTTTTAGTATTCGCAGTTCTAAAAATTATACATACTCATTTGTACATATAATGTAATTATCATAAATCCAATACACACACACACATACACACCTACTCACATACATTAAGATTATATTCGAATATAATAAAATGTTATAGATACATACCTTCATTAATACTGATTCACTTAATTTTTCCCTATTAATTATCTTAATTGCTACTTTTTTGCCAAGGACACAGTGTACTCCCAATTTGACGAGGCCTGAAATTGAAACGTAAAAATAAATTTTAATTAGATATTATTTTAGGCAGCATCAATTATTGTTTTTTATTTGTTCGAGACAACATCGAAAATTAAGTTTTGGTTGCGTGCAAATTTTATTTAGCAAATTTGGCCAACACAACACAATATATACTTATATATAATTTATTTTCATTGCTGAAGATCATCATGGGGTGAATACGGACCAGAATGCTTTTATTGATTTAATGCGGTTAAATTTCGGAGAGAATGGCAAACGCGGCAAATTTGTGATAAGATAAATTGGATCATGATTGTTTTATTTTATATATTATGCAGGGAAATGGAAAATTAAATATGGTCTGAAATAATTACAAAAATGCTTTTATGGCATGTCGAAATACTTAACTGGCGTTGTTTTACTTTATTCTACAATTTATGTTGTAGTGTACATACATTTTTTATATTGTTGTAAGTCGGCATGATAATAAAACATTTTGTCTTAAATATCGATGTATAATGAGTTGTTAAGTGGCTAGTCTAAGCTTTCTATTAAAATATTTTTTTTTATAATTACTTTATGTTTAATTTATTTTTTTCCATAAATGTTAGGCTACAATTAATGTTGATATGATTACATCACTATGGCTGACAAAACAGTGACGTAACCTCGAGTTCCCATATTTATATATATTTTGATTCTGAACTATTCCTTATTCCGGAACGTTATGAGTTTCTTGTTTTAGAAGAAATGATTAACCCTGGAAAATCGATAACAATTTATGTGAAAGTTGTCGAAACAACTTGCAAAAAGCAGGTTCTTTGTCCACAAATTCGTAAAGAAGAATCTGACATTTCATAGTTAGGTACAGTTACTTTATTATTATTAAAGTTGGCTGGCCTTCAACTTTCCAGTAGTTTAAACCAGAACATAGAAGACAGTATATCTATCGGAATATTCCTGGAGTTAAACACAAGTGATCTCATGCGTTCGAAAGCCGGACAACTACTGATGAAGTGTGCGCTATCAACAGCATTCTCAAGACATTCGTCACATACGGCATCTCTGGTAACTCCCATACGATAAAAATGACTCTTGAATCGGCCATGGCCAGTAAGTATATCAATCAATATTTTTAATTTGTCCTTTTTCAACTAAAGAATTTAATTGGTCAACTTCGGGTTAAACTCTATAACAAAGTATTTCGCCTAACGGCAAGTAAGGGTAGACGCCCACGTCTGTTTTAGATTTGAAACGACATCGTTTTTAATTGTTTTTTTCACTGTGTGAAGTTTTAAAGTGGCAGCTGGTTCAGGAGCTATGAAATATAAGCGCGAACCAGTTTTAATCAAACAGTCTGTTGTTTCATTGCTCTCAATATAATAATGGGCAGGGACCCACATAACCGTTATTTTGTTGTTACAACCTATGAGGTTCAGAATTTGTTTACAATCTTCTGCCAATTTAGAACTTGTTAGAGGGTTGTTTTCGAAGTTAAGTACGTCTTTACTATGCGTATCAAGTATAATCTATTTGTCGTCGACCACGAGATTAAAAGCTGAAATCACGCAGTGAGTATCGCAATTAATTCCGCTTGATGAATAGTGCAGTATAGATCCCCAAACCAGAGATCATGCGATGGACAGTAGTTACCAAAGTCAGTACCTTGTTCAGAGAGAGAGAGATATAGAGAGAGAGCCATCTGAAATAAACAAGCGATTCAGATGAGTTAACAAGTCTGGTGAGAACCATATATACCTGGATGGATAAACCACCTTAAATGATTTGTGGAAATAAAAGACAGGTAGACGCCTATCAATAACCATGTCGGATTCATTAAGAATTAATCTATGGCCTGAAGTAGCGCCGAAAACATTCCACGCCGCAACACTCCTCAAGCGAAAGGCAACCGAACAAGCTTTGCTTAGAATCAAGGATTGCAACTGGGGTAGGGACAAAAAGGAGATCCAAGGCATACAGTTACATCCCAACATAAGCGATATTTTGCACACAGTTAAGTTTTCCAATTGAAGATTTTACTTTAACAACTGTCCACCAAACAAGGATACATAAGTTATCAGCATTGGTAGAACCAGCGATTTGTATAAGTAAAATGCAATATTTTGGGGGATAATCTCTAAGAATTAAGAAGAGCTCTACGGTGTTTACATCCCGAAAGAGATGGTACATAAAAGACTGCTGTGTTCTCATGGCTTGTTAATATAATCAAATCGGGTATACACGAATTCATATGTAAAGCCTTATCAAGACACCACTGTTATATAATAAAGAAGATCGTGTTAAGTTAAAGCTGATACGACTTTCAGGTATTTGTCCTGAAACTGTCAGAACCAGATCGACAGCGTATCTTTGAGTGATAAAACCGGATTCACTAAGAATAACAAAATGTTCGTCAATGGCTAGAATCCACAATAGGGGTGAAAGCACCTCCCTGTGTGTAACCTATGGAAGACTTGAATAAAGGTATCCTAAACCCCGCATATCACAATGCGAGATTACAGCACACATTGAATGCATCTGAACATCATCAGATACTATAGGATTCGGTATCAAAATTAGTACATATATTCGTAATCGAGACGGATGTAGTGTTATCAACTCATCTCTGTAAGCGTGTTGCATTTAACTGAGTGGAGCGGTTACTAAATGTTGGTTCCTAATGAACTTTACAACTATCATTCTAAAGAAAAGTTGATGACACACATATTGGCCGAAAAGAGTTTTGGCGATATTTTGTAATTAAAGAAGGCGGAAATTATTCCAGAACTCAATTCCACCCACGGTTCAAATATCGTCAGTATAGTTCGATTTGTAAAAATTAATTTGCTTCTGCTCCAACTGGAACAAACTAAAAGCGATACATCCCTGGAACAGATGCAGTAAATGTTCGTTAGAGGACATCCATGCTTTATTATCTGTTAAAATGTTAAAGTATCCAAACAATTATTTTATTTCTAAAGCTAAAATTAATTTATTAAACCTTTTTTTTTAATTGAAAATCAATTAAACTCCACATATGGCAAATATTGATTCACCCTACAGCATTAACAATTGAGCTGTCAACATAAAGTGAGGTTCACGCAAACTTTTAAAACTGCTATCGAGTTTTCATTGAATATATGTTTAAATATTTTGACAGAAGTCATTTTGTTTCAATCTGTTGAATTTTTTAATTGGTTGCTTTGATTATGAATAATGGTTATGGAAAGCGAAGGTTGAAATGGAAAGCTGTTTTTTATCTCTTTGGAGATTGCCAAAAATATCAATTTTCTTTTGTAACTAAATACGTCTAGTAATCCATCAACTTTTTGGAGAATGTAAAAAACATCATTATATCTGTTTGTTCAGTTCTATAATGATGCAATTTAGCTTCGGTATTTTTAGAAATAAAGAAATTTTTTTGAACGAAGTAAAATTATTATTTTTTTTATACGAGACTGTGATCTTGATACAGCTTGTGTTATAAAAAAAACTTGGAATGTGGTTTACAGCAGCTCTGTTAGGAATGGAAGAGGTATGTTTCTTATATAAATAATACATACTTATATTCATTTCAAGGTTTAACAGACTCATTCAGTTCTTGAATAAGCATTTTTTAATTTCAGAAATAAAACGTGAAACATTCTCGGTTAATTATAATCTGTTGCCTACTAGCAATATTGATTTGGACATTGTGAATTGTGAATTATTTATTGTTCCTCAGAGAACTGCTGTTATCTAGGGGGCTAGTATGAAAAATACGAAATCGGCTACGAAAGCGGTTTTTTCTTTTATGAAACTAAAAGGACAAAATGAAATCGGATTTTCCGAAAATCGAATGCCAAAATTCAACTGCTATGTAGCAGTCGAATTTTATTTTGTGTTATCGAATTAGTGTGTTTTGAATATTCAACAGTTTAAGGAGCAAGATTTCATTAATAGATTTCGTTTGACAAGTCATTAGTCAATTAAACCACAACAAAATAAAATTTAGCAAATTACAATATTAAACACTAAACACATTATTGCTAACTTTATGTTTACATTTGACAGATTCGATCAAACAATTTCATAATAAAAAAAATTCGATCGGAAAAAATTTGGTGGATCGGAAAAAATCCGATTACGGATTATTTCATAATAGCCTTCTGGACTAATATCTTGTTCACGTGGTTTGTAGCGTAGTGTAGCGTAGTTATGACTACATCACTTATATGACCGTTCACCTGGAAGCGTAGTATAGTAACTCTACCAATATGCCCCTGTTGGTGAAATATTGTATGATTTGTATTATTGTATGAATGATTTTGAATTAAAAATGTTTAACAAACTGTCAAAAAATAGTACACTACTACACTACGCTAAATGTTCACGTGGTGCGTAGTTGCAACTACACTACACTACACTACAGCATTTTGACCGTAGTTCATAATACACTACGGTAGTATTTTTTCTTTGTTCACGTGTCGAGATAATACACTACAATACACTACACTACGAACCACGTGAACAAGATATAAGAAGTAAGAATCTTTTATTCATGTTTACAAATATTTTAATACAAAACTGATTCCTATTTACCGCCAAGTTATAAGTAAGTAAAACTATTCGAATTGAAATCATTTACGACGAAAGTTTCATTTTGATAGAAATAAAATTATAACAATTAAAGGCTCTATTCCATGGGAAACCATTGACAGTCAAAAAAGACGAAAAGAGAAAATAATTATAAAACTCCAACTAAAAGACAAAGACAACGTTATTGTTTATTTATAGCAGAATATTGATATTATTAAGATACCATAACCAACAAAATTATTAATTATTCATTCTTGGAGTGTTTTTTAATTGTGAATTAAAATTTAGAATAAATATCACAATGCTAAACAAATATGATTTTTATTTCAAATAAATTATAATTTTACCAAAATAATATATGGACTATTTGACTCTTGATTATAAAATTGGTTGTGTGCGAAAATAATTTCTTGTCTTACACAAATTTTATGTAGAAGGCTGAGTGTGACTGCAATAGAAAGTATTCAATTTTATACTTTTTATGGCAGTCACACTACCACAAACACAAATATTTTTCCAGTCAAGTTTGACTGAGATAGCTTTCTGTTTCACTTACACTACTATAAAATCTATATTATTATCTCATTTTAATATTTACTGACAGTCAATATTTCTCATGGAATAATATCGAATGGTTAGAGTCTTAAACATGACTAGATCAAAAAATATTATATTCATAAGTTTTGATAATAGGTTTATTGCAAGAAAGAGAAAGAAAGCATTCAAGCCATAATATTTATTTGAATTAGTTAGGTTATCATAGCCTTAGAGTTTCCACTTCAGATATATTTTTTGATTTTAGTTTTGGGCTACTGATGCCAATAAAAGAACGATTATACTTCTTAATTTAAATATAACATTTGAACCTTACCCCATCTATAAATAAATTCTCATTGTTAACACAACAGATGAGGTTTCTGTAAGTCGTCATGTATATCAATTTAGCGACGTCTGCGTTAGCTGCATAATATTATCGGTGGACGAGAAATCTGATTCAAGTAGGAACATCTACATCTATTGAAAACTTTTATTCTTTTTAATTATTTATCCTTCCAGCAGATTGAGATATTTGTCAGCTCAAGTTAGTTATCGAATCGAGTTAATCTTACACACGAAACATTTAATAAGGATAATTATTCATCTGGGTGTACAAAATATTTACATGGTGTATCTAAAATGTCTAATAATCTAACAAAACGAATATAATTTTCTTTTTTTACATGAAAAGCAAATATTGTGTTTCTAATATAAATTGATATACATAAAATATAATAAAAAGGAATGGTAAACAGTTTCATCTCAATTGAAAATGTATCCATCTAAGAAAAATATTTGGAAAGGATTTTGTTTATTTTGTCGATATTTATCATAAAATGATTTGTCATTTCTCTTATACGAGTATATCTATAGCATATTCATATAATTACACTCATCTTATTATTTCTAAATTGTTTCTATTGTACTTGTCACTGTCACAATATATATTGGAACTCCGCGTAACAAAATTTAAATTTCCCATCCATTTTAACTATATATCAAATTGATATGCGGCCAAGGCCGTTAAAATAACTTAGTGTCTCAAAATAAGATTTTTTATTCTCGTTTTCATCTCTTATATACACTCACTGTCTTATTTTGATTTACATAAATCTACATTACTTTAAATTATATAGGCATCTGAACATAGCCGACAACAATAAAGCAGTACGGTATAAGACAATATCGTTTTGTAAATACGTACTTGTAGTGGATAGGGAACACAAGAGAAAAATTATATTTTCCTACCATGTATATATGTATGTATGTATATGTATTTGGGGAATATCAATCAGTGAATATAAATGAGAGACGAAAATGGGATGTTAATGGAATGGCATTTACTTGTTATTCGTTAGGGTGGATGGGATATTATCATATTTGGGTTTTAAATTGTTCATTTGTGATTCATACATATGTATGTAACTATATATGTATTGCATACACATGGAAACAGTTGGATATACATATTGATAAGATTGAAATCTATTTTATTCATCGTATTGCTTAACCATAATTTATGTTCATAAACAGTGAAAACAAATTGCTGTTCTAATAATGAAGCTTATCGTGCATTGATAATTGTTTGGCGGTTAAGTTATACCCTGTACATGTATCGATGGGACATACGACAAATGGATTTATTTGTTTAAACAACAAAAAGATGGCGTAATAACTACTGTGTAAAAAGATTTTGGGTAGTGTTTTCATTATATACAAGGGATTGTTTTTTTTCAATTTACATTAATTTGTAATAAATATAAAAGTTTACCACCGCACCATATTCCCTGAAAAATGATTCGGATTAGAATTTATGTTTGGTTATATTTCGACATTATAGGTGGGCTTTAGCATAATTAATTGATTAAGTATTGAGGATTAACAGTATATAATTGTTATGTTTTGATGATGAATAATAATGGTGGAATTTAATAGCTAGTCTGATTCCACTCTTTATCAAGAAGTGAGTAATGGTTGAGTGTTTCGTCAAACAATTTTTAGATACAAGGAAATGTGTTGGTGCTGAAACAATAACGCATCCAAATGTGCTAATTCCACAACTTGAAAAATCTGGTTTTTCCAATTGTGATCATTTCTCTATGTACCACAACTCCACTTATGTGAACATTGATTTATCATTTCACAGATCAAAAAATAGTGACACATGGCATATTCCACATTAATAAACAGATAATTGAAAATTGAAATGTTGTCAAGGATTTCCAAATAAACAAATCAAAATGGTATTAAAATGTTTTGAAAGTAGCAAAACACTCAGATTTATAGATAAGATTCCAACCAAACATTGCTAATTAAATTGCAATACTTTTGATTTTAAGTTCAAAAGTCTGAGAAGAAACTATATCGGTATCTCATTAAAACTTAAATAAAATTATGACTATAAATATGGAATTGAAATAATTTTAATTTTGTGAAAATTTATCTTTTACAGACATCTCGGCTCCATTCCAATAATATCATGATTCTAAAGCTATTTTA
Organism: Tipula lateralis; assembly: GCA_963932295.1. Lineage (NCBI taxonomy): Eukaryota > Metazoa > Arthropoda > Insecta > Diptera > Tipulidae > Tipula > Tipula lateralis. Next base: position 11,430,302 of record OZ010737.1, read on the forward strand.
TTTTAAATAGAACTGGAGATTGGGGTCAGTCGAATATATTTATGAAAAATCATGCGCTACAACTAAACAAATAGAAAACACTAAATTTAAAATTATGTATTGATCAAATTCATTGCATTTTGTATTCATGCTGATTGTCATAATATTAGCGTAGAAAAAACATAAAAAAATATTTTCTAGCTATAGACCATCGTCGCCGCATATACACAAGGATTTATATATACATCGTTATACATACGAGGCAAGAGATGATTATGTATAGTTCACAGCTTATTATATGCTATGTCTAAGTATCCAATATGTTCCATCACAAAACAAAACCTGTGTTATCTTGTGTAACATTAACGTTTTACACTCTGATTAATTTCCATTATGTTCTTGGCTCTATATGTGATTGGCGTGGAATGTGTACGTATACGTATGTATGTACAAGATGAGAAAAATCTTCCTTTTTTTCTGTGAACATTATAAAAAATGAAAATTAATTTTTTTCCTCAACAATTTTCACTCCATTATATTGCGCGTTTATAATATGTAATAACAAACATATTTTTATGTTTTATGATTATTTATAATGATTTTTGATTGTTTCAAGGATCTGTATATACTGTATGTAGATAAAATTTTTATATTATTGAAAAGTGTAAAATTGATTGTGTGTTTTATGGTAGTGAAAATGTGTACTAATTTTCCCATCGTTTTATATATACACGTAATATATACACAGCATGGTTGTCTGTTACGTTTTATGTGAAGTGGAAAATGTTAATCGATCTAAAGTTGTTATGAAATTAATTTAATTTGTGATTTGCAAAATTGTGATTTGTCAAGTAAAACAAGTCAAAAATAGTATACTTCTTAAAATCGTTTTTATCTATAGAATTATACCACTTGACATGCATATAAATATCTTAATTTTCGATAAATTTTTAACGAATAATTGAAAATTGTTTTGGGTGTTAGCATACCATTATATGCCAGAAATATATTCCGAAGCTCACTAAACGATGTTAATGGGGATGAGTTTATTTATTGAATAAGTGGAGTTTCACCCAACGATAAAAAATACAATCATTTAGTGATATATTGATTTACGATATAAGCAAATTAAACCTATATACACAATATATCATTTGTACACCCAAAAGGATATCAAGACTAGTCAATTAAACTTTAATACACACATAGTGATAAACCGATTTCAACATCGTCATGACGTCAATTATATATAGGTGAATCATTTAAATAAAAATTAATTATTCATTTTAAAATTTTCACATCAAAATATATTTTGAACGGCATCACGAGAACAAAATCATGTATGTATACTTGTTAACATAAAGTTACGTCTTACAAGATATAAGATATAAAACAATGATCACCAACTTTTGGTGAAAAAGTTAAAGCAGTATGTTAAAAATCATGTTCTCACAAAACTCCAAATAGGTAACCAGGGTTGATAAGTAAAATAATGGATAATAAAAACCAATGAGGAAAATCGTCTTTAATTAATTATGTTGTAGCATATTTCAATCAATTATTATACATAGACTTCAAGGAATCAAGGATAATAGGAGATATAAAAAGTCTCTCCAATTTTTTGTTACATTTTTGAACAAAAATTTTCTTTATTGAAAATATATTTTAATCAAGTTTTTTACTATTATACATTATTATCAATGACTTTTTATAATTTTTCGGGTAGCTTTATAATTCTATCGATGGTAGAAGTTCTGTGGTTTATCGTCGAAAAACTTAGCCACGTGGTTTTCAGGGATGCTTCGGTCTTCCAATTGTTTACCACCAGTAGAGTTTTGTAGATACTGAAACAAATGGTAATTAGATGTTGCAAGGTCAATTTATTCGAAATCATCAAAAATGTGGCTGGACATTAACATGGTGGAACACAAATTCTTTTCTGTTGACCAACTCTGGTCACTCTTTCTGGGTTTCTGGATTGCTACGTTTAAATTGTTCAGTTATGCACAGTACAGGACCGAATTATTAATTTCATCACGTTGCAGAAACTAAAATGGGAAATTCCCTTCCACTCTTTGTTGGCCGTTAATCAAGCATTTTTCACCACCTGTAACGATTTCACTGATGTCAATTATAGGTTCATCAAATTACTTTGCGCTAATCTATGAGTTTGTCATATGGTTGATGCTTAACGCCTTCGCTGTTTCCTGAAAGCTTAGGTGCCAGTCTTGCGTTTCCAATTGGCCGACCAGAGCGATCTTTATCTTTCTCATCATAAGTTTCGGATTCTCGCAGAATTCTCACCGTACACTTTACAAATTTTTTGGATGCTGGTAAGGTTAGCCGTTTTCCAGCTATCAATGATAGAAAGACATTATCTGCATTATAGATTTTTTCGGCTGGAAATTTTGGGTAACTTTAACAGCATATTTTTTGGAATGTTTTGGTAGCGGTTTTAACCTTTTTATAGTAAAAAAGCTTCGTATAGCGAATTTCTTCAGATATTTCATTCATTTTCAAATCACAATAATGTTTTACAGAAGCATACAATTAGAAAACAATCTTCACGAACAATAGAAGCAGAAATCGATCGGGTGAGTGTTGCCCGATATATGTTGGCATCAACACCTTCTAGTAATAGAAACAACGGCGATCTTTAATATGACCCAATGGAGAAGAACATGCATTTGTAGTAAATGCTTTCGTTAAGCTCAAAGCTAGAAAGTATCACGTCTTACAAAACATTTGAACTTAATTTTTATGTGGTAAGTCATTCAAATGCAAGACTCATTTTATATTCTCATTTTAAACTCTACTCACCAATCAACTAGCAGAGGGCTCTTTTAGGTAAGCTGTCACGAACCTACATTTTATAAGGTTATATGGCGTTGTTCCTTATGTTAAAGAGAGTTCTGAATAGAGCCTTCGAGATTTCCTGTTAGTATCTGTTTCCACAGATCTCTCGTTAGTGATTTTCAATAATGAAAGTTTAAATTTCTATATTTTATCCAGTTAAATCAAGTGATGCAAGCTTCTAAGCAATAATGGTTTTCCAAGAATCAACTTCGAACTATGGTTATGTTAAGCTAATATTTAGTTCGATATCCACAGGAATATCAAGCTCTGATAATTATATGGTTTGAAACTGGTTATTGCCCATGCTCGAAAATGACTTCTATTTCTAGTAGTACCTCCAGAGAATTCTCACTAGTTAACGAGCTACTTCTATTCGGTTAGTCTAGTACTTTACACAGAGTGGCAGGCTCAGAGGGTTCTTCTAGTTTATCACAGTTCTAATTCGTATTTTTATACGTTTTGAGAATATCTTTGTCTCAGTCAGTAATAGTCAGTCTCCATTTAAACAGTTCTTTCGACCACTAAACGACTTGCATAACCAGACATTCACCCAACATAGTTTTAATAAATACATTAGATAGCCTAGATACTAAGTTACCAAGCTCTTGCTTTGACTCAGGTTGCTTAGGAGCTATAAACGGTTGTGAGCTATACCTAAGATGTTCAGTTGGTTTTGTGCCCATTCCTATAAGTTGACCTTTAAACTGGTTTAGTTTCTACTTCAAACTGAAAATATCAGTGATCTGAGTTGGATTGGTTATCAAACTCTATCTAATTCATTAAATTTTCCCACCTTATTCATCAAAACCAATTGTAGGTTCCAATGAAGAGTATGATATGTAGCACATTACTATTTTTGAGCTCAGAGAGGCACTACAACCTCAACATTTACTGCTTTTGCTTGCTAGTACAAGAGATGTGCAGGGAAAGTGAGTCAATATTTCCTTCCCTTTCACATCCTCACAGTACATACAGAAGTCATTTATCAGTTTCTGCAACCTTACAATTAATAAACAAATATTGAATACATTATATTTCCTAGGCAATCCTTTTATTTGTATGCTGGACAGTTCTAATACAATTAAAATTCTGCGTTTTTAAATTATGCTGCCCCTATCGGAATTCAAAAGTACTGGCTCCAGCTGCCACAGCTTTAACCACCGCGCCATCTGGGCGGTTTAAGATGATTTCAAAACAGTTTAATTCGTTATGCTATTTAAAATGAATACCATTCATAATGATTGAAACCGTTTGACATCTCTTAAATCTTAAAAATACTTGCCCTAAATACAATTGAATCAAAAACCGTATAAAATACGTTTTATCGGATTACCAGCTTAATCAAGTAATGACGGTATATACTCGTATTTGATTAAATAATTTTAATAATAATATTCGAAAAAGGAAAACGTCTTAAATACGTCAGGTAAGTATATATTCATAAGTTTCATTCTTAATATAGACCGAAAAGAAAAGTTAACACAAAAAAAAACAAATCAATAAAATTTTTAAATGGAAATGGGATAAAAGTGAAAAAATTCACTCCAACGGTAAAAGCTCCTTGAAACAAAAGCTTATTGAATTTTATATTTCCTCCGATGAGAATATAAAAAGTGTTTCAATTTTCCATTCAAACGTGATGAACATATTAAATAGCATAATCATATTTAAAAAGAAGAAACATATTGAAAGTCTAAAAATACAAAATTTGGTCGTGAGTATATCTCAAAAAAAAACTCTTTATAATTTTAATTTCTATAAAATAACAAAAGCAATTTAAATTAAATTCGAAATTTATTTGTTTGATTTTCAAAAAGTATCTATGACCTATCTTAAATTATATCTTTTATAAATATATAAAATCTGTATCAGAATTAATGGAGGAGAAAATGAGAAATAAATGAAAAAATTAATTAAAATATTTTCCTAACTTAATTAAGATAATTAAGCCAATTGTTCGCAAATGGAAATTTAAAATAAGAAGGGTAGACATACATATCTACACACAAACAATTAACATTTAGTTGATGATTTAGAAAATTGTCAATCATTTTTCCATTTAAATATCAATTATTCATTGTACCTTGTCAACCTGAATTTAGTCCTTTTTCTCTTGGTAATAAATGTCACATCACATGTCTCATTGCAAATCATCATCAGACGCAGCAATACAAAAAGTTCTTATTATATATTTACCAATCTCTTGTTCCATCACATTTTCGTAAAGATTTTCGTCAAAACTTTATATTTTATGTTTATTTGTTTATACATATTATTTATATTTTATTTCAGAACACAAACTTATAAACTTTTCAAATCAAATAAGATATAAATTTGACCTGAGAACACAGTGTGGAAACGATAAAAAGTTTTGTTGTGAATAAATCTTGTACACGGTAGAATTCTTTGTTTAAAAAGTAAAGCAAATTTGGCTTATACATGCATCAACATTATATACGGTTTTGAGTCCTCATATAAGTTGTCTTAAATAAAATATATCATTATATATTATGTAGCTTGAAAATTTTGGCTTTAGTTAGTATATACAATAAAGCCATAAAAATTCTATTACGAGAGTTCGTTCTTAAGTGGTTGTTGTTTAATTCGTCTTATTTTTCACAAAGTCAGTTGTTCGCAATCTCAAAACAAACAACTCGAAATAACAAAGTTATGTTCTACACTCCTACTGGAAAATTGATTGGTTTCATTTTATGTTAAATAAAGTTCAAACGCCCATTTGAATAAGTAGGTTTGTTTGTCTGTATAGAAAACAAAATTATTACCGATAACAAAGAACTTTTCTATATTGATTGGAACATAGCTCTTCATCAGTATTAAATCCGATTTTAATAAACGTAATGACTAAGTTTTGTTACAAACGTATATAATGGCGCCGATTTGTCGATAAATTTACGACAGTACACAAAAATCGGGCACATAAAACAAATCAAAGTATTTTGGGTTAAAAGAAATCTAAATCGAATAAAATCTCCAAAAAACCTACAATAATACACCAATTGCGTGGTTATGTCATTAAACATTTAGATTCCGTTTCGTCGAAGGAAATAGCAAAAAAGGTGTTCGCAATGATAAAATTAAAATCCATTGATATTCAATTTAAAAAATAAAACCCCAATACATGTTATGTATTTCATGTTGAGATATATTTTTTTTTCTTCAAGGGAGATTGAATTTTTAAGGATATATTCGTCGAAGTAAAAGGGATCAATCGGTTTCAAAATAGAAAAATTGTATAATTGAATACGGACGTTGTATCGTTATACGAATAATTGGATATTATTTGTATCCTCCCGGGTTAGGGAGTTAAGTGATGATATGCGGTAGTATTTTAATCTGTCTTCATCTCAGCTAAACAAATTGTTTTTTTAAACTATAAAATAAAGGAACAAGATGTAATTGGTACGATTAAAATAATCACAATGACAATGAGATGAGAAACAGTAAAAAACAAATCCAAAAAATATCTTACAGCCAAATATAAAAAGCTCATTTGTTTTACATTTATCTGATTCATGAACTTTATGCACAAACCCACAGATATAACAAACAAAAAGCTCCTTCTCTCATCTTCATATCTATATCTACCTACTCGTATATAGTTTTTATCACTACAGTTAAATCAAAATCCATTTTATATTTTAATCTCGATTTTCGTTATTTTATTCGATTCTAAAAATTTATATACAAAAATGTAAGATATAAGAATAATTGTAGTAATAATAATTAAAGCAACAATAAGCTCATTTTACAACAACTCGAAAGTTTTATTTTGCCTCTTTTTTTATTGTTAAATATTAACAAAAAACAATTTTGTTTTTCTCTTGTTTCCACTCATACACCGGCTAGAGGCTATATATCACTCTACATAATATATTATCATAATGTCTATATATGTTCACATACCCACAAGGGGGAAATGATGATTATAGTTGTGTACATTGTGTACATAAAGTGAGTGTTTACATTAAGAGATAGTAAATCATGTTTGTATTTGTTTTGTTCTCAGATAAAAAAATAGTTTGTGTCTATATAAGAATTCCAGAACGTTAGAAATCAATAAGATTTGAGTTTAAAATTTTAATTCAATTTAAAGTTAGAAATGATTTATTTACTCTTAGAAACGAGGGTACTGAAAACTAGGTGGTAAAAAGTTATGTTAATTTGTAAGATTTTTTGAAAACATCAATTTACCGCAATTTGGTTGATAGTCATTTAATTATATCGGGCATATGAATTCATTAAAAGCTTGAAATACACTTACAAACCATAATTACGAAAAGGTTGAAATATTATAAATACCCACGCTTACACATATTAGTTGTGTTACCAATTATTTCAAATTGTAAACGTTGATTTAAAATCGATTATGTAAATTATTTTGTATTTAATTTATATAATTAACTGATTATACAATAAATTACAATATATATGTATATATATATATATATATATATATATATATATATATATACATATATATATATATATATATATATATATATATATATACATATATATAAATCACTATTAAGATCACTTTTGATAAATATATAGGCCAGCACGAAAACGGTTTGCACTGTAAAGGCTAGGTTCGAAGAGGAAAATGTTATATGAAAATCGTCATATCATATCTGTGAAGTTAACCCGAAAATTATCCCGAGAAAATGCGATGGCAACACATAAATATAAATATCGCGACAATTTTTAATGTCATTCCGAAAAAAACTTTCTATCACGACATTTTTGAGCATTATCTCGAAAATTCTTTTCTATCACGACAGATATAGTAACACGATAGTAACTATCGCAAACCATCATCCCGAAAAAATAAAAACCACGTTAAAATTAAAATAAGAAAGAAATGATTAGAAATGTTCATTTAAAATTAACTAGATATTCATTACCATGAACCGCTTGATATAGGTTTTATAGGTTATAAGGGTTTTTTAATTGTTAATTATGTTTTTAAATTATTTACTGGTAAGATTATGTTATTTATCTTTAGTTTAATATAATTTTTGTTAGGATTTTGTGAATTGAATAAACAATAAATATAAAATTTTAAATTTTATAAATACTTATAGCATCAAAAATTGATGGTTAACATTTTGATCATCGTAACATTATTTTGGATCGTTACATTTATTTCGATATAAGACTACGAAAAAAAAGTGGGATATCGATTCAATATCATTGTCAAATATCTTTGGATTTATCGGTTTTTAGAAATTCAAATTGCAGATACAATATATCGATCCAATATATTTATTTGGATTTATCAGGTTTGGATCGCTTTTTGAAATCGGTCGCATGAAAGGTCAACTCATTACCTATAAAACTATTCCATCCAGTTCTCAGTTTTCTGAAATGAACTTTAGTAATAATTTTTTATATTAGATTTGTAATAATTTGTTTTTTTGATATATTTTATTTTAGGTTATAATATTTTAATAATATTGGTAACTCAATTTTTTTTGTTCTAGTTGTATTTAGTCTTTTATTTACATATATAATTTACCATCATTATAGTCTCTTGATACTATAATTAAATTATATTTATAATTTTTTTTAGTGCTGCCATATTCAACCAAAGCGTTTTTCGGAAAAAGTTTTCGGGCTAACTTCACAGAGATCGTCATATCTATCATAAACGTAATATATCCACAATATACATACCATTGGGAAGGAAATAATTAGTCAAATTTCGTATTATAATCGGAACCCAATACAAAAATAATAATTTTTTTACTATTGCCATCTATTTATACAAAGCATAAATACAATTTAAAATTTGAATAAACTAAAAAAACGTTAAATTGTAGAAACAAGAATACCAAAAATAAATCAATAATTGAAATATTTGTTTTGATGTAAGAGGAAGAGGAACCGTAGGACATATTTCTAGTATATGCAAGTTTTAATGGTGTTTCTGCTTACTACAAACAGATGGCAATAGTAAACAATGTATAATTTTTATAAAGGGTTCTTCAGTTATAATACGAAATTCAACCAAACTTTCCTTTCCAATTGTATGTCTGGATATATTACGTTTGTGCTTATATAAAGTCTTGAATTGCATCAGACCCATCTATATGTTAATAGAGTATATAAAAATAATAATATCAATGTAGTTTGGAAATTATTAACTATATGTCAATTTGTAAATCGTATATTTATAAATTTCCTGGTGATTCTGATGAAACGTGAATTGATGCGACATTTCTCTCTCTTTTACCTTCCATTTATCATCTCTAATCCAATTTTTAGTGTAGTCTTTGATAAGCCAAGTAAACGAATCGAAGTGCTGTTTAGTGCTTTTTATTTGTTTATGTGCTTTTGATCAACGATTCTGGTTTCGTTGTTTGCTATATCGTGGAGTTTCTTGTGTCAGTATTTCTTAATACTTCAATATTGAACTACCTCCGAATTATTCTACTTGTATTCAATTTCTAAAGAGAACTTTAATAATCTAAATGATCCTCCGAATATAGGACCAAATAATCCAAATACAAACCTCTGGTACCAAATAATTACAAACCAAAAACAATATAAAGTACCAGTTTTATAAAGCAAAAAAAATTTTGATAAACAACTATGTTTTTATGTATACGTGTGAATGCCGAAGAATTAATGAGATACTAGAGCTTCTAAGCTAGAACTTTAATAGTTAAAAGCTACTAGCCAAAGAAAATGAGTGCTGCCAGGTCGAGGCTTATAAAACAATTAAGTGCGAGCTATCCAGATTTTAAATTTATCTATTTTATCAAGAAGTGTTTTAGGATGCTGCTAGGCTATCATCATTATTTTCATCAAACAAACTGAATTTGGTGACGTAAAATTTTGTTCTTATTATTTAATTTTTTTTTTCTATAAAAAAAAGAGGTTAAGAGAGTTTTTTGTCACGCCGCAGTCTCGAGTTCGATTCTCGCGGTTGACCAAAAATTAACATGCACCTGATGACATAAAAAGCGATTGTGCGCAAAAACATTCGTTGTGCTGACCACCTACAATGTGCACCAATCATTGAAATGGTACGTAATGTCTAAGTTGAGACGCGGTAAGGGCCGTTTACGGCCTCTAAGCCATATATTATTCCCTCTAAATTATTTTGTTGTTTTATTGTCCTAATTAAATTTATTGAAAAAGTATTATTTCTAGAAGGCTTACGAGATTTACACTATCGGACATGTTTTTTGTATTGTTGTATTTTGCATGTCAGTTATTTGTCATTACAGTCTGTTATAAAAGAGACTTTCTAAATAGAACTTTTTTTCTGTTTTAATATATAATATATAACAAAATGAAGTCAGGAACAGTTTGCGAACTTTTTTGGGGGGACGGGACGTCTGTAGGGTTAATATTGGTGACATTGACTCAATAAAATAAATTATTTTATTCGAGCACACACACACAACACATAATTATATCTTTTATTGACTTTGGCATATCTCATCTAACCATATAGGTGTAAACCGAACTCTCTTCTCTGCCACTGAAGACTATGATTTTATAAATTAACTGTGGCGTGAGATAATTTTATTGTATTTGCGATTTATTGGAGTTGCTCAGAACACCACATAACTCCCCCAAAAGTGAATTCCCTTTTCCGTTTGATTATGAATATCAGTGCTATAATGCGTTAGGGTGCCTGAATTCGCCCGCTTAGTGTAATAGGTTTGTTGCGACTTGAAATAATACTGCATGTATTATTTGCCCCCTTTATTGAGTTTGGCTTTGTTGCATCATGAAACGAATTACCTGGAAACATCTGTGCCTTGAGCGTTAAACAAATTAGCTTACGTATTGATAGAGAAGGCAGAAATTCCATTGTGGAAAGTTAACTTTTTGCTGTGTTAGGTTAAGGCAGGAGGTCGGATGAAATTATCGGGTGGTCGAGTTGTGTCAGAAGATATTAACGTGTAATGTTATCTTAAAACAGGGTCGTTGAGGTCACCAATGAAGCGTGTTGCTTTATGTAATTTTGAAGTAATTGAGAGTGTTGTTGCAAAAATTCGAGTTGTTGCTTATATCTTGTTATTATTCTCTAGGCCGGTTTCGATCTGATGATGACGTCATTGAATAACTGTGTGATCGAAAATATCAAATCCATCTTATCAGACTTGATGTTCAACTGTGCGATTCGTTTATATGTGACGCGACAGTGCTATAGTGAATTACAAGAACTCAACTCGATATATCGATTTTATTAATTAATTGTGGTGTGAGATAATTTAATTGTATTTGCGATTTATTGGAGTTGCTCTGGTGATATAAAAGTTTATTTTGTGTTGTAGCTGGTTGCTACCTATGAATAAAGCCTTTAATAATTTTGATAGTAGTTCGGTGTACATTAAACAGTTGTTACTATTCCATCTGCACTTCTTCTGTAGGTGCATTTTAATTGATTGCCAATGCCCACACACTTGTCGAGTGTTTTTGTGTCTAGCACAGATAATTATTTCCGTTCTGCTCTGAAAACTGAATTAACATTTCGATAAACCAAGGAAGTTACGAGTATATTTAAAATTGAAATGCTCACCAATTACTTAACGTCGTTCCATTCAACACGTAGCAAAACAACTGTATAGTAATGTTAAAACTTAATGTTACCCAAAGTTTGAGAATTAGGAACTAAATCCTGAAGCATCGTACCATAGCATTACAAAAAAATAAATTAACTATCAAAGAACTATATATAAAAGATATACGAGTATATCTCGTAACTAAAAAAAAATTGTCAGAACTTTACAGACAGACACGACGTGCACAAAAATTCAATTCGAAATTATTCAATTTAGTTTTTGTTATTGACAATCAATAATTTCTATGCTATTTGTGTAATAATAAAATATCACAGCAATATACGAGTATTTATTAGATTGTTGTAATTTAATCGAAACATTTTTAGTGTATTATATTGGTGTTGTACTTGTTGTCAGTGTTTTGTATAGAGAAATTATGCAACATTATTTATTTATACAATGATATCCTCGAATATGGTATATCAATGTACGTTATGTATGTCTATGATTTATGTGTAGTGTAGAAAACTATGCGATATAATTTCTAGGACTAGACGTAGACAATAATTAATTAAAAATATATGAAATGGTAGATTTTGTGCGGTCAGTCACAATCGAAATCGTAATTCGTTCGATTGTGACTGAAAATAAAATCCAATTTATGTACATCACACATAAATTGGATTTTATTCTTCTATTTCGTGCTATAATGTCAGATTTACAATTTAATCGAAGATTGGGTGTCATATTGAACACAGATGTGTCCCCACCATTTCCAAAATCCTTAATCTATATAATCCGCTATTCAATATTCCTTCTGAGATATAATATGTTATTTCGATTCTTGATTGAACCAATCAATCAACTCAAGATGACGTATTTGGGAGTTTTAAGCATTTTTTGATACAAGTACAATGTATAAAAATAATCTCAGATTGTATAACTAAATTATTTAATTATTCGATATTCTGAAAATCTAAATTACTCTCTGGATCAGAGCTATGTGTTTGTAGTTTATTAGTAATCTCAACAATGTCTAGATATACAGAATAACTATATTAACTTATCTACTTTAATAATCTTCTAAAATATAATTATATAAGTTTTTAAGAGCGTAGCATACAAATTTAATTAATTATTATTATATTTCATACACATACATATTATAATTTCTGTTTTGTATTTCAAAGAGAATTATATGAAAAAGATGGAAAATATCCTTAAAAGAAAAAAACGGTCGGAAAAATGAAAAGAAAACTTTTATTTTTCAATTAAGTTTTTCTTCAATCTTCCTTGTATGTACATGGATACATATACCGAAATGAAATTTCCTAGTTCAGTATACGTGTTTACTATTTCAATTTTTTGTATACAACTCTTTTACTCTGTGTTATTCTTTAGCATCATCTTATCTGTATTGTGTGGAGTGGTATAAAAAGGCAAAATTTTAAATATAAGAATAATTTGGATAGCAGTCGGTTGAGAGTTAGATAAACCAAACCATATTTGGAGTGGGCGAGAAGTACTCCGGCTACAGACCCTATTATTGTATATTATTATAGCTTTACCCGATCAACTATTAGACTTTACACTCCCCCATAATTTCTCATTCGTTGTTATATTATTTATACCCGTTACTTTAATATATAAAAAAAATCGTTTTCCCGATTTTCTCGTTTTAAATTAAAATTGAAATTTAATTTGATTAAAAGAGGCAAAAAAGAACTATGTATTCCCGATTTCCTCCACAGCGAACCGCGCACAAGTGTCGAGAATTACACAACAACATAACAAAAATGAGTTAAAAATACATTGGCCGCATGTACTCATAAAATACTAGTGAATTTCAATGAAACCGAATGTTGTGGAAGTAATCGATTTTATAAAACTACAATAAAATGACAAAGTATGTAGTATGAAGATGTAAATTGCGAGGATGTGTGTGATTATAGAGAAGCATGTGAACGATTTAACCACTCAACTTATTACGTGAATTGATTTTATCAAATATCATTTCACATGTATATGAAGAACTATATAACTGTTGCTAATATGTAACGTGTCAAAACGTTTTTAGCGTACACGTCACTCACGAAGTTAAAGAATTTGAATTGCAAGAAAAGTCTTATCCAACCAAATTTCATCTTAAACTGTCATATAAAAAGGTTCGAGTTTCAGCATCATCGAACCTAACCATCATGTGAGCTTTGGGTCTTTTTAACCATATCTTCTACTATACCTAATCCAGTTTGAATGACACCATTATTTCGATAATTTAAAACGATCTTAAAATTCAATATTCCAACATAGTTACTATATGATCAAACATAGTTACAAAATCGCCTTTAAAATATTGGTCAATATACGCAAAATATGCGGACGTGTGGAAAGGATGATTGGCACACAAAACCATTGTTGGGGAACATGAATAATAATATCCTTGTTGTTTTGTTTTCGTAATAACCCTGATGTTATTTTACAAAATTTGTGTTTTCATCGAAAAGCATTTGCAATACTGACATAACAGACATTATTCTGTTTTTTTTTAAATATTCTTTAATACTTGATACTATTCCTTACGGGGTTACCAATGGAAAATAAGTGTTTTTATACGCACAGCAGTAATCAAAAATTTAGTCCAAAAATCTTGAAAAATTGTACTGCGCTTTGTAATCATGCCCGCATATACTTATATGTACATACAGTATATATTACATATATTGCTATAATAAATACTATCCACTCGAGGCGGGAACTCCTCTTCGTGACTTTTATTCGCATATCTATGCCTCTTTACAAGGCGAGAAAAATAACTTTGTTTTTTGTTTATTTATCGAATCTTCTTGCAAAAACAAACAATTTTTGTTGTTTATGCTATACAACATGATGGGCGATTAACCTTCAAAATAAAATAACATTTTACCGCCTATTGAAAAAAATACGAAAACCTTTTGTATATTTATTTTCAAAAAGCATAAGAAATTAAAAATTTATCATGCTTTCTGAATTTGTGTTCGTTTTAATTTTTTATTTCATTTAGGCGTTTATCTTTTAAATTAATTGCCAAACGAGCCATTATATATTTCATCGCCTGTAGGCGACACAAAAAACATTTTCAATTTCTCTAGAAAATCAGCTGAGTATTATTTTGTGTATGTAAAGATTAAAATAATTAAGATTTTGTTATACCGCATTGAATAATTTTCTGGCTTAATTTATAGTTTAATCATTGAGTTCCGGGGACCGAGAAGAAAATTTTTTTAAACACTTTCGCAAAACAACTTTAAGTTAATTTAATTTAATTTGTTTTATTCGACTGGGAAATCGTCACTGTTAATATCAAGACTTATAGAATTTAGATCAGGAGCGTTCAATGCTTCTTTCCACACAACACGATACGTGTGACGTTCATTTTCAGGTGGTAACAGATCTATCAAGCTATTTTGTCGTTTAACACGGGAAAATGCTACGTACCACATACCGTGATTAAAGACAGGTGTACGCAAGTCAACGCCAACGAATTCGAATGTTTGTCCTTGAGATTTATGCACGGTAATAGCAAACGCTGGTCGAAGCGGAAATTGATGTCGTTGTATTGTACATCCAAGTTGACCTTTGTTGGAGTCGACCGTAACTCGAGGAATGTGTACTTCTTGTTCAGCTTTTTCCCCAGTAATTATTTTTGCTTTAACTACGTTGTTACATAATTCGGTAACAATCAGGCGTGTTCCATTGCACATGCCCTCCGAAATATCTAAATTAAATAATCGAAATATCTGTTTATCCTTTACAGAATCAAAACTTTTATACGATTTCTATTCTCCTGGGAGACGACCTACGATCTCAGCATTAATATTACTGACTTCTTTGTTCAGCGGCGCGAGAATAACACGTTCCTTCATTCCTTCATAATTTAGATTCTCAAGGCAATTTCCAAATACTTCTTTGATTAAATTACCACTGGAAATTATATCCTCAGGTAATTCGATTTCATTGAAATCATTTTTTGGAAGATTTCCATTTCCCAGTTTCAGGATATACTTTGCGAATGCTTCCTGTTCCGGATCGACACGCATATTTTTTTTAACGAAAAATTTTTGAAATGCTTCTAGAGATGACTTTTTTTTATAGACAAATCGTGTGTTTCACTACGGTTGCTTCGGAGTTGAACAGGTAAGCACTGACGGAAATCACCTCCTGCGACTAAAATTTTCCCTCCAAATGGCAAGTTTGAATTTCCAATAGACTGCAACAACTGATCCATATTTTATAAACCATACTTTGGTAACATCGGTGCTTCATCCATAAGGAAAACATCAACTTGAGCGAGTTCTGTAGCTTTGACTGAACCAGGTTAATGCTGGAAATTGAATCTGACGAAAGCGGAACTTTCAGACCAAATGTCTTGTGTGATGTTTGTCCAGCAGGCAATAGAGTTGAAGCGATTCCAGTAAATGCCATACATTTTACTTTGCGATTTTGGCCACAAAGTAAGTGATATAAGGTCTTATACACGAAGGTTTTACCGGTACCGCCTGGTCCATCTATGAAAAAGCATTTTGTTTCAACATACATAGTTAGAGTCATTGGCTGCACGTAAAATACTGTCCACAATTTCAACCTGTTTTCCTTGCAGAATATTATTTATTTTTATATCATTATATTTTTTAATCGAGTGTGCATTGCGTTTGAATTGCAATTTATGCGATAGGGTAAAAAGAATCAGAATTAAAAAATTCAATCAAAAATTCAATAACGAAAAGTGGTTACTTTGATCGAAAAAATTTATTCAAAGTATTTGTGACGTCATTCATATGAAAAACGTTTTTCCAAAATTAAGGCCATAAACGAATTTTCTCAAAGTCGTGACCTATCTAGATCGTTTTTTCACAACGGAAAATGGTAGTATGCCAATTTTCAGAAAAAATAATAGTGCCGTTTTCGAGAAAAAATAAACAAATTATTGCTCGTTTAATACTAAGTATTAAAACAATTAAACGATTCAACATTTAAATTTGTCATAACAAGTAAATATTTCTTTATAATTTCGTTAACACCCCACAACAGTTTCTCTCTCAATCATTAAGCTATAACCAATGACCTTTGTTATAAATTCTCGATACTTTGAATGTGCTGACTCCTGTTACTAAAATAGGTTCGATTCAAGGTGAAGCCCACTCAATATGTATTTCTCAAAAGTAACGAGATATAATAAGGCAGAGTAATTTTTCTGGTTCAATTTAATACCCTCACATTTTTTGCATCCCACTCCTTTGATATTCAATGAACCATTCCAGATTTTTCTTGTTCTAAAGAATTTTATTAATGCGACAAATTTATTTTTAATTTGTCAAGGTGCTGACTCCTGTTACTAAAATAGGTTCGATTCAAGGTGAAGCCCACTCAATATGTATTTCTCAAAAGTAACGAGATATAATAAGGCAGAGTAATTTTTCTGGTTCAATTTAATACCCTCACAGTTTTTGCATCCCACTCCTTTGATATTCAATGAACCATTCCAGATTTTTCTTATTCTAAAGAATTTTATTAATGCGACAAATTTATTTTTAATTTGTCAAGACAACAAAACCGAAAAATTTATTAGCAATTGATTTTTATTTAATATGTTTATTTTACATGAATTTCTCATATACATATTTTCAAATTATTACTTTGTTATTATTAATTGGAAAATATTTTGAAGAAATAAAATGAAAGGCATTTAGGCGAATTAATATTAACGAGAACATAACATTATCTTCTCGATTTTTTATATTTCGCATAAATTTAATCCTATATTACAATTAAAATCAATATTAATTATTAATAATTTTCATTGAGCTAGTAGCGCTTCACCCAGAGGTTATATTCGGTAATTGTTAATTAATATTCGGTTATATACATTTATATCCTTTTTCATCCTGATAATAAAACAGATCATAGCACTACTAAGATTCGACTTAAGTAGTTTTCATTAATTCATTACAGACATATTATTATACACTCGCTCGTAGACTGAGTATATGAAGAGCAGACACATTGATCTAAAAACAAAAGGCTTTCGAACTTTCTAGTATTTAAAATACGATTTGTACAATAACTTTAAACTGCCTTAGGTATTGTTACATTCACTTTATATACTCTCATTATTTACATACAGACAGTCAACCGTTTTTAATCTGTCTGCATATACCATACATAATATGCATGAAAATAAGAACAAAACTAAAAGTTTCATTTTTTATCTTTAGAATTCTAGAAATAATAATAGTCGCATCCACTATTATATATCTAGATATACGAAGTTATTCTATTCATCGTTTCTAATTAAATGACAATTATAATGCATACAATACTGTCATAAATACTATATTTATACACTGTATATAACAAAGTTTCTTCTTTGAAACGCATTATATGTTATAAACACATATGAATGTGCACATATGTACGACTATATATCTAAGTCTCTATAGACACAAAGTTCAAATGGAAAGTCAAAACTGACATAATTCAATAGAACAAAAAAAAATATTTTAATGAAATACAATTTTTTGCTTTGTAAAACGAAAGCTCTGCAACAACAACAAAAAAGCAAAGAAACAAATTTTAAAGAAGAATAACAACAACTGTATACAAATATAAGGTATTAGACAAAGCTTATAGAATGGCGTCTGAATGTAATGCATACTTAATCGAATAAAATGAAAACGAAAAACTAAAACATACAAGTTTGATATAATTTTCGTTTAATTTGAGCAACACATTAAGCAAACTGGCTTTTGTGTAATAGACAAGCGTATAATCAAACCAAAAATAAAGTTCTTTAGTCGCTGTTGGTTTGTTACGTGTAAGAACCGTAAATAGCAACAAATATTTTACTTTCATCTATTATAATAAATGAGCTTTAGTTTGAGCTTTTTTTTAATTACCTTTTTAGCATTATTGTGAAAGAAATGTAGTCGTGTATAATATACACGATATATATATATATATATATATATATATATATATATATATATATATATATATACTTTATATATATATATATATATATATATATATATATATATATATATATATATATATATATATATATATATATATATATGTGTGTATTTGGTTTGAACTGCTCTAACGAATACAACACACAGATCACTCACCGTTGGCAAGCATAGCGACAGGACTGTAAATTAATGCCGCACAGTTCTATTTTGGCATAATAAGACAATACGACTGTCAATACTCCAAACTGAGTAATATGGATTTGTCTGACCTCATTGCACTATTCTGGTAACTCTCCGGAATAACGAATTCTTTTATTCATTCCAAAGAAGGAATGGAATAGACAGATATGATGATCTAGTGACCACGGTATTTTCCAAACGAATCGTAATAAAAGAACAAAAAAAAATACAATTTTGAGAGCTGTGATTAGTTGCCAGATATTTGTATTTTACCTATTCAATTTGTGGTATGTATCGTGTAGCTGGGCAATCATTTTTTGATAGTTCAAATGTTTCGGAAGATGACGAAAAGAAATCTAATCTAAAAAACTTGTGGTATTTTGAGAATACTGTTTGTCAATTCGATGACAGTTTAAATTTTCACCTTTTAACCAGTTCCAAAAGAATATCCCACCCCGTACATAAACCGTAAGAAATTCTATTCAGTGTAATTAAAAGCAGTGTGTGATGAGCATTGATGTTTAACTGATTGCTACGTGGGTAAAATCTGATCCATCCACGACTTATGCCTTTTTTTCGATCTAATTTATATCGAAAAATTTCGAATAGTATGTATACCACACTCTGATTGATATTTTCATGCGATTGTGCTCGTACGAATACTTAACTTTGTAATAAATCCTAAATTTACCTTTTTTTGTTATAGATTCTATTATAATTCAACCAGATCAACATATGATCGGAAATTTGGGGTATTGCTTAAAAATGTACCTAATGACGTCGTTTAAGTACACCGATAGTGTATCAACAGCACAAAACACCTTTAATAAAGCCCATTGTTTTGCCAAAATAACAATTGAGCCTCCTTAAAGGACGATTCAAAAGACTAAATAGTTAGCATACTAGGCGGCCAAATTATATCCCTCTCTTAATTATGGCTGTTTGTATTTTACATAATATAACCAACCAAAATGGCGATAAACTATTACCTGAGAAATTTTCATATACAGTATTTACTTTCGATTTGACACGTATACCAATTTTGGGTGTTATAATGAACAGGCTGATACAACCAAATAGGTGACAGAACCAACAGGCAGTTGAAATAAAACCGATATGTACAAAACGCATACTGCTAACACAAACACAAAAATTTTGTAAGGTGGGTTTGATAGCTCCGTATCAGATGTAATATTATCACGAATTCCTCTAAGAATTATTTTAGAAAATCATTTCTAATTTATTAAACTCGACTTGGCATATTTCATTAATTAAAATTCGTTAAGTTATAATTTTAAAATTTCAATTTTATATTGAATATCATGATGAAAGGGACGCTCAATAACTTAAGAACCCAATGAGTTCTAACCCTGATTTTTTTACATCTTATTATACAAATCGAATTGAAAACGGAACCTTAACGGAAGATGTTGAAGTAAGAATTAATTATATCGCTTCAATTCGCATATTCAATCTAATTATGTATATATAAATCAACAGTTGTAAGATAATCGGTTAAATATGGGTTCTTAAGAATTGTCAAACGTAATCTTATTTCAGTTCTCCACGAAAAATATTTTAGACTTTATTTCAATATACCCAAAATTTTAAGTAGTACAAATAATGAATTAGCTAAACTTTATTGCTAGTTTCAGAACTTTATCCTATATCAGTAGATATAATAATCTATGGCTAAAACGGCCCTAACCGCGTCATAAATAGCCCACCAGTTATTTATACGTTTAATGAATTCTGGAACATGTTATTTTTTGGTCAATGGCGAGATTTGAATTCAAGAAACCTTGGCGTGATAAAAAAACTCTCATAACTCTTAACGATTAAACTTCAACTGGCGTATATATATATATATATATATATATATATATATATATATATATATATATATATATATATATATATATAATATTTAATTCTTTTTCCAAATTTTAATTTTGATATCTTATCACATTAAAAACTAAATTGTTTTTCCATAAAACCACATGCATGCCTACCTTCCACATTGATAATAAATATAGAGAAAACACAAGTTAATGCAAAAATTATTTGTTGGTGTTTTCTTTGGGAAAATAAATCTACAAAATTCAAATTTTATATTTCGTTTTAAACAACACAGCAAGTGTATAAATACATTGTATAAATTGGAAAATTTTGAAAATGAATAACCAATAAAAGGGTAAGAAACTCCCATTTTTATTAACAACAATGTACATTCATCTAGAACACAATATTAAAGATCGAAAATTAGGGGTATTCTTATTTTGAATATACATTTTAATATTAAATCAACTGTCATATTCACAACGTTGACAGCTATCAAGCTAATAGTAACAAATCTAATTAAAGTTAATGCCAAGGGTTGATAAACGGTATATGAGTGGGATGTGCGGAAAAACACATTTAATTGAAATAATTTGGAGTGGTGTTAATTAAACTACACATTTTAAACTGGAGGTACATAGTTATTTTTTTTTATTTAGTTTGCCATATTTACAAAACTGAAAAATCTCTCTATTTTCATAACATTAAGTTTCATAATATTAAAACCAACCTGAACTTGATTTTAAAAGTTTACATTTCGACACTTAATTTTACCTCAAAAAAGCATATAAACTTATGACAAGGGTACATCATAATCCTAATGAATGTTAATAACTAAACATTTACGAATTTATTTAACAACAATAATAATAATCATAAAAAGGTTATAGAAGTTTTTCAAAGCACAAACATCAACAATATATAATACATAGTTTAATCCTCCTCACTTTAAACAACTATTAAAACTTCAATGATTATGTGTGAAGCAGTGTGAATGCCTATATACACTTTAAATATTTGATACTTTTGTAAATACTCGAGTTTTATCTTCTTTATATGTACATATGTAACTTATTTTTGCAGAACATTTTGAAAACATCTCCTAGGGCGTACAAGTAAATACCACTTTATACTAGTAATCTTCATATTTTAGGCTATACACACTGGTATATACATATATATATATATACTTAAAGAGACAAGAAGTTATTTCCAATATTTTTATAAATTGCTTTTCATGGGAAATGATTTTTTGTTGCCGAAATAAATAACTTCCTCATATTTTCACTAATTTTTAATGCAACAACATGTAGGACGGGTGTAAAATCGCATGACTTGCTTATTCGTATAACACGATTGAATGATTCCAATTATGTTCAATGTATATAAGAAGATAATTTTCTGACGAAAACCAAAATTATATTGGCCCTTAATTTTTAATTAAATTAATTTACTTTACTGGAAGAGTTTGTTTTGCCATACCTTCGAATCACATAAATCAGGTTATATATAGCACACGATAAATGTTATAATTTGTTTAGATAATCATACAAAATATATGAATGGAAAATATAATAGAGAAAAAGCTTTATTGTATGAGAGGAGTAACAAAAGTTCACTTAGTTGACTTAAAGAAAAACAAAAAAATTATTTTCGTCTTTTCTTATCTTCTCTACATAATTGCCATTAATTTCAATGCATTTCTTAAGCCAACAGTTCTCATAACAGTTTTCAAAATCTGGCTTTTTAAGTTCAAGTTCAGCATTAGCCGCACCATTTATTTCTGCGTTACTGTTAAACAACTTTCCCTTTTAATTTGGTTCAGTTTTTGGAAATATCCTGAAATCACAAGTTGCTAGATCCTGGGAATATTGTTATGGTCGTATTTTTTCGATGTCATACGACAGTAACGTTATCTTTCTAGAGGTTGGTCCTTTACAGAAAAATGTCCCGAATTTCGTTTGATCATAATATGATTGCCTAGCAAGAGAACTTTTGTTACTCCCCTCGTAATTTAGTTAATTTTTCTATTTCTATCGTACAAGTTCATTCACTTTGATTTATATTTATTGACGTTCATACCGACGAAATACAGGAAAATTCCTATTCAACTAGAAATTGTAATAAAAAATCAATTTGTTTATTAGAAAATGTGGTTTTCCGATTGTTGAACGTCATTATAATGTACATATGTAGTGTACACTATATTTATAGCTAAATTGGTCAATTTTCTAAATGATGAGACTGGAAATAGATAGGTGGGTTGTAATCATAATGTAATAATAGATGGATTTATAATATGATCGTGTGATGGTGTAACTTAAACAAAATTTCGAGTAGTCAAACTGTTTGACTACATATTTTATTGTCCTTCTTGCTTGCTTTGACGTTGAGAAAAAATAAGGAGAGAGGTTGAGATCCAACATTTTCTTCCCAAAATTCGATTAATGAAGGCCGTGGAATAACACTGTAAAATATTTATAAGCAGCAAAATACACTCAGGAATAAAATTCTTACCTGTTTGGCCTTTCCCAAGAGTCTTTTCCAGTCGGTATGGCCCAACATATTGATAACTTTCCGTCGGCGCATTATTTTCTTTCTGCATTTTATCCAGAATTTTTCTATTTTGTAAATCCTCCAATATATCCTTGTACAAATTATAGCTATCACCACCACCCGTACCACCTTCCACGATTAATATCAATCTTATTTAATTAATACAATAAAAATTATAATACAACACTTATTTTGTTTTATCTATTTTATATTAATATCTTCACTTGTATTTGTTAATATTTAAATTAATTAATTTATTAATAGTTAACAATATATTATGTTATGATTATTTAATTATTATTATTTAATGCTGATGTTATTTTTTAATTTTTGTTTTAATTTTAAATTTAATTATATTATTATTCAATTTTTTCAAATTCATAATTTTTATTTTATTTTTGTCTATTTATCTTTGTCATAAAACTTCTGATGTTAACTGAAATGAAAATGGAAAAAAAAGAAAATAGAAGTACAATTTTATTTTTTATTATTATGTTACGTTTAATGATAATAATATAGAACCTTCGTTTAATTTGTATTATTAAAATACAAATTTATTTTTCTATTATATTATTTTACTTCGTTTTGTAATTTTGTTATTTTATTGTTTAATGAAAAATATTATTAGAAATTGGGTTTGGTACAAAAATTCTGAATGATTTGCAATTAAAATTTTACTTATGTTACCTGGCACTAGAAAATAATTAGTTTTTACCATTCAACGCCAGATCTTCAGGAAGAAAAAATCAACACATGTCGCTCAAAAAAACCATGTATCTTTTTACGAAGAAAAGATACTGTATTTCTTTTTGCTAGATAAGAAGGTAAAAGGAAATAATGCAAATAACCAACTAACCAAGAAAGAAAACGTTTGTGACACCTTAAAGATGTAATAATTTCAATGAAGTAACTTTTCCACACATGTTGGTTAATTAAGTTTTAATTGGCCCTCAATGTCCCAAACTTATATCTGCAGCGCAGATCTACATTGCTGGTTGGTTTTATATTTACATTTATAGTCAAAACAATGACGTTCTTTTGAAACATAACACTTTTATTTTAATCTAACACTTTTACATCAACCCTATAAACAAATAAAGATAAAGGAATGTCTATTATATGTCTGAACCTTTATAGGTTATGTTCATTTATTTTATTTTGTTTTGTATAAAAAGAAATGAAATTTGAATTTTAAATAAGATACTTATGAAATAAGAAATTTCAAATAAAAGAATATTTTTTAATAAGAATATCATATACATTTAACATTTCTTAAAAAAACATGCAAAGCAATTGTCTGTGTTATATAAAAGAAGATAAGCAAAATTTCGTCTTATTTATTGTTGGTTGCCAATGTGATCAAGATAATACGGTATTTGATAATACTGGGAAGATATTTTTGCGTACTTCTGTTATTTAAACAGAAGTGATAATGGCAAGAATGATAATAATAATCGAAAGAAGTATGGATGTAACTAAGAAACCGCCATACATACAAAGATGTTTATGTCCGATGACATTTTCATTGGAATTGAACATAAGACGACAAAAATAATGGGAATGATGAATATCATTTCTTATCGATTTTTTACTTGTGTAAAGTAGATTTTACTTACTATATATGTCTAACTGCACAGCTTGATGAATGGCCTTGATGAATGAAAAGCGGTTCTGTAGTGGGGATACACCAAGGTCAAGAGGATATAATCATTATTTTGTAGTGCTTCTGTATTTGAATTATAGATATGATAAGGCAAAAAATTGTCATTTTCAAGATAATCAGATATAAACTAGAAATTTGTTGTTGTCTCGATAAAAAGGGATCCGCCTACGCACAGCTTGAGAAATAATATAAATAAACGATTTAATTAATAAATGAAAATTGGGTATAGCAAGATGGTTGATGACAGTCAACAAATTTTTTATTCGATACTAACCGAGTTTGTGGACAAAAGAAATTAAGTATGCAAGAAAATTTTAATGGTTATGTATACATTTTCCAGTAGGAGTTGCAAGCCTGTATACTTGATCAAATTTGGGTTTATTATGATTTTCTAATTCTTTCTTGTATATAGCATAATTTACATAGCTTGAAAGTTATAAATATATTAGCGAATTTGGTCACGTATTTATGTAGTACAATTAATTTCGTTTTGTCTAGACGGACGGATAATTTCAAACAATTGCCATAATATTGAGTTATGTATACAAAAGTGAATATGTGATTTACCGCAGTTAGACATTCTAAAACTACAGTAATTTATGATGGCAGCATTATACTCTATGTGATATATTTTAACCTATGTTTGATGTATTTGTGCAAAAAACACTAACAAAGTCAAAATCACCGACGTCAGAACCAATATTCGACGTCAAAATATTTTCATTCTGTAAGATGGACATAACGAATACATATTATCAATTATATCAATCACAATTACTTGCAATAAAACACAATGATGTGAAAATGAAAATGATGGAGATAAATTTTGTAGTCTAATAAAATATTGATGGAATGGATTGGGGTTTTGTCTTTTTTTCCAATAACATAACGTCCTTGATGTTTCTTTATATTAAAACAAATGTATTGTTTCCTACAACAATAAATATTGACAAAATGTCAAACAATATACCGTTGGTATGTCAATCATAAATTCATAAAATAAACGGAATGAATTTCATACTGTGTCGGTGTTTACGAGTATGTATCTATCTAATATAATTTTCTTGCGTAGGAAGTAAAAATGTTTTTCATCTTAACGACCTTTGCTTTGGTAATTGGTAACAATCATAAACAATTTGTTATTCCGTATTTGTATAAAGTGTGTGCATTTGTTGTTTGGTCAAATTGATTTATGTATTCACATTTTTGTGATATTTTGTTTAAAAAAAAAAAAAGCTTTTAGGATTTCGTGGAAGCTTATTAACTTGAATATTGTTTCAGAGAATTTATAAATTTTAGGCGATTAGTTTCTGTTATACAACAAGAAACGGTACTCTAATTGAATATTACACAAGCGAATATTATTAAATTTCCCAACAACAATTGAAAATTTGTTTCGATTTTAATTTAACAATAACTTTGTCAGATATACATTATTTATGTATTCTTGTTTTACTAGGAAAAACCATTTTCCTTATAAATTTCCGAATTTGATATACATCCATACGTACATACATATTTATGTATTGAAATAAATAAATAAATAAATGTTTGATATATGTTCGTCGTAACGTCGACTTTATTTATTATATTTGCATTTAAATAATTTACTTGTTTTTCATTGTTTTCATTCTCATGATATATTTATTTGCTACTAAATTATTCGGAAAATTAATAAAAAATTTCATCTTGTTGTTTTTAAACAAAGATCAACAAATTTATTTCCAAACATCCGAGGCTACTCGTAAACGCAATATAATTATTAAATAGCTTACTTAAGAAATAAGTAAAAGGTGGAATGACGTATGTATGTTCCTATATGTGTTATATTTATACTGGTACTTGATAATTTATGAGTGAAATGGTGGTAAGAAAAACCATTTGTCTGTCGATACTATAATATATACATCCTCATAAAGAATTCTTAAATATTTGGTAATTTAGTTAAAATATACTGTGTTATATACTGTTTATATGGTTAGGGGAACATTCTCCTCTTGTTCTACCATAACTTGACGAAAGTTTTAAGCAGTGTTGGGCGCGTAAATTACACGATGTAGTTTACACAGTTATTTACATGTAATTTACGTGTAAATTACACAAGTTATTTTTACATTACGTAATGTAAATAACGACTTTTTCATGACAAGGGCGCTATCTATTATATAATTTAATAACTAATAATTTAATTATTGTAAAAATTGACTGTGTAACGTTACAAATAAAACAAAAACAAATTAATATGTCAAAATTAGTTGATATCGTTTTGATAAAAATAAACGTAAGTATGTATTAGCATTGGTAATATCTGTTTTTTTAAATTTGAACACAGATGGCAGTGTAGATACATAAATAAACTTTGCTTAGAATTTGTAGATAACTTAAAGTCTAAAATAATTTTGATTGACGTCTAAATGAACGGTTTGATTGATATTTATGTTGCGTATAACCAGAGCCATGTATTGGGCGAAAATTTCTTTGAAAGCAACCAATAGTCTCGAGGTAGTCAGTAAAAATAATTGCTCATTTCAAAGAATGATTCCATCATTATTTGGCCACACCAATATATACGGCAGATAATATGAATACGCGGCAAAATTCGCCAATATATTTACTTTTATACTAGAACCTTACAAGCATTCTAAAATTCCAACAAATCTATTGATCTCATGAAAGGAAGCAAAATGTAAATGGAGTGATTGAACGTTCTCTTATTTTTTGGTCTGTTGGTCTTTACAGCTGTGAGAAATTATAACCAGATGCGTTGCGGTTATCAGTTTTTTTTTATATTAAGCTTTAATTGTGTGCAGGGCGAACTTTTAGACAGTCCTAGCTCCTTGTAACTGTCAGAGCTCCTGCACCCAACGCGCGTTATACATTAGTTATGCATTAGTTATCACTAATTACATCGGGGCAACTGAAGAATATAAGAATATAAAGCCGTGGATCGTGTTTTATTATGCTACTCCATTGCTGTGAAATGTTTTCGCGGTCGTATCTCGTGTGGGATGAACGTTAGATGTAACCTTACCAGTAAGTGTAGCAGGAAAGAACGGGAAGTGATGACATTAATAGTCGGAGGACAAAGTATCAAAATCGTATAAAAAATACTTAAGCGTATACTAGACTCCATACTTAAAGAATAACTACAAGTTTAGTCGTGGAATGGAATCAATGTATCGAGTCTGTTCCCATAGAGTATGATGCCTTAGAGTATTTTAGCACGGTATCCAAGAAAGCAGTAATGGTTTTAAGCGAGTATAGTTCTGATTAATCTACTTAAGTTAATACTTAAGTAACTTAAGTTAATACGTAAATACTTAAGTTTATACGTACATTTTATTGTACTCGTTTTTCAGCTTTGGACTGTTTTATAACTATTTCCAACCATTTATACACTATTTCCAGTTATTTTTCAGAGTTTTCACGTTTTTGACATATTTTATATAAATAACACGTTTTTGCTGTAATTTACGTTATTTACATGAAATTTATATAACGTTTTTTACTTGTAAAGTGCCCATCACTGGTTTTAAGTGATTTACAGTACCATTTTGCTAATATTTTACACTCATTTTTGAGGGCGCATTTTATTAACTCTTAGACTAATTTTGTTAATTTTTTAAAGTGGTGTAAAATTATTAAAATTAATTTTATTAACGGAAACATTACCATTTTATATTTACCTTGAAATTTAAATACTATTTTTAATGTATAAATTGTACTATATAAAGTTCTGGATTAATATCGCTGACCAAACAAATGAATGATAAACACAACTTGCGCCGGACGAGATTAAATGTATATGAGGATTACAGCAGAGGCAGTCATGAAGCAGATCTTTTTACAGTTGTAAACAATAGATCTCTACTGTAAGGAGTTATCGCTCCATACAATAACCTCTTAAAGTTTAAGTTTTATTTATAATTAATGCTGAAAACAGATGGTCAGAATTTCTGCCAGCAGCACTGCTTATAGCAGTTCCAGCATAATACTTTAAAATTTTAATTAATATAAGGTTGGTCTTAATTGTATCCAAATAATTGATCAATAGTTTTATCCTTATGTTAAAAAGTTTTTATAACTACTTTCAAGTTTTTTAAAATTTTAATTCAATTGTTCGTTAATTAAATTATTTGAAGTGTTCGAATCTTGCTTTGTATATTTTAATTCATAAGATACAATTTTGAGCTTAAAGATTTTTCCCAGCAATTTAACATTTCGCTGATTCGGGTGTTTCTTTAAAGCAATAGAAATTCAAAATTACAAATCCATTGGTTAACATTAAATATAATATACTTCTCACCTTTTCAATCTTTCAAAATCTTTCCATACATTTAGTCATCAAATTTTTATATAATAAATCATGATAGATAAATTGAAAATTCTAGAAACTTCCTATCTTGAAGAGTGGATGTGGAGAGCGCCTAAATTCAGTATTGTCCTAATCATTCCTGTATCACAGTGACATTTGGTTAGAATACTAAATAATTTAGTTAAGGCCAACATTAAAACGTGATATTCTACTGTCAATTTCCTAATAAAAATTAATAACTGGGTAGTATTATTTTTATCAGTGATTTATTCCATTGTAATAGAAAAATAGCACCGGTTACTCTGCGCACTTAACGGGTCGTCCATTAGAAAATGTTTCATGACTGTGATTTGTGTTCAATTTTGTTTGGAATATTGTTCTTAGATATTTTTTCTACCTTATTCTGAACATGATATTTAGTTATAATAATTTTCATAATTATAGTTGTTCTCTAGAATGATACTTCGACATTATGTTTGCCCTCATCATCTTGTCAACTCATATTCATTATCAATTTTTGCAACAAAATAATTTTGTTACGTGTTGAATTGGTTAAAATTTCCTTTTCTCTGGTTTATATGTGTATATGTACTTATATTTCGTAGCCGAATAACAAATTATGGATCATTGATTTTGATAGGCAATTTTGTGTTCCAGATTTACCAAAAGAGAAATATAAAAATCCCTTTACAATTTGTCCTTTTATAGCCACCCAAAAATTAGAAAATGAAAACATATTTTCCCTATGTAAATGCGTACATGTACGAGTGTATGGTAGATAGTTTTCTCCCTTTTTGTCCTTTGATCTATATAAATTATATACTATGTGAAGGATACGAGAGCTCACATAGCACATATATCTATGTACATATTCATTCAGATTTGTTTTCGAATGCCATAATATTTTTATAGCTCAAACCATTTATTTATTCATAGTGTAGTAGAACAAATAAAAATATTTAGATTAAGTTAATTCTGGCAGGATATTACAAAAAAAATATTTATGTTTTTGGGAAAACTTTTTAATAAAAAAAATCAGAAATAACAAAAAATTTGTTGTCATTTAAAAACGGAAAAACAGGAAATGAAACAGGAAATAAATTTATAGAAGTACACGCAATGTGTGGAAAACAAATTTCGGTTATATAGTTAGTGGTTTATTATAGGTTGTCTTTGGTCGTCCAACGGTTTATTTATTTTTTTTATGCGGTTTTTGTTGTTGGTTCCCGCGTCGACGATTCGTTGTAATTAAAATAAATTTTTGATGCATGAAGCAAAATTACATTACGAGTTAATTTGGTTGGTGATGGCTGTGATGATTTTGTTACTGCGTGTGTTGATGTGGGAATATTTGTAAATAATTAATATTTTCATTTAATTGGAACAATATTTTGGTATGTATACGACTAGTAAACTAACACATTATGAATGTGTTCTTTACATAAACAGAACATAGCAATTACTTTATAAAATTTTATAATTTACGAAGCAGAAAATTCATTACCATCATTAATATATTTACAGTCATAAACCTATTAGAAAATTAAATTTTGTTTCAGAAGGTTGTTTATCTTAAGTAAACCAACTTATTTAAAAGTTTAGATTCTAAAATTTAAAAATTAATGTGTAAAAAATCGTAAATTATATATATATATATAACAAAAAAGTCGTTTAAAAACATTTTAAGTGGTGCTTTCAGTTGCATCCTTCACAGCCTGGAAATTGTTTTGTATTATATACTTTGTTTTAGGTATTCGAGGGTTAAATTAATCAAACTCGGAGGGCTAAAGTTTTTTCGGTTTACTAGTTCATATGTTCTTATCATTGCCTCTTCTGAAAAATTCCCAATTATACATTTCCAAGAAAAAGCACCCAAGATAGTTTCTCACCATTATAAATATCCGAGTAAAACCGATTTTAGCTTCGGTTTCTTTAAATACGACTATGGGCTTATTTCTTTATTATTTCTATTAACTTCTAAAAATAATTATGACTGTTGTAATTTGCCAAAGTATTCAACACATGCATTGCTGATTCAACATTCATTCGCACCAGAAGATCTCGAAGACCGTTTCAATTGCCAAAATTGTACGTCCTAAAAGTGTTATTGATATGAGGCTAACAACATTCTAGAAATCATCATTAAAAATCATACAAGAGCAATATAAAATGGACACTATCATATAATTGCTTCTTTTAAAATTTGGGCTTTGATTCAATCATGTACGCCAAGATACAAGTATGAATAATTAACATCGTTTCCAGTTCATTGAATATTAACCAAGTTATTTTTGTTATGCTGCTAAACTTTTCTTAAGCCACGAAATTTTTATTAAACCACGAAATTCTGTTGAAACTAAAATGTATTTTTAATATTCTAATCGAGCATTGAATTGATGTGTTATACAACCACAGCTGGCGTAACCGAGTTTTGTATTTTTGGACCTACTACCAACAAATATCTAATACTCCTATACTAAGCATATTGTCGATCAAGATTGAATTCGAAGATTTAAAACACATTCTTCAAATTGGGCTTATACATATGACCTTATTTTTAACTCAACGAAATTCAAAGTGTTACATATGTATCTACATACATAAAAAAAAGTTGATCTACCTTATATTCGTGTTGAAGTCAACGAGACAATCGAATATTTTGATGTAGCCAAGATTTGCCAGTTAACCATTTTTGTATATTTCGACATCGGTTTAAATAGAAGATTGAACATTGTATTTAATTATTTCAGCAAGTTTGTCTAAAACAAAACCTGATTTGAAAATTTGACCCCTATTCTAAGACTCTGTTAAACTGTAATGTTCTACTTGAAAGGAGTTCAAATTTGTATAAAGGTAGATAAATTAAAAACAATCTTCTTATCTTCAAGCATACACTGAACCACTCATTATAACAAATTTTAGTGACAAACATATTGATTAATATTTGTCGGTGTTTTTATTGTTATTTTGTAAAAATTATTTCATTCTGATAATTTATTTTCATTTCGAATTAGAATATTACAGTTACGAGTTTTCAACAAAAATATATTTTTTTATTATTCTTAATGAACATTATTCTTAACAATATTTTATCACTATGATAAACATGTATTCTATATGATAAATTATCAGTTTTTTTTAAATGGTCTAACTGATCAGTTTGCTATCAAAGTGAACATCAATCTAGATTGATAAAAAAATAGAAATTTGCAAAAATGGATATTTCGCGTACATTCTTGTAATTCGCTTGCACTGAACGTATTCGACTCAAAGTATACATATATTAACTACACGTCAAATCAGGTAACATACGTCTGAATAAATGGATTTGATCTATTCTATCGCACAGCTATTTAATATGACGTCATCCAACAAATCGAAACCGACCAAAGCAGAATTACAACTACAACACTAAACAAAATAGCAACACGAATTATATTACAGCTCCGGTAGAGAAACCTACAATAAAAATGAAAATACATTCACAGGAGATAGATCTTAGAAATAAACAAAATCCCTACTCCCAAACCGGCCTTAAAAACAAAATGAGGAACTCATTATAATAACTGGGGGTATAGAGGGGGAAGTTCCAAAAGAATGTTCCCTTCCCGGAAGAATGTTCAAAATTATGAAAGCTTTTTCTTTTATAATATATTTTTAATCATGTATTTTTATGTATTTAAATATTGACCAGTTTGAACCAAATTTTTTTTCAGTGTTAAATAAGGAAAATACTAATTTGTCCCAGAAATAGAAACCGGCTTAAAGATATTGTTGCATTATTTTAAAGGCCTGGCGAAGATAACCATTTATTTTCAGTTAGGAGGTCAAATATTTTGCATCACATAGATAGTTAAAACCAATCCCAGAAAGTTGACTTAGTAACAAAAATTGACCACACCACCCTATCGTCTTAAGACGTTACTATGGTTTAAGAAATATTTTCATACTATTTTTAATACGTCAAATTAACGTATGTATATAAATGTAATTACATCAAAACAATATTTTTTTCGTTTCCAGATCCGTTGTTTTCACACTCCTTGCGCCTCAATTTCTTTTATCATATATACAGAAAATGAAATTAAACGGAAGAGAGTAAATCCTTATTTATATTCAACGGAAATAGAGAAAGAGAGTAGTCACGTCCAGTATACGTATATAGAATACATTTTGCTAGAATCGTATTCGCATATTATTTTGTGATAGGAGGACGGTTGGATAAAAATAAATAATTTAATAATAAACATATATATGTATAGTATTTTTGGTGAAACCTGGAAAAAGTAAATTTCCGTACAGGTATGGAGGCCATATAATGATTTTACTTGAAATATAAATTTCATAAATGTATAATGACCTAGCGCTTTCTTTTTTAGTTTTGAATATGTTAATAATTTATAACTTATGACAGCTTAGAATCAAATCGACCGTGGATGTTGATCGGCGTTGGCGACTGTATATAGCCTAACATCAAATCGACTAAAATGTTAAAAAAACAAATCAAATCATCTTCCATGATTAAGACAAACAACAACACGGCGACACAATCTTATCTCATTATGTATGATGACGTATATCCATATAACTTTCTTACAATAGATTTAGTAATTTTTTGCTGGATCTGTTTCAGTTTCGTATTTTTAGATTTCCAATTATTTGTCATCACACATTAAAAGGAACGACACAATTCGAGTATATATAGCAAATATATAAAAAAAAGTTTTTCTCTCATTTTTCTTAAGAATTGGGTACTGTGCAAAATAAGAACGTTTAAGATAAATAATAGTTAATAATTATTAGACGTACGTATGTAAGTTATTTTATTTCTAGTTTTCATTTCCATCCTGAGTCAAAATGACATGAAACAAGAAAATTAAGTTTTTGTGTTGTCGTTGTCGCTGTTGTGTGTGCACACCACCATAGATTCTTCTATCCGTTGTACCATGTGCGCAAAATTGTAATATAATGATGACAAAAAGAAAAATTGTCAAGTATAATGGGAAAATATAAATAAATAAAAAACTTTTTTTAGTTTCTTCTTGTTTCTGTATTTTGCAAAATGACAATAAAAATTTATTGGCAATGAATCACAACAACGACGTATGTAAAAAAAATAGGGTTAAGATTTGTTTTTCCTATATATCTGTGTTGTTGTTTCCTATATATTTATGTTTTTGTCATAATTTTTATTTCGTTATCTACCTCCTTGAGGAAATCAAATTCAAAGTGAAAAAAAGCGAAATAATCGTACATGGAAAAAGAAGAAACCGAAAAATGTTGATGAAAAATCATTATATTAAATAAAATATTTGTGGGTTGATTGCGAACAAAATATACTTTTGTAATTCAATTTGAATAAGTTTGGATTAAGATTTGTTGTTTTGAAGCATTTTTGGTTTGTCTTTGAAGTATATAAAGGTATTTCTTGTTTTTACGTAGAATATGAGGTATGATATTTTTTATATATGCGATGCGGGCAAATCTGGGGCGTGATTAAACATACTTAAAATAACATACTTTTGTCGAAGATGATCAATGGCTACCTGTACAGAATGTTACCTAAAAGTGGTAGGGAAAGATTCATGTTTCTCTCTAAATTTTAAAAATTTATAGCATTACAGATTATTGGTGTAAATCGAACAATAAATAGACTCGCCCACTGTGGATAGAAGTTTGGGCCACCCAATTTTGTATGGTCTCTCAATTTGTGAACGAAATACCCAGTGTGGGTGTAGGAACATACTATTATTAATGTCTGTCTGTATTGATGAGTTATATAGTGGAATTGGAATAATGGATTGAGATTGATATAGTGTAATTCATGTAGGTAGTCAGTAATGACGTTATATTAGATATTTTAATGACATAATTGTGATATATTCATCTAACGTGAAATATATATTGGAAAGTATTTTAATAGAGTTCAACGGCTACATACGTTATATTCTGAACTCAATGTTTTTCAAAATTTCAGTTAAGTATGGGTTTTCTATAAGATCGTCCTTTAGAAGAGAATAATTTATAATAGAAGTAGATTTTTATTGTCCCATTGGGTATTTGCCATTCTAATGAAACTTCCCGTACGCATGGTTACTCATGAAAATTTTGTTTAAAACATGAGATGTTCATTTTTGTGTATAGAAATCTAATTTTTTGATTCGCTGACTTTATATGGAAATTACAATACAAAATATTAAAATAAGTCTTAAAGTTATTAAGGACTTCTAACGAGCTTAAAGTTCAAGTTTGCTTCAACCAAATAAAATCGTATAAATAATTATTTAAATGTTATAATTTTGCTTTCTCAAAACGTTGTTAGTTTCGTTTTTTAGTAACTTTAATTAAATAATCAAATAATGCGACGAGCAATTCAAATAAACTAACACGATAAAATAATATAAGAAAATCGATTGACCTCTTAGCTATACGTATTAGTAGTTTAATCGATATAAATACTATTGTCAGACGATATATAAATACATGTATGTATGCAATACAATTCTTTATTTTATACAAAACACATACCAAATTATAATTCAAAGACATTCACCTTGTTATCAAATTCATACAGTTAGATGTGCGGCAAACCAAACTGCCATTCCACATATAATAGAATTTTCCACCAAATTAACTTTATATACCGAGGAGTACGTATACTATTTAAAACTAAGACAATGAACTTAGCATTTTGCACAATTCAAGCAAATGTTATAAAATCAATTTTATTTCATAAAATTTTACCACCCTGTCACCATTTGACAAATAATTCACACAACTAAAAAAATAGAAACATCAAATAAAATTATTGATTTTTCCAATTTCTTGTTACAAAAAATGTATATACAAAATAAACGTTGAATCGTTCGTTCCTTAAGACCTAGTGAATTTATATTAGCCATCAAACTAGTTTTTGTTTCATATTTTATGCCACCATATTCAGGATGGGATGAGGAGGTAAGCACGACGACATGAAATGCGTGTATACCATCGTAGTATAATACTCAGTTTCATAGGGCAACACTATTTCAGTATGTCATATGTTTTTGCAAAATGGTATTAAAATTTTAAAATTAATATTATAATATACTAACATAAAGGATATTAAAGCACGTATACATTTAATCCTTTTCATAATGGTATCCTTTATTTACTATCGGCTTAATCTTATAAACAAATCACAAATTATTATTATTTTTATTTTATTTTTTTAATACAAACAACACGATTATTTTTTTTTTAATCAAACTACTATAATTAAACTTTTTTAAATCATTCAATTATTCACAAACTAAAAACAAATGAAAAAAGCACATTTTAGCAAATTAAAAAAAATTGTATTATTTAAAATAGGACACATTTCTTTTATACAAGTCATTATAACAGAATAAAATATGTATGCATATCCTTTTTTTTATTACTGTGTGTAAATTTTTTTATGTCAAAATATAATCCACCGCCATATTTGTTAAGGAAAATCGATAAACTGATTTTTCTTATTTTTTCTTTTAAAATTTATTTTTCACCGAATATTATCTAACTTAATATTAAACATTTATTATAAATAATTTTTTTTTATTTTACTGGACTCATTATTTAATTTAAATTTATTTAATAATTTTATTTATTGTTTTTATAAGCAACCAAAACGAAATTATATAAAATAAATAAATAACGAACGTAAAATAATAATAAAAATTTGCCGAGCACAAAAAATACCAACGAATAACTCACTTCGCAGTGAAAATATTTTTTATTGTTTTCTTGTAAAATTGACAGATAATGACTGAACAGTTTGGTGAGGGTGTGATGCTCGAGAAAGAGGAGGCGAAAAAAAAGGATATTTATATTATTCTTTTCGCTTTTCCATATAGACGTGACTGGAAAGAGACGACAACTATGGGGGTAATATTTTGAATGCGCATGTCTGTTGCGTGACTCATTACAAGATATTGTGTAGTATTCTACTATGCTGACTGAAGCGGTACAAATTTTGAGTTTATTATTTTTTTTTGAAAGCGGTTTATTGGAAAACATGTCACATGGTGTATATTAAGGATAACCGAATATTTTGTTTTCATATAGGGAAACTGTTTTATCGACATGGAAGAACTAGAGTATTAGTATTGTTTGTTAAAATGTATGTATTACCTTAATGGAATGATTTATAGATGGCAGCATTATTCCATTATTTCAATTTTCATAAACGTTTTACAGTAGCAGTTTAATAGTTATGTTATTGTTTAGACAGTCCTCAAATTATAATATATAAAAGGAGAGCCATATCTCTCTATAATAGCAATTATTCGTGAATTGATTGATAGGTACTAAGCACAGTTTACATAAAACGATAGTTAAGAATAGGAAAATATATTAGTTAGCACAGGAATCAATAACAATTTAATTAAATAGTTTTATTAGACGTTCAAGCCAAGTATCATAGAGTAAGACATCACTTTATCCCAGAACAGTACATTACTAATTTAGTAAACTGAAAACTCCAATGTTGATCTCCATACTGCAATTTCAGTAATCATTATGTATAATCTACGTCTATGGTTACCTAACATACACATGAAAAAGCATTTTCTTTAAGACATGTAATACGCCTAACAGAGTATCCAAGAAACATACGAGAGCACACAAGTCTCGAAGGACTTGTCCGCTCTTCAATAAACAAAGCATATAAAAGAATCAAGCATGCGTTAACAACAGATACTACCAGACGCAGCAGTCACTCGAAAGTCACTATCCAACTACCAACACAAACTTTTGCTTAATCAGCAAAAATCAAAACACTCACATTATGAAAGCCGCAAGCCTGCTAGTTTCCTAGTTCCTGCGAAAGTGAAATTACACGCTGAAATTACAATTGTTCCCTATTCGCCAGCTTTTTAAAACCCAACGCGAAAGAATACATAATTATTTGGGATGACCTGACGGTACCTGATATTCAACTTACTCGCTAATAGATGTAATCATTCGCACAAACAATGCAGTACCGACTGATCCAACCAACCTAAGCATACACTTCAATTCGCATGCATCCCTTCCTCATGCTCATCAATATAACTTAAAACAAAACAAAGTTCTCACATCCAGAATTCCGAAATAAAGAGAGAAAATAGTAAAAATGATCATGATGTGTTAACGGTATCAAAGAGTAAAATGCAAAAAATATTTTGAAACCCATCGTACAATCAATATGGTGTATTCAAAAACTCGTGAAGTTTTTGGTCTATGGCGGATCGCGTTAATTCATATATTCAATGTTTCCTATCCGTCTGGTTCGTAAATCTTTGTATACTGTTGCTTTCCGATTCTTTCCACAGCAAATCTATTGTTCAGTTTAAGCGCCTCAAGCAGATCGTCCTAGTTCATTGGTCTGCCAGGATCATTCTGAAACCTCATGTTCGTTTTTGTTAGAAAATTAAGTTAACTTGAAGTTAACTTATCGCCAATTGTTTCGATGCAAAAGTTCACGCTCCGTGGTCTTTGCCAAACTAACAATATCGTCTTTCAACATTCGTAAAACTGTGTATTCCAGAATCATTAAAAATTGCAAGAGAAGAACAATGTGGGAATCAAGAAACAAACAAAAATAAAATAAATGAGGATGGTGGTAACTCTGAACTATGCTCCCAGGAACCGCTTTTTAAACTTTGGTTTAAGTTAAACTGTACCAGTCATTTTCTTAACTTACCGTGCGGTTAAAATATTTTACAAAGTTTTTTGTCTATTGAACATAGTGTTTTGTTTGACTGGGCATTAAGTCAGTGAGACAACTTAATCGAACCACGAAGCATATTATATATTGTTGTTCAGGAACGAGCTATCTTATATAGCATACATTTTATTGACTTTTCATGCTGTATTATGACTTTCATGCATTCTTATATCCTTTTGAATCACTAAGGTTTATAACTTATTGAGGTTATTAACCTCGTTGTTTTGAATAAACAACTTTAGCATAGAGAAAGTTTTCGAAAAAAAACAATAATAATAAATATTTAAGTTTTTCTGTCGATTCACTCTGTTACAACCATCTTACGGAGAATAGCAAAACTAAGCAAATAAAATCCGATACACAGCTTGCAAAAAATTACAATTTGTTTTATTTTCCCATTGCATACTAATGAAAGTATTGCAATTTGGGCGGCGAGTGGATAGTAACGAATTTAAATCTAGATGGTGGACGCAAAACTGAGGTTCACAGAAGGTATTCTTTAAAAGGTTACTTATATAATTAAACATATACAACGGAGGCAGTAAAGAAATTCACTAACCTTTTGTTGAGTTTTTCTCATTACAGTATAGTCTTAATAGAAGTAAGAGATGTATCTCTGTTGCAATCACAACCAATTTTATAAAACACTTTGATTTATATATAATTTTCATAATTTTTTTATTTTCAGGATTTGTTTTTATTTTTTTTTCAAAAGCTAAAGCTATTTCTTCAATTCAACATTTTTTAGGATTTTTTATATAATATATAATTTTTAACAAATTAATACATTTACAAAATATTTAAGTAATACAACAACATTGACAACCACAATACATATAATTGTACATTAGAGAAAAGTATTTATAAATTGGTGTTTTGAAATAAGCTTGTATCGTTCTATTAAAGATTGATTTTTTAAAATATTTGGGATCAATTTTTGCTTGCTTCTGACATAACATTTTAACATTTTCTTTTAATTATAAGGCCACGAACCATTTTGATATATGTATTATTATTATTATTAGTTGGAGGATACAAAATTAAAGATAACATGCGAATAGGGAAGACAAATAAGTATATACAATTTTTTGATAAATAATAGTTCCAAATGCTTAAAATTGTGCGCAATTTTTAGATTTTATCAACATATGTATATATTGGCCGTACTTAGTGTTGCATTACTTTATATTTTAAATCAACAATTCATCAAATCACTTTGCACTTAAAATAATGTTCTCTAACAATTTATCATTTTTAAATTGTGTATATAATATATAATTTATTTATTTATTAATATATAATTATATAATGTCATTAATAATGATTAATGATAATAATTGTAGTTTCATTCCTAAAATTATAGAATGTGTCATTCAGAACAACCTTTGTTATATTAAATTTCATAACTTTATATGAAGATTTCTATGATTTATTTTCAAAAAAAATAACAAAAAACATTGGTCATCAATCCAATTATCAACAAAACTTATATATACTCGTATATGTATATAGTCAAATTACAATAATAAAATATTATTAAAAAAACTTTTTCAAAGATAAACAGAAAGATTTCAAAGTGATCAAGTAAAATAACTGCACAGGACTGTCAAACAAAACAAGCGTGACCTTCCATCTAGCGTGGAAGATAGCACAAACAAAAATTGAGCCAGGACCTGCCTGCCGCTCCAACAAACATTATATCTATATGCACTCGAGTTTGCATATAGTGTGTCCAGCAGATATTTGAACCATGTCACTGCATTAAAACTAAATCATTCGAGCTTGTTTGAAAAAGTAGCAAAAAATATTTGTTTTTAATGTATAATTATTACAATATAAATTTTTGTTATTATTTTTAAATAACTAATTTAATTAACGCGCGCGCAAGTATCAAAAATTGGTTTTAATTATTAATTTATATTTTATATAAATTTTTTTTTTGGTTTAACAAAATACTTAAAAGCTAAGTTAAAAAATCTAACAATTTATTAAAAAACACAAAAATAGTTTTTATAATTATAGTCGAACTAAAATAACTAATTATTTTAAACTAGAAAGGATTATAAATTAATTAAAAATTAAATAATTGATTGCTTTGTTTGTTTCAAATAATTACGTTTTAGGAATTTTATGTTTAAATTCGATAGTACAATTATTAATAGGTAGCTATTGAGATGGTGATTTAGTCATGATTGCTTAATATGATGCTTTATGGTGGAGGTCTTCTTATACATAATAACATTTATAATTATTTTTTAGCGATCAATCTAAAATATAAATTCATAATTAATTTAATATTATGAATAAATTTACCTTTTAAAATATTTAAATTTACCTTTTTGAACCGCGTTTAGGACTAACAGGTGGCGTATTAACCGGTGTCGGTGGTGCTGATCCGCCTGTTGAATCTTTCGAAATGGAAAATGTTGAGCCAACAAATGAGTGCCGACCAGCTGGATTAAAACCTAAATATATCGCTGAACCACCTGTCGGTGCCACATTACAAGGAGTTTGACCACTAGATAAATCAACACGTGAACCATGGACGGATGGTGGTGCAGATCCCGTATATGATTTAAATCCACTCGGCTTCGAACTATAATTCGCCCTCATGTTGCCAACCGTACTTGAACTACGATGTAATGATCCGGCATTACTCTTATTATTGCCATTGTCCTTTTTGCTGTTGGTAGTAGTCGTCGAAGTAGTACTAGTAGTTGTGGTGGTGGTTGTGCTAGTTGTTGATGTAGCGGTTGTCGTAACATTCTTTTCATCATCTTTTTTCTCCTCACGTTTATTATTATTATTATTATTGGTACTGCTATTATTACTACTACTTATACTAGTTGGATTATGTCGAGGACTATTTTCATCTATTCGATTTATATCACTATTCCGTAAGTTACTACCACGACGTTGTTCAGCGGGTGATGATTGTAACGATGATGTTCCAGGTATTTCATCGATACGTGAGCCGCGATGTGAACGCGGTGTATTATTGTAGCGTGGTGATGTGGGACACGATTGTGATGTTTTCGGACTGGGCGCCAACCTTGACGCTGAACGTATTGATGCACTACTTGTTTTACGACGAAACAATTTCGATGGATCGGTTCGGCACATACCTGGAATTGAGTGAAATAGTTTTTGTTAATATCCATGCTGATTCGTAACTCAAACTTCTATTTAGAACGTAAACAATATTTACGGAAAGCAAAAATTTTTTATTGTGTTTGCGTGCAAGCGTGGATGTCTTTGGTACTGAAGAAATTGTGTGTGTTGTTTTTGGTAGTGGTCGTGGAATAAGAACTGATACCCATCGGGTGGATGACATAAATAATTAATATATGATAATTTATAATGGTGATGAAATCGACTAAAATAAATTGATGATTTAACATAAGTTTGTGGGTTAAAATTCAAACTATATAAAATCTAAACCCTAACAGACTTGGTAAACATTTCAATCTCAATGTGATCAATTCATATAATTTTTGTGACTTCAGCGAGATTTCAATAGTTTGTCCTGGATTGATTGTAGTAATAATTTTATTAATTAATAATGCTATCTTGAAAGGAAGTTTTAAAAATTTACAGATTTGTTTTAAATACATAATTAAATAATGGTTTAAAATTATTTAAGATATACATTTTAAGGACATTTTTCTCAAATCGCTTCATCGATAATGTATTTAGACGTCTCAAAATATTCTGGGCATCACGGATTATATTGATCGTATATTTAATGTTACATGAATGGTATTTCCTTTGTATATTCCAAATATTAAGATGTTAGCTTGAGCTTCGTCAGTTGGATTAATAAGTATAGCAAGCAAAGATTAAATTAAAAAAAATATATATTTGCATTGAAATATTAGAAAATAATTTTTATTAATCATGAAATTTAAAACGAAAGCAAATTAATAAATAATTATAAGTAGTAAAATTAACAAAAATTTAAATTAGAAAAAGGCAGATATTGGTAAAATTTGGTATAAGTTTTAACTATTTTTTTCCCAATTTTCTCGTTGAAAATCAATATAAAATGCTATGCCACCTGTCGGACAATCCTGTCCTTTAACACAATTCCCTTCGCATATATCCTTATTCGACAGTAATTCTTCATAATTGTTAAGTGCTAAGCCACATTGATCACGATCTGAATTAGATAGGGCGATCGACGGGAAACGTTCTTTTAACCGTCGACGTTCCTATTGCACAAAAAAACAAGATTATATATTTGTGACGTCATCAACACTAATATAATTATAATACACACTTCAGGTAATTTATACAATTCGAAATCTTGTAGTTGTGTTTGAAATCCTAGATTTGGATTTGCCACAGCACGCCCAGCTCGTACAACTTTCAATGCCTCCTTCCATGATAGTGGTGTAACTGACATTATGTATGCAACGGCAACTGTTACTGATCGTGACATTCCAGCAAGACTATATAAATGATAAAAAAAGGTAAAAAATAATATGTTGTTGTTTTTGAAATTCGAAAATCTATAAAATAAAAATGTCATTATACCAATGAATTAATACATTGCCATCACGTAACCGAGCCGCATGTATAAAATCATTACACACGGAAAAATATTGTGATAAATTTTGATCAGGTGTATCAGCTGCCATCACACATAAATAATGTTTATCCTTTATACGCATGTGACAAAAAAGAAAATTTATAATGAACTTTCAAATTGATTACATTTCATATTATAATATAAGCTCACCGGGAGTAACCT
Source organism: Tipula lateralis (assembly GCA_963932295.1). NCBI lineage: Eukaryota > Metazoa > Arthropoda > Insecta > Diptera > Tipulidae > Tipula > Tipula lateralis. The sequence continues at coordinate 11,473,720 of OZ010737.1, forward strand.
TCGCGGACTATCATGTATCGCAATTATGTGTGATATATTGTAGCGGTCTAATTGCTGTGGATCCTTTGAGTCTCGATAGTTGCCAACATATAAACCGGGTAGTACCTAGAAATAAATTATAGAAAATAAAATTATATTAGTATCCAAGTGTTAACGCAGTACATAAAGAACAATAAAATAGCTTAATTACTGATTAGCCATTTGGGGCCATTAAAAAAATAATTGTCATATACTCGATTCGATTTTATTGTAAAAAAATTAGTTTTCTAAATCGAATTAATTATTCAAACTATGATATGTAATTTTATATATATGGTTTAGATTACTAATTAAATTGAACCTCTAGGGACATTTAAAACTAAAGCAAAACCATCCAGGAATAATGATTAACTGTCACATTGCTGACCTTTTATTAGTTCGTATCATTATATCTCACAAAAAACCGTCAAGCTCCATTACCTAAACAAGTAACAAAATAATTCCTCTAACTCATTTTTATAACTAAGTAACGAGAATTCAAATATTCAAATTATAGCGTACATCACTCACAACCACTGTATAAATGTCAAAAGTATTTCTCTTACATGCGAGGTCGATGCAATAATTCTATATTTTAATCATTCTATATTTTAATCAAGCAATTGTTAATTAAATTGAGCCGCACACACTGATTGGTGTCGTTAAAAGCTCGGAATGACATTATAAGTAAAAGATCTCACTAGGACTAACTAGTGCACTCAGAGATAATCGCTATAGCAATAGCATAGGTATACGGAGGGGTTTTTGAGTTTTGATTATGTCCAATCTATTGACATCAATATTCAATTATAATATTTAATGTTTTAACTTATATGCGTCATTTTCGGGTAAGAAGTAGAGTGTGTAAAACCCTAAAATTGGTTGCTTTAATATTTATTTGTTTACAAAATTTTTGTGTACACACCATATTTTGAGCTTTTAAGCTCGTTTACAATAGGGTGTGCAGTTTATCGATTTCCGAAACTGTACAAAAATCTAGTTTTACTTTTAAATAAACCGATAAATTTTGAGTTGGTACCTTAAGACCTGATATGGAAAGGCCACGAAACATTTAATATGATACGCACAGTAAGCGAACTTTTCGTCCTATAACATAGAAACGTAGTGTGTTTGATGAGGTTAAACAATATGATACTGAAAGGTTTCATTCAGCCTGATTTTTCGGTGATACATTTTTATGTAAATGTGCGACTAGAAATTTGCCGAATACTGTAAACCAGTTCAACCAGTGACATGTTTCTCAAGTTTTGTTGTGATATCTGTTAAAAATATAGATCTTATTTGGAAAAGGAGCGGGACGTTGAATGATTCGATTTCATTTGAGGACATGTGGGGAAATTAAAGTGAAGTTGCATTATATAACTTATATATATTTTCGAAAACTAACGTCAGATATAGAATGGAGTGGTTGAACATCCGTTTTTTTTTATGAAGAGTCTATCAAATCAAAAATAAAGTATAAATTGACCGCTGAATGAAGATTAGAGAAATTGCTGATAGCATTTCACTTGAACGATTTCAAGATAGCGATTACGAAAAATCGAGCATGAGATAAATGTCGGTGAGTAGGATGCCACATTTGATTACAGTGGTACAACAACGTCAGAGCACATAAGGCAAATGTTAAAACAAAGATAGGTATGGTTTAATGCTAAATTGCTGGGAAACTGCCCTCCTTTGGAGAAAGGATTTGATCCAACTATTCATCATAATGATACACTAGGTTAGTCGTCTGCAATCACCACAGTAAAACTAATCGAATTACAATAAGTATTGTTGCCTCATATTTACCAGATTAAGGAAACTGAGAATTCAATTCGTTTCTAAACGGTAGATCATGCTCTATAACTGTTTTCAGTAAGTTAAATAAATTAAAGAACTGGCTTAGAAATCACAACTCCTATCATAAACTATTAAGAGGAAGGTTTAAAATAGTTTAGATTCAGTAAAGTACTGTTAATATAACATCATGGAGAATTCATAAAAAAGTTAAGAACTAACTATAATTTGATGATATGGTTAATTGGAATGCGGATTGCATTCCAATTAACCATTGTACTTTATTGAATTTTGATATTAATTGGATCGCTCCCATAGCTAAAATTTAATTCGTGTTTCTTCTGAATAGCAAGTTATAATCTTTTTTTCATCGTGACCGGTTCAGTGAATCAGTGTTATTGTCAGAAATATTACAATCTGCAATTATCATACTTAACATTAAAAATTGGTCACAATACTTTAAATTATTGCAGTTAGTAAATTGAATGAACCATAATTTTTATTATCACTTGTTCTGCCTTGATCCATCGGATTTTGTATAAACTGTAATACATCTGAATAATTGGTTCTTCACTATTTTATTTAAATTATTAATTCACGCTTCAATTTCTTACTACCATAGTAGTGAGTTCTGTGCAAATAATTCATCTAGCATATCAAATTTGATAGGTTTAACGCTTCAACTGCCAACTTGGCAGGTTCCAATGCCTTTATAATTTCACTAATTAGTTGTATAAAGTAGTATAATCTAGTTTAATAGTTTATTGTGAAAACCTTATATTGCATGCAATTTTACTAGTTATGTGCCATAAAAAAACTCCAGGAAAATCGAAAACCAAAACATCCTGGACATGGAATGTCATGTCATCAATTTATGAAATATATATTTATATATATATATATATTTTTTTTTTTTTTTTTTTTTTTTTTTTTTTTTTTTTTTTTTTTTTTTTGCGGTTTTTACAGGCCATTATTGGCCCGTACCGTGTCAACAATCTGACTCCAACGGTTTCGATCACGAGCCAGATCTTCATACTGTTGCAAGCAGTTGGAAGATGCCAGATCGCTCTCTACGCCGTGGAGCCATCGTCGCCGACAGCGACCTCTTCGCCTACCGAAAGGCGGTTCTCCCTTTAAAGATCGCTGTATCATTCGGTTCGGATCAGCACGCAGAACGTGACCGAGCCAGCGTATTCGCTGTCCTTTGATTTCATGCACGATATCAGGAATTTGCATTAAATTCCTGATCTCGTGATTGAAAAGAACTCGGTAAGTGCCATCGACGTCGCGTTTTGGACCATATATCACACGCATGATTCTTCTCTCGAATGTTAGAAGCCATCTTTCGTACTCATCCGTCAAGGTCCAACTCTCACATCCATACATGACAACGGGTCTGATCAACACTCTGTACAGTTTCAGCTTATCCGTATTTGCAAGATATTTTGATTTCAGCAGTGGACGTAGAGGATACAAAGCCCGATTGCCAGCGGCAAGGCGGACCTTGATATCCTCGCCCACACTATTATCGTGAGTGATGAGAGATCCAAGATACTTGAATCTCATCACTCCTTCAAACGTGTGGTTTCCACTACTGAAACCAATTGCGTCTTGGTCTCTAAAACCCGAGATTAGATATTTGGTTTTTGACTCGTTGATTTTGAGACCAACGGAAGCTGAACACTGTTCCAGTGGATCAAGTATCTCTTTCACTCCGTTGCCAGTTAATCCAATCACACAGATATCATCTGCATAAGCAAGAAGTTGATTGGATTGTCGGAATAAGATATTGTCCTGAGGTGTTTCACTTTTACGAAGGATGTATTCCAACATGAGATTAAAAAGTATCGGGGACAGCGCATCTCCTTGTCGAACACCGGAATTGATTGCAAAAGTTCTCGATAGCCTGTTCTCAACTTTAACACAGCATTGTGACTGCGTTACTGTCATTTTACACAGATGTACATATTTTTGTGGTATTCCTAAATATTCAAGCGCATACCATAGTCTCTCTCGATTGATCGAGTCATAGGCTTGCTTGAAATCTAGGAATACCTGGTGTACATCGCGAGATGTTTCGTAGTACTTGGAAAGAATCATCCGTAGCGAAAAAACTTGATCAGTGACTGACCGATTTGGACGGAATCCTCCTTGGTAGTCACCGACAATTTCCTCCGCTAGAGGAGTAATTCTTCCCAAGATTATGTAAGACAGTAACTTGTATGCTGTGCAAAGGAGAGCTATACCGCGATAGTTCTCGCATTTCATGCGATCACCCTTTTTGAATATTGGGCATAACGCGGCCACTTTCCATTCATCAGGCATAACTTCATTTCGCCATACCAATCGAACAAGGTCGAAAAGACAGTTCCATAAAGTTAGCCCTCCGAATATCAAGAGCTCTGAATTAATGCAATCAACCCCTGGTGAACGATTTTTCTTTAATCTCTGCATGGCCATTGTGAATTCCTCATAGGATGGATCCTCAATGAACATCTCCGCGGTCTGTATTTGAGAGTACTCAAATACAGCTTGTGATACATGTGGAACATTAAGTAGATCAGAAAAATGTTCACGCCATGTATCGAGTACCGCATCGACGTTAACACAGAGGTTTCCATCCTGGTCCCGAATGGCAGTTGACCGAGATCTTAAGGTATGGTGCAATTCGGTGATTCCTTTAAAGAAACCACGCGAGTTGTGCTCATTGCTGAGTTGTTGTACTCTTAAGACCTTGGCCTTCCACCATTCGCGCTTCTTCTGTCTACAAATGCGTTTAGCTGTCCTCCTAGCAAGAACTGCCTTGTTTTTCCTTGCAATTGTAAACCGAGTCTGCGCTTCATTGTGGGCTATATTGCGTTGCTCAACAGCAAGACGACACTCCTCATCAAACCAATCATTTTTGGGCTTAGTTTTCACTATACCGAGAGTGTGCTGGGCAGCATCGACAACCGAGGTTTTCAATACTTCCCAGACACTGTTCACATCATCAGATTGGTAGTTGGATCCTAAAATGCTATTGCTGACAAGATCTTGATATTTTCGTTGCGTTTCTTCATTTATCAGACCTTCACAGGAGAATCGCGTTTTATATTCTCCTGTCCTCCTTGACTTGTACGAAAATTTCCATCGTAGCTTTGCAGCAACCATAAAATGGTCACTGCCTACGAATTTTGTTGACGACCGATACGATCTCACGTCTTGAACAACCCGAGCCCGGTCTTTTGAAATCAACACATGGTCAATTTGGCTTCGGGATGTTTTACGTGGATGTGTCCAGGTTTCCAAATGGATGTTTTTGTGGGGAAAGAATGTACTTGCCACTTGGAGATCATGTGCGATCGCAAAGTACATCATTCTTTCCCCATTTTCGGTCGCAGTTTCGTGTCGGGAGTACGGACCTATGTTGTTACATAAGTCGGTCTGATTTCGGCCAGCTCTAGCATTAAAGTCACCAATCACCAATCTGATATCGTGCTCAGGTATAGAGCCCATCAGATTATCCAAATTATTGTAAAATGAGTCTTTATCTTGGGGTTGGCTTACATCAGTGGGCGCATGTACACATACAATTGACAGGTTGGCTAATCTCATGTGCAAGCGAAGCTTACACATTCGATTATCGACTGCTTGGAAGTCCAACACAGCCTTTTTTACCTGCGGCCCAATGAGAAAGCCAACTCCAAGATTTCCGAGGTCATCTCCACTGTGTAGCAACGTATAGCCTTGGGACACATGGACTCCACTTTTAGGCCATCGAGTTTCTTGGAGCGCTACGAGTTCCAGCCGATACTCCTTCATACATGTGATAAGGCCGTCCAACGCGCCAGGTTTTCTTAGTGACTGCACGTTCCACGTGCTGATCCTCAATCTCGTATCCGGGTACTTAAGCGGGGGGTCATTGTTATTTAGGCGGTATCCGATTTTTTTGTTTTTGTTGACATTTTTAACTGTTATTGTTTTTTACGGATGCGGGTCGTCAGCCCAGCGATCCAACCAGATTTAGTCGCCTCCTACGACAAGCTCTGGATACTGTGGTGGTATTCTATGGATCTCATGTTTCGTTCGAAATATTTACGAAACATGGTTGCCCCCACCCACAGGGCACAATATATATATATATATATATATATATATATATATATATATATATATATATATATATATATATATATATATATATATATATATATATATATATATATATATATATATATATTCATATATATATATATATATATATATATATATATATATATATATATATATATATATATATATATATATATATATATTTATTTACGTGATAGATTTGAAGTTTCACATCCAATATCATACAAGTATGTATAGAAGTGGCTCGTAAAGTTGGAAAACGGGATTGATTTGTACGTATATATGCAGTCTGTAGTGGAAAGTAAAGTTTTTATTAGTTCTATAATAAAAGATTATCGTGTCTCTTTGTTAAAGTTTAATTTCAATAAAATAATTTATTTTGCTCGTCTTGTTTGTCGTACTGCATTCAAAACTTAGCTTATATAAGTAACAAATTGTTTTAATAATTATACAGGGTTTCCCGAAAATAGCTTGATCAAAGTAAAGCCCACATTATTTTTCCCACTTGTTTTTCGCAAAGCTGAAAATATAGTTCAGACTCTTAGCTTTCAGGAAAGCTATGTGTTATATTGCAAGTTTCCAATGAAAATTTTGAGTTTTCTTTATTAGACACAATAGTATGTAGGTATAAAATAAACTTGAATCAAATTATTACGAATATTTACAAGATATGTTTAATCAAAGGAACTGTTAACAAAATAAGCATGTTTCATAAAATAATCGAATATAACTTAATATATAATCGCCGGTCATCTAAAAGTGATTAAACTGGAATTCTTACACCTCGTGCTTGAACACTTGCTACATGGGTAGATCGAGATCGATACCCTAATCTAATCGCAGATTGCCATCCGTTAATACGTTTGTTAATGCAGATCGGAATTTGCGGAATACCGAAAGAGTCTTGTACGAAACTCATAACAATCCAATGACTAGTGCTAGAGAAATTGCGGTTAAACCTGGAATTGCAAAATATCTGTAGTTCATAGGCAAATCAAAAAGGAAAACCACCATCTCTATCATTACCAACCAGTCCAAGATATTTTGGAAAATTAATTTCACTGGTGATGCTGCATTTACCCGAGACGGATGTATAAATTAACATGATACACATTTCTGGTCTTCTGGTCCCCATTTGAGAATTATGAACAGCTATCAACATAAATTCACCGTTAATGTTTGGTGAAATTACTAGGATCAATTACTAGGACCGATAATAATTCCAGACAGATTAGATGGTCCAAAATATTTAAATTTTGTACAAAACCAATTCGACGAACTCTTAGAAGATGTTCCGTTGATTAATCTTCATCACGTTTTGCATGAAACGTTCAACCACATTTAAATAATTTGTTTCCAAGTCAGTGGGTTGAAAACGGAGGACCAATACATTTGCCGGTTAAAACACCGGATCTAAATCACTTAGATTTTTTACTTTTGCACCATTTAAAAACTAAAGTTTATTCTTCTGCTACCCCAACCAAAGCAACCTTGATTGCTCAAATATTTGAAACTTGTAACGTAATCAAAGGAAACAGAAAAGTTTTTGTAAGGAAGTTTTTATAAGGAGAACTTCGTTCATGAAGAGATGTATCAAGGAATCCAACGATACTATTCGTATAAGTCACTAACGGACACCCTGTATGTATGTATGTATTTAAATATATGTATGTATGTATTTAAATATATATATGTATGTATTTAAATATATATATATATATATATATATATATATATATATATATATATATATATATATATATATATATATATATATATATATATATAAATATATATATATATATATATATATATATATATATATATATATATATATATATAAATATATATAAATATATATGTTTATATATAATATATATAAATATACATATATTTTTATATATATAAATATACATATTTATATATATATATATATATATATATATATATATATATATATATATATATATATATATATATATATATATATATATATATATATATATATATATATATATATATATATATATATATAAATATATATGTTTATATATAATATATATAAATATACATATATTTTTATATATATATATATATATATATATATATATATATATATATATATATATATATATATATATAATTGTTTAATACAATTAGTCATATATTTTAACAATAGCCGCGTTTCATGACTCCAAATGAAATTTGGATCAAAATGTATCTTTGGTTTGCATGGAAAATGTGATCTAATCTGAATCGGTTGGAGTCATGAAACACGGCTAATATGGACATGTAAATAATAGTAATGTCCCGATATGAAATATGTATATAAGATATAGTCTGACATAAAATTACAAATTTTTATAAAATATCGATACAATATAATTTACCTTACTCATATCAAAACTGTAAATCCATCGTCTTGTTCGCGCATCCATATTATTTTCGCGACTTGTTATACTACTAACACTACCACTATCACTACTATTACCCTCTTCAATCACTGCCTCCATACCACTAGTCATTTAAAATTATTTTTTGTTTATTTCTTATTGTGTTTTTTTTTGAATTTGTTATACGCGGACAACAAAGAAAGTTTTCGCCTTATCACTGTACACTAATCAGCTTAAAACATGATTTATAAAAACCAAAAACTTTCGATCGATAAGTTAGTTGTAATCTCTATATAAAAATCTAAAATTTTGTTTGTTTCAACAGAAAAAATAAAACTTTTGTGGTTATTGAAAACTATTTATTGTGTTTTGCTTTGGTTGTCAAATTTGACGTTTCTCGATATAGAAAAAACAGTGGGTAATCAACCGCGAAAACAAAACAATGTATTCTATTGTATAATGATCGTTTACTTAGATTAGTGCCATCTGTTATACTTAAAACAAAATTTAATTAGTTTATTGCGTTGAACTGTTGGTTTATACAGTGTGGGATCAAAACTTGTAACTTCATATTATTGTTTGTCTAAATTAGTTCGATAAATAAATGAGTTTTTTACTTTGATTGAAATGTTTAAATGATTAGTTTGGTTTACATAACCAGAGTCAAGGCAAAACGTTGCTTACAGCTTGATACGCGGATATGGCCAACTCCAAAATAAAACGTTAATTAATTTCAAACTCTAGGTAGTAAGCTTATCACACAACTACAAAGACTCAAATAGAGAACTTCGTTAGAATAACTCGGAAAGGGGGAGCAGATTTGACCATAACGGTTCATATGAAAGCTGTATTCCTCGAGATAAAATTTCCCCGACAATAAGCCCAAAATTAAGAAACAAACAAGTGTGGTTTTAGACCTGGACGGAGGTTTATACCTCTCATATCAACACACCACACATCATCATCGAGCAGTTGAACGAATGAAAATTATTTTATCTACTCATCGTGAACTTCGAACGAGCTGGGATGTAAATAATATAATACATATGGGAATGCAAAAAGGAAATCAATCTACGAAATGAGCATTCCAAAGAAATGTTTGTGGTAATCGAGTCCAACACAAAGTGAAACATACATTTTTCTTTCCTTAGTTACTAACACTTGATTGGCCCATTATGACTTGCCCTCCAGGCGACCACTCTCACTCCCGAAATATATTTGTTCTTCCAATGATTTCCAATATATCAAGTATTCTGAAGGAAAATTATCAAGTAGGAATTTTGATGCAAAGCAGTGCAGTCTATGTAGCAGCATATGAAGCTCAACAATTTTTTTTTCTTTCCTCCTGCACACTATACACAGCGCGCGAGGTTCCAAATTTGCATTCGGCACATGTGTGTGTATATTAGGGAAACAATGCCTCGTTAGAATGCCCAGCAAGGCCTTCCCAGTACGTCTATCATAATTCAAGAAGTACTGGGATATATGCTGATTTATTGATCCAAAGATTTTGGATAGTCGACAAGACATGAGGTTGTCCCATATCTTCTGGTGCAGATCACCAAAGTGATATTCGATATGTCTTTTATTGGATAATGATGTCACTCCTAAAGCGGGATCAAGTCCAACAAAAGTGAAAACTGCACCCAAACGGACCAATTTATCAGCCAATTCATTTCCGTAGATTACATGGGTATCAGTGAAGTCTAACTTCATTCAGACTACGTAGTCGATTTAGGGCAATCATCGTCACCAAAATAAGTTTCGATCAAACAGTATTGGAGACAATCGCCTTTAGAGCAGTCTGTGAAACACAATATAGTGTACCTACCAAGTGAGACAGATAATTTGGTTTCAGGGTTTTGTGTGTATAACCCGGCACCAGTCAGATTACAGCATACTGACCCATCAGTAAAGATCATCATATCGGCACCGAGGAGGTAGGATTGGTTGGTTAGTCCCATAAGTAATTTTCTGTAATAATTACATGAAATAATTTGAGCATGTGGGTAGTTTTACGTACCTTATAAATACAACAATATATCCACTCCGATATACACCAAACAGTTGTACTCAAGCAGAAAGAGGTGAAACACATGAAGCAATATATAAACGAATAAATAAAACCAAGACGACATTCAACACTTTAATCAAAGTATGGAACACATACCTGTCCTATATCGCAACCCACAAAACCAAAGGTTTTTAAGAAATGAACTTGATACACTATATCATACAGTCAATTATATCATGCAGTTGTCGGAATAGTTATGGTGGTGAATATTTGTCGGATAGTTTAAAGTTGTCGATAATTTATCGGATAGTTTAAAGTTGTAGTGTATAGATTTTACACAAAAAGTGTGAAGTGCGTAGAGTATGCAAAAAAGTTTTTCAATCAAAGTGAATGCTTTATGAACCTTATTGAACCGTAAAGAATGAGTTCAAAACAATTCGTTGTTGTCAGTGTTATACGAAATCTATATCGATTAAAGAATTACATCACCAATGTGATCAACAACTTTTTATTTATCCATTACCATCATCACCTGGCAATTAAATTAATTACTTAAAAGTTGATATATTTAATCGTTTTTATATTGATTTACCACAAACAAAAAACAAAATGTAATCTGCACCGTCATTTGGAAAAAATTATTTCGAGTATGTATCGTAATTTCTCCCATCCCGAAAATCTTCAGGTATATTATACATCGTTCAATATTCCATACTTCGTACGAGCACATAAGTACAAAAATATATGTACTCGCGCCCAACCAAGTTCCATTTAATTAAATTCATTCAAATGAAAAGAACAAAAATTCATAAAATATTCATTAATGAATTTAATTTTTTGGCGGTGGTAGTTATTGCGGCATATTTATCGATAACATTTTCACATTTATATACAAACTCCCCCTTCGATAAGATTTAAGTATATAGTACATACATATATACTCGTACCGTAATCTATAAGTAAGTAGTTTCGTTTAGTTGCATTTTATATGTGAAAAGTTTATTTCAGTTTTATTGTTTGTACTCGTATAACTGCATGGCAGGGAATAAAATATAAAATACCGACCAACGTACCGCACAAACATTTTCATTTAATGATGGAGATAATCATTATCATATACGAGTATGTATATATGTATAACGTTATGGGAACGAAAATGGTATTGTGTGTAATGAAATTTTAATAATTTTCATTTAAGTTGTTTTTCTGGTTCCCGTATTTATGTACTTATATACGAGTTTGCATACATAATTTGACAGTTCGATAATATACCCCCCAAGAGGTGTGAGCATACTTTATATAATATGTTTGGTTATGAATAGTTTGGATTGAGTTAAAAACTTTTTGTTTTGCATAACAACAAAGTGTTGGTTTTTGTTTAGCAAAATTCCATCGGGAAATCTTTGGTTTTAGGATTTGATGAAGCATATTAAGAACATTAATATAGAGCACGGTTATGGTTTTGAAATGACGACGCCTTAAAGATTATATGTTTTAATTACATAAATAATGGAATTTGGGGTTTAATTATAGGATGAAATTAAAATTGCCGTGGGAAGCCAAGACAAAAGTTTAAGGTTAAAATGAAGACAATTGTCTTTCATAATGTGATTATGTATATACAATATATGTACATATAAACGTCTCATCCAATTTATAAAAAAATCCCACCGCATCTCGTGTTGTATTATTCACAGTATATATACATACCCTTTTATGATATCATTACTTAATGATCACGATTTATTATTATTAGGGAATTCATCAAAATTAAATCAAGACATTAATCTAGATTGTTTTGTTTGATGAGGTAGGTATATGTTAAAAGAAAATCGTTGTGGTAGGGTGGCGAGCGCATTTTTCACTCAGTTTACAAGTAGATCTCGTATTACGTAGTACCAATATATTTGATAGTCACAATAGTTCATAAATTTAGAAATTTCAGAAAATAATATTTAATTTGCTACTCCTAGTGAGCTAGTTAGGGAAGTAAGAGTGTGAAACCGATAATATTATTTTGTTATCACCTTCCATGTCACAGTTATACGTTGACATGGAGCGATGTAATGTGCAGATGGTCTACGCAAATTATGCCTTCAACATTACATCTTAGCCAAACGTAAGACAATAGAGAAAGAAGAGAGAGTGTGGCAGCTCCAAATTATACTTATAGAGATTTCAGGTAGAGGTTCGTCTTACAAATCGTAATTGATGTGGTATACCTTTACCCAGCGTAAATAGTCTCCAAGCAGTATAAGTATATGCAAGAGTCAGCATTAAGCAAGGTTTTACTGTTCTTATTAATATATGTTGGCATTTGTTGTTTTATAAACACGTTTTGAATAACTAAGAAAAATCGATTTTTCAATAAGAATAAATTTAAGTTTTAAGATTTTTTGATTTCTTATAAAAAAAACCTCTTATATGTGGTTTTGTTATGTGCAGATTTCCGTTTTGAAATATAAAAAACTACCTTGTTAAAAGGAGGTATACCGTTTTAATAAAACCCAGATTAAAAAACGTGAATTTTAAAGGATTTTTATAAAAGCAAGAATAATTGGATGTATCTACAATTTTTGGATATATCACAGTTGGAACAAACTACACATACTATACAAAAGCAAATCCAAACCAAACCAACAAATTTAAGACGAATCGATAAATAATGAATATTAAAATGGGGAATTAATCGAAACAACATTTTTGGCAGTGATATCGTCAGTTCTTACCATACATACACCTTCGCCGACCGTCGTCGCGTTATAAGGTCATATCGCGATTTATATTTTGAGGTCGTTAATCGATTGGTGTTTATTATGCCTTTTTTTTATAACCAGGATAATATATACATAATATATATGTTTATGACAAGATTAAAATCACATTTGAATTATAGGTACATATATAGACTCGTGTACGTGTGGCTTTAATTTAATTTTAATAATTGATTTGGAGGTTGGATTCAACTCGAATTGATTTATACATAAATGGTTGTTTATTTTTAAAAATGATAAATAATTTAACCTGGTTAGAATTCAAGAGGAATCTGTAATCAATAGAATTGAAAGGACTATACTATTTGAACAGCTCTCCAGAATGCTAATGACAAGACTGTCAATTGGTGTAATAAATCGATTCATGAGCGGAAATAATATTATTGATATGTATAGGGTGCCCCAATTACCGGTTCAGATTTAACATATCAGTTATTTTGCCTCTGGCAATACTAATGTGATTATTTCTAGTTGACGAAATAAGTCGCTTAACGCTTCAACAAAAGTGAGACATGTTGGAAATTTACTACCACAACAAAGACAATTGGTTCGAAATCGCAAAAAATGTACTAATTTAGGCAAAACGCGGGACTCACAACCCAACGGTATCGAGAAGTGTGTATAAAGTGTTCGTTTAGCCGAAAATATCGCCGTGGCGGCCGAAAATGTGCGCCGAAAATCTTTTGGCCCTACAACATTCAATTGTAACCATCCATTTCGACATCGATTCGCTGTGTTGGTCTGCAACATACTCGAAATTGATAGAAAATTTACACGCAAACGGTTTTTGACCAAAAAATCCAGAAAATATCGAGAAACCAATGCATTCATTTCATGTTACTATTTGGTGTGTCTTGTGGCGTGGCGAAATTATTGATCAGTATTTCTTAGATGGTTGGAGGTCGTACGGTCAACGGAATCAATTACCGCCACATCTTTTGTGGCCATATCTTTGAAAATGTGATTGGCCGACCTTTAATTCTAGCAAGATGATGCATCATGCCACACATCGGGCGTTACAAAAGTGAATCTTCGTCAAAAATTCGATGACCGCAAGGAACGGTGATTTGACGGCTTTGGATTTTTAATTGTGAAGTGTCATGACTGACAAGCGTTGTACGAACAATCCACAATCAATCAATTGAGCATTTGCAAGTCAATATTGAAACAACCATTGCCGAAATAGATCCGCACACAATCCAAAATGTGCTCAGAACTTAAACCGACCGAATAGTGTATTTAAAGACCAGCTGAGGCTCCCTGTATTACATTTAATACAGATTAGCAATATTGTAGACTTTCAGTGTTAGAATTTTCAACCTTACCGGTTTGTTATTAGTTATTCAGCATAAAGGTATCTCACATATTTCCGATAAGTTTTTTACGAATGGTACCTTTTAATTTTTTGGTCAACAGCATAACAATATCAGGAGAAGAAATGATTGTTTTCGGCCGTGAACATCTTCGAGCTGATGTTTGATTTTCGAGAAAATTCGATATAATATTTCTTTTTATCTCATTACATCTCAGTCTCAAAGATAAGATCAACCGAATGATCAGGTTTAAACAATAAAATAAAAAATAACCCATTAAAGTTAAAAACTTATCATAATTAAAATCTGGAATAAGATCTGAGAAAATCCAATTATTTTTGTGACGTATTTGCTTTCCGATGTGAAATTAATGATTATTCATTGTGCTTTCAGTTGTAAATTTCCTGATGAAATAAGTGTAATACCTCTTGGGTGTTGTCACCTCTTCCTTTACAGTTCATTGTTAAAAATTTAAACCGCCACAAAATGATTTTTTCATTATCTGATTACGATCGCTGATATAAATGGACAAATCTGTTCTCATATCTTGGCAGTAACTGTCAATCGAATGTGCACCGGTACAGTTATTAATTGATGTAACAGAATTTTATTTGATCTGCTCCATGGTGTGTATTGAATTTTCCATTCGACATGAAATATAATATATTTTTTATTTGGTCTTATACTGGCACTCCCTGTCTTAATATTAAGCATTTGATTCATCACATTCGAAATCGATTAGTATTGTTGATTGATTGATTAGTACTATAGTAAGGAGGAGGGTAAAAATCTCTCTCTAAACTTATTAGCATATTAGTTATTAATTAATTTTCAATTGTTTAGTCTTTGAGGTTGACATAAACACATTTTGAATGACAACTACGGCGACTATATGCAATCCTATTAATTCTTTCACTGTCAGATAGAGTAGCTAGTATATTTGACTTGTAGTAGCTAGTATATTTGACTCTTGGTGAGCTTAATTATTTGGCTTGTATAGTTTTTTTTACTTCGTTAAGGCTAGTACTCAGTTCAAAGTGAAATGAAATTTTCCCGCCGTCTCTAAAAATTTGTTTATTTTCACGTGAAATAGAAATGAATTTTTTTTTTGAGAATTCAAATGTTTAATCAGTTCAAATGTTCAAATTTCACGTGAAAATGATTATTTTCGCGTGAATCAAATTTGTAGAGTTTATGCGTGCCATCTTTGGTGCATTGAGATAACTATAGTTTTTACGCTAATGAACTGAGCACTGCTTAGTGAAAACAGAAATGAAATTTTTCATTTCTGAGTTCACTTTAGTAAAATCGTATGGAAATTTCACGCGAAACCGATCTGAGTACTAGCCTTTATACACAATTACAATTACAGTTTGCTTATTAAAATTAAATTGCTTATTCGTTCAAATCAAATATTAAAAATGTAAAAACCATTAGAGAATGAATAATGTTTTGACTGTTGGTTTATATAGCAATTATCGATTTGCAATCATTCAACAGATTAGTATTTGTGTTATTGCACAAAAATAAGTTGATTGTTTGGACTCGAAATGGATCATTTTACAATTGGAAAAACTTTTAAAATATTAAAAATTTACTTTCAAAGTGGTGAGCCTTCTACCCAAACTGTAAAATCAAATTGATAAAATCAGTAGAAATGAAATGTCGAAAAGCCGCGTATAGCCGAGAACATTACAGCTGTTGCTCACAATGTGTTTCCATCAATACCATCTTGCCATTGTGCTGAATAATTGAACATTTCACACAATTCTGTTTTGAGAATTTTGGAAGAAAATGTGTATTTTTACCAAAAAAAAAGCTTTTCCTAGGATGCTTATTTTCACATCGAAGGCTATATCAATATCCAAAACTTTTCCTTTTTTTGTTCAGAAAATCCACAACTAACCACACAGAATCCGATGTATCCACAAAGAGTTTGATGTGGACTTTAAATCAGTGACATCATTGGTCCAATTTTTTCGAAAAAGTGCTAGATACACCCCTTAGATACAATTAACTATAGTGGAGAGCGTTACTGAGCTATGGTAAACGTTTTGATACTCACAATTTAAGAGGACACACAACATTTGGTTTTAACAGAACGGCGTAAATTGCCACAAAGCAAAATAAAACGATCAGCTGTGATTTGATCGTTGCACTCTTAAGTTATAGTTTTTTGTGTCACTTGGAAATACTTCGTGACAGAAAAATTAACTTTAATCAACTTCTGATATGAAAAGTATTATTTTAATACAATACAACTACTAGTTTAATAAAATAGTTCTAGTGGACTAAATGATGCTAGTGCGGAGACGATGGTAAGGGCTAAGGAAGTGAAACAATTTTTGTAAAGATACATAAGAATATTATTTATATTCTATATGTAAAAACGAATTATGTACAAAAAACTGAGGCGCCTTCTTTTATTGAACCTAATTGTGACTAAAACACCATCTATTAAACAATTTTATTACTATTTTATGAATAGAATTTGTAAAATAGTTGACTGTGTACAATTTTTTTCGACTCGTACTGAATGCCACAGTAATTTAACAGATTAATTTCGTTATAGATCATTTTAACTAGATTGGGTGAAGATAAAAAAACCGCTTTCCAACTTATGACGTGGACTTGCATTTATATATGTTAATTAATAATGAGAAAAGCTAAAATCGGAAAATTGTTCACACTTTAAAATAGATGGCGAATGAAGTTGTCTTCGTTTTTTACATGTAATTTACATTTTAAGTATAATTTACGCTGTTTTTTACGTAATTTACATAAAAATGTAAAAAACGTATTTTTCATGTAAAATCCCAACAATGGCTCTATTGATCCATGACTCCAGAATTCCGATATATTTTATAATCTTAAAAATCTTTACATCAACTTATTCAGTGGCCCTATCCTGGTTTTCCGTGGGAATAGAAAATTGTAAAAAAAATTCCCAATTCCCAACTACAATATTTCCCAATATTTCAAAAGTGTATTCTGGCGAGCTGGGAATTATTTTCCCTCAGTGAAACACATAGTTTTAAATGTTCGCCACTAGAGAACCTTTTTCATGGTGCACTATGTTATTATATTTGAATATGATTTTAAAAAAAATATGTGTTTTCGCTTTTGAAAAACAATTAAAAATTTTTAGGGTCGGAATTATTTTCTGCATTCACTATTTATTATAATTATAAGTATTTATGAATGAGCTAATTTTTTATATTTTAGGACAGATAAGACCAAATTTAAAAAAAATATGTGTTTTTGCTTCTGAGAAATAATAAATTGTTTTTTAAATTTATACTCTTGAATTATGATTATGAGTATTTTATAATACCAAAAGAAATATGAATTCCCAACAACTTTAACAGGGAAAAATAAACGTCAAAACTGTTATAATTTGGAATAATTTTTTTCAAATGGAATATTTTTCGCAATAGCCAGAATACACTTTTGGGAAAAATAATTCCCAACTGTTATAAAAACGTCAAAATTCCCAATTCTCCGGGAAAATCAGAATAGAGCCACAGGTTCTGCTCAATTAATGTAATATAAGCTATACCGTGGAGTAGTTCAATGTGATCTACGCAAAACAAACCTATAACTGTACGTTAAAAGGCAAATCCCAAAAAGCAAAGAGTGTTTCATAATCATAACAGATAGTAGAGACCAAAACAAATAACAACGATGATTTTATTTACGAAACCAATCGTTACATAGATTTTAGGCCAAAACAATTAGAGCTCACTTAAATTTATCATGACTGAAGTCCATCGATGTTGAGCCCGAACTAAATATACCACGCCCCATTTTACCATTTTAAATTTATCACGACTTGGTGTAGAAATTTGAATCAGAGTAAATCTCGGAATCAAATTTCAAAATACGAATCCTGCGATTAACATTTGTCAAAATTTTTGGAAACCGTAGTTTAAATAAACGAAGCTAGGGGGTCGAAAACAAGACTTATATTTCATCAAATGGTTTAGTTAAAAATAATATTACAAATTTTACTATAAAATTTCTGATCAAGTGACAATTGATATAAGAATTTTAACTGAGATAAAATGCTGTTATTTAAGGTAAACCGAAATGGAAAAGCTTAACACGTAAAAATTACAACAGTTCCATTTTTATATCTTGAACCTCAACGCTTGACAACCAAAATCGGATATCAAAGATCAACCTACGAAAAAAGTTCAAAAGAATCGCATTTAAATCACTTTTAGCACAAAACTAACACTATAAGTGAATTTTCATTTGTAAAACACATAAATTTTCTTTTTTGCTTATAGGGTAATGTATTTAAGCTTGGCAAAAATTAAAATTCCGAAATTAACATATTTATTATCACAACTAGCAAAAAATACGTTAACCCACAAAAAATAAATTTAATTACTACTAATAAAATAAATTAAATTAATTATAATGTTACGCGAATTCGCGCGAAATTATTTTATTAATAATTTAAATCTCAAACAAACAACCAAAAAACTATTTTTAACACACTCGTCATTTGTTTTAATTTAAATATTTATTTATTTAATTTTTTGTTTAGCCACTATATGATTAGTGTGGTTGCGAGCGTTCGTTTACAACTAAAATTTTATTATTAAAATCAGAAAAACCGAGAAAATGGAAAATTAGTTTTTCGTTGTTGTACGTAAAAAAAAAAATAAACAAACGAAGGAACAAAATGTAAAACAAAACAAAAACTATGTAAATACTTGTCATGTGTATATACCTGAAAGCCGATTTATATTTCGTACAGTATATGGTTTGTGTATCATCATGATGTACGTAGCGGCTTTTCCTTTTTATACCGCCCCTCCTTCCGTCACAATCTCTATATATATCCTTATATGCGTTTGTATATTCGTGTGCGTATTACATATTTTAATTTCATGTACACATGTATTGTTTATGAACTGTATTTTATGTTTTAGTTTTAAGCAAAAATCATAAATTATGAAAGTTTGAGAAAAAAAAGTATCGTTTTCTCAGGAATTCAACTTTCGCTTAATTATGTTACATCCGAAAACAAATTTGATTTTCATGAATTTTTATTTGTTTTACTTTTTCGTTTCTGCAGAAGATTTTTGGGCGAAATTCACTGAAGGGTGTTGCAATTACACAAGTATGTATATACTTATACCATACCCACTATTTTATTTTCACGAATGTACAAAAAGTTTCTAAGTTTAAATTTAGGTTTTTGGGGGAACTAAACATCTGCTCTGGTTTTAAAATATTTCGTTGTTGAGGTTGGTGTGTACATATTATGTATACCTTTCGTATACAGATTTATTTAACCAGAAAATGGCCACATTCTAATGGGAGACCAAAATTCTGAGAATTGAAACCACGTCTTATCCCCATGTTAATCGAAGTTGTGTGTCAGAAGAACACGTGCAATGTTAACTGAAGGGGAATGGAAAAATTTGAAGAACAAACTTTTTAAAATAAAATGAACCAATTTCGTAACTACCAATATCTTCATGTTAGGTGGATAGATCCAAACTATGTTTTGGTGGTATTTTCTTCATTATTTAAAGTTGAAAACTGGTAACACTAATTTTAAAGCGGATTAAGAAAGTTAAAGTGAAGTGATTCAAGAAAGTTAAAGTGTATCAATATCTTCAATATAAAGCCATATATCTATATCTCGAGGTTATATTTTTCAACTTAAAGTCCCTATTATTGAAAGGTGAAGTACTGGACAACAGAGGACAAATGCTCACAGACTGTGTTGTCTTTTGATATCTTAATGTTTTATTCATAGGACAGATAATATCCTATGAAAGACGCAAATATGGCTCTTTTCTCGATGTTCTCAATGTTTTGATTCTGAAACAATTGCCATACACGGATGATCGGGCACTTATTTTATCGGTGAGATATGAACAATAACTTGAAGAGCGAGTAGAGGCCGCGGTTAAAGTTATCTCAAAATGGCTCTGCACTCATCGGTTGCAGTTGGCGCCGGAGAAAACAGACCAGATGTAATGACGTATAAAAGAATGTTTTCGCAAATAGAATTTAATATAGGAGAAGTAAGAATATCACTAACAACAAAAATAAGTGCCTATGTGTGGCTGGACCATCGACGAATATAACGAAAACTTGTCTAGTTTGTTAAATGGCCAGCACTATTGAACCGAGCGCTAGTAAGAGAAAATTGCTCTCCTCGATAGTCAATTAATCATCTTACATGTGGCACCCGTAAGTATTCAAGAATAGAACAGTGCAAATGCCCGTGATCAACTAGAGCGCTTACATTGAACTATTGCACTCCGAGCATGTAGTGCTTATAGGATATAATCTCTTCATAATATTTAACATGTCGGGAGGTTCCTAATGTATCCGCAATTGGAACACTATAAGTATTATGATAATGACAATATTACGCCAAAAAATGCAACATGAAGTAAACAAACAACATAAGTCTAAGAGAAAAACCTGATAAGAACATAAATACCCAATGCCTGAAGTTATGCAAATTTTGCGGTTCCAGGAGTGTGAATGAGCGTAGGGAGGGTTTTATTCGGTAAAAGGCACAGCACTCATGAGGTTTCCATTCGTTTCGGAATACAAAAATATATATCGATGCCATAAAGTAATATTTAAATCACACGCTTTACATGAGCGAGCTTTAAAATCCATATAAAGAGATTTATGAATTTTAAAGCGAAATATAAAAGTAAACCAAAAGTAGTGCTTAGACAATCAAGTGCACAACTATTTATTAAGTGACAATTAAGAAATTGCAAGCAGGGTTTGCGAATAAATAGCTGAAATAATGATATTCTTATCCTGATGCCTACAGGTAACGTATCGCTAATAATATTTACAGTAAGGTGAGTTGCATAAAAGTCACCATGCTACGACAGTGCTTTGTCAAAAGTCATATTTCTAGTAATATGTTCTATTCTGCGTCCCAGGAAAACACATGTCCATACATCACGGACATTGCCCACTACTGCCTTTTGAGTTATATTCTTAAATTAAAAATTATATCACGTTACAATTATGAATATCTTTTGTTTTTTTAATTTAATTTATGGAAAATCATTAAAACTTATATACATTTCGGCTCATAAACCGATTTTTTCATAAAGGTGAATAATCTTCGTTCGAATCATTAAAACCACACAAAACACTGAAAACAGAAACACAAATAATTGAAATGGAAAATCCAAAGGAAAAATATGTTTTCATTCTGTGTGTAATTATTTCCATTTCCGTTATTATTTTCATTTGTGTAACGTGCACGGTACAGCTGGGTGTCAAATAACGATGAAATTATTTAGAGAACCAAACAGACTTTGGACAGTTAAAATGGTGATGTGGAAACTAGTTATAAGGGCAGAAAAATTTATTTTTCTGCGATTCTTACTGTTTGGGGGGTTATATTAATTACAAGAAGGAAGATAGACATTCTATATCATTCTTGATTAAATCATAATTAGTTGAATCTACATCCATTGTAGCACATCGAGCTGGATTAATTGTTTAAAAACTACATACATCCTGATATATGATTTAGTATCTACAGATTTACATTCTTCGTTTTCTTATATTCTGTCTGATTTGTATGAAAAAACGGCGTGATATCATGCGATATGCTAAACAGACAAGTTGACTTGGAATATACATTAAACATAAACAAACTTATGTTTTATTTAATTTTCAATGTTTACGATGAGTAATAATAAATGGCTTGTCTGTAATGTATATATAAGTGATAGGCTGTTATCATAAATTTTCCAATAAATTATCTTAATATTTCAGATTTAAATATAAAAAAACTAAATTGGGGATTTGGTTGTTAAGGAAATACACTTTATTATAATTATTATGTATAAATAAATGTTCGTCCTTGAACTGTCTATTACATGAGTTTTCCTTTATCGATTTGGAAAACTGATTTCGAATCGATGAAGTAGTTTTTATGTGTGACACACGGATTTGTATTTTTTTTATAACTTAATGTAGCCTAAACACGAATCATCGGAAATCAAGCTTATCTTGAATTGATATCTTATTGTAAAATAATAATTCCCAGGTGAATCATGAGTTATAATGCAAACAAGGATGCATAAGGAATGGACTACATGTTCAGATTATAGCTTAACATGATTTACTCAATTAAATGTGATGCAAAGACCCTAGGATATTTATCTAAATAATAAGATAGCACAAATACATATGGTGAAAGTAGGAATATCCTAACCTACCCAACTAATAATAATAACCAATATATAAGAATCATAAATAGTTAATGTTAAACATATATACACACACACATATATATATATATATATATATATATATATATATATATATATATATATATATATATATATATATATATATATATATTTGAGTGGGTTCTAATCGTTAATAAAAAATTTGGCATCGTGGGTGTCTTTGATCGATCTCTTTACTGTTGTAGGAGGAACTATATATCCTCTAGAACTATAAAAATACTATTGCAGATACGAATAGTATACTTTTTTGAATTAACTATAAGTAAAAAGGTTATCGCAGTAGCATGATTAGTATATGTTCCTCCTATTGACTGCTTTGTAATTCAATTCAGAAATACTGAGGGTTTGTTCTTCTAATTAGAAGAAGGTACAGTCCTTCAAGGAACAGGGTCTAGGTTTATCCGGTTTAGTAACAGCCAAACTTGTTTACACTTTAACGTTACGCTTTCACTTTAAGTTTATTGGGACCAATTTTATCCGAGCAAGTTGTATTCACAAGGCTTAAGTGAAGATTGTTACGATGCTGTAAAATTTAATAAATTACCAACTGCCCGTACAATTTGAAATCAGTATAAGTGGATAATAAATCTGGCAGAGGCAACAAAGAGGGTAAAAAATTTACTAATACGTCAAGCAACCATTGCTCAGATTAGTAGAAATGCTAAATTAAAAAAGTGAGAACAATGAAAGGCCGGTCTACCTAATCCAGCAGCCCTGGAAACTGGCTAGGATTCATTGGACCAATCGTTCATTAATCCGAAATCAAAATACAATAGAGAAACGAATACTAGAAGAAATAATTGAATCGGCAAACAACTCAAAAAAAATCGTATATACGGACGCGAATTGGAAACTGGAACATAGGAAGTTGAGAAGGAAATGAAAAGCGATTCCATATAGAAATTCTCGGGGCCTCAGCAAAGTAAGATGGAAAGACAATGGAGACCTAGCAAACAGCGCAGGAAGTTATATGGTGTTCTCTGGTAGAGCTGACACGCACGAACAACAAGGCGTATACTAACAACGGCTAAGGGAAAGAAATCACTACTCGAGTGGAAACCAATAAGTAGCAGAATAATAACAATACAATTCCACTCAAAAATCAGAAATGATAACAATCATACGCCCTCAGAAGAAGCAGATGACACACTCAAAGATGAATTCTACGAGTAACTACTAGCCGTTAAATTAAGTGCACACCGACATGACATCAAAATTATCCAAGTAGATTTCTACGCAAAAACACAGACCGAATTATCGTCGAACAATCCAACGAATGAAACACTTCGAACGCGCATATCAATAGTATCGCAATCTGGAAAGCACTCTGTGAAATAGGCATCCTGAAGAAAATAACCGAACTCCTCCGAGAATACACCGAGATGCTGGAAATAAAGTTCAACCCAAAGGAAAGCAGAGTACTGTTCTTTATGGACTGGATAATGTCATGCATCACCAAACGAAATTCAGTGGGATCGATGATATATGCCTGCTAACACACAAATGTAACAAAAGCTACAAAAGTTATTAAAATAGCAAAAGATGTCGGGCTCAAGATAAACATCAAAGGAGCTGAGAATGAACACCACTTCGCATTAACAGTAGATACACTTAGTAGAAGATGTCGAATAGTTCGTATACGTTAGCTGTACCGTATCAAGAACAAGTGGAACGGAAGAAGACATCAACGCATTTTGGGAAAACATGGGGAGAACCAAAGAGAATAGCTTCCAATCTTCGATGGGCCAGTCTAGTAGACGCCATATCCTAAGAATGGAGAAAAAGGAAAAACTTAATTTTTAGTTTTTATTCAATTTATGGCCAAATCTTGGAGAAGTTATGTTTATGCACGAAGTGTGCTATTTGATTGATATCTTTCTCATATTCTTCCTCATTCCTTGTAGTACAAACTAAATATATAAAATGAAATAAATCCTTCTTTGAGTTAAAATCTTTACGTCTAATATGTGAGCGATTTTGGTCCTTGCCATTTTGCTTTAATCAGGCTCTGATAGTAAACTACTAATATTTAAATGCCATGGCAAAATTATTATTAGCTTCAGTGTGCGATTTATACATTGAAAAGACAGTCTATCTTGTGTATTGGACGTTATACTTAAATTGAATTTTTTAATGTATTACTTAGAGGCGATTAGCAACCCAAACCTCGTTTAAATACTCTTAATAACAATTAAACTTAGCATGTTCTGTATATATATATATATAATATATATATATATATATATATATATATATATATATATATATATATATAAATCGCCGTAGACAATTCTGTGACTAATATTCCTTTTCCTTTTAACCTTCAGTGTTGACATTGGAAAGGCACCTACTGACTGTTTACTAGACACTCAAATATAAAACTTGGACCTGATCAGTATATGTGATTTATAAGTGCATTGGCCTCAATCTATAAAATAGTGAAACAAACCGTCCAGGCCCCAGCTAAAACATATTTCACTTGGCATAATGCTATAAAATTGGTTTCTGTTTAGAGTCACCTGTAACTCACTTATATTACTGTTAAGTGCTTAAAATCATTAAAATAAAATAAACCATAAAATTTAATACAATTTTTATTTATATGTAGTTTATAAACTTATCACATTTTTAATCTAATTTAAACTATACATATACCATACGTTACTAAAACTGATTGGCACCAGTACGTCTAACGTTGTAAATTCCGAATATGCACAGTAGAATTCATAAAAATTATAATAAAACATTTTTTAATTTAAATAAATTATGATAAAAAACAATTTTGTTGTATGTCGACGTTAATAACAAAAAAAAATTTAATCAATAATTTAAACATTTAATAGTAGGTTATAATTAATTTAAAAAATGTTAAACTTACCCTGTTCATGCCATTTCCCATTTTGTTTAAAAATAATCTTTAATTTTTTTTTATAACAAGATGATTATAAATTTTAAAATGGTCGATTTATGTTTAATTTAAAAAATATATGCTCTTTATCATTTTTTAAGTTTTAACATTTGTTTTTTTTTTACTATTTTGGTACTTGGTTAAATATTTTATTTTGTAACAAAAAAACATAAAATTCATAAATTATACAAAAACGTAAAACACTTTTGCTTGGTTTTTGGGTTGTAATCGGTGGACCAAAGATGATAAATTTACGATATATTTGTTTTTGTACTGTTATAATTGGAGGAGTTTAGTGTTGTGTGGCCGAAATATTTGTTATCTGAAAATAGATGGAAGGGAAGAAATAAATACTAAGTGATTTAAGTTTAATGAAAATTTTATTTCGTTTAATTTATTAAAACCAATTTGTTTGTCGTCTCTTGGGAGGTAATATCTAAATGACTGTAAATGATAAGAAGAAGATCATATTTATATATACCAATTTATACAGTAAAGTGCAAAAAATTTTAAACTTCAGCTTTGATTCGCGATTGTATAAGGTTTGCGGAAGGCTCTTTCATGAAATGAATTGGCAAGGCTCGATAAGTAATCCTTATAGGGATATAATTACAAACCCAAAATTCATGGATGGGTCTTAAAACTTACAAGATAATGTTCGTTTCCAAATGATGGTTGATCAGATTAATTGTAATTTTACGAAAATTTAAACCTATTAGAAAACTCTACCCATATATTTAACTCTATTGGATCAATTTACGTAGATCATTTTATGGTATATAGTTCTCCAAGGGTTCTACAGCAAAAAAAGATCAGATATATGGAGTAATTTTGAAAAGTTTCAACTAATATCATTCAACCCTATAGTTTATGGATGCTTCTTTTAATCATGTCTGATCTCTAGTTATTATGAAATTACCGCCCAGGTGGCGCAGTGGTTAAAGCTTTTTCACCATTTGATTACGACCGGTAGTGTGAATGAACACAACTATGACCCCCTGTTAGAGTGCAGAATCCATAGGCCGACCCATCTTCCATGTCAGTACTATAGGCTGGCATGGAGCTATGCAATGTGCAGATGGTTAGGTAAATCGGACCTATACGTCCTCAATTTGGCTGCAAAGCGTAAGGTAAGAATGTAAATAAGCGAACCGCGAAAGAGTTGGGTGTGCCTTAAGCCCCAAAACAGATTGCATAGTAATAAAAAATAAAAAAAAAAATAAAAAACTTATGAAATTATATCCTTCTGTTGTTCAATATGACTATGACAAGATCCATCTAGATCTAGTGGGTTCTGTTATAACCCACCATCAACAAAAAAACAAGATTAACAGTGGCAGCAAACCTATTATATCGAAAATCTCGAATTTATTGATTTGCAGATTGTATGTTAATCTTTTTTACTAGCTTGCTTGATACGACTAAATGTTGAGAAGTGTCAAGTCATCAATTTCTCCTAATCTAAAAATAAATGCATTCAAATTTTTTTTTGTCAAACGATAGGAGAGCAGGGTTCACCATACTATTTATGTAAGTGACTTCGCATTCTAATAGATCAAAGTTTTCGGAAACCTCTTACATGAAATGATTTTTCAAGACTCGATAACTAATTCCTATAATCAGAAATGTAATGCTTGGATGGGTACTTCAATTTACACACCACTGATCTTAACCAGATCGCCTTTATTTGAATTTTAATTTGTTACCTTATCAACGGCAGCAGCTTTAATTATGAACTTTTTACCTGAATTAGTTGATATGAACGAATTGCCCTGTTAGCCAAAAGCATTATGAAGTGTTGAAAAGTTTCAACTAAACTGTCATTCAACAGCTGAAACCTTCATTAATTTTTGGATACTTATTATATATCCTTTCTGATCTAGATATTCCTAGTTCATTACTATAAAATAGCATTTTCTGTCATTCTCTGTCTCTTATTCAGTATGACTATGATCAGAGTCATCTAAATCTACTGTAACTCACCAACAAACACTATTTATTACTGAACAAAAAAAAATCAAGAATAACTGTGGTAACAAAACTATTTTATGGATAATCTCGTATTTACTTATTTGAGATTGTATGTTAAACTTTACAACTCAAAGGTTATTTGGGGCCTTCACTTACTTTACCAGCTTGATGCGCCTAAATGTCATCAATTACTTATAATCTAAAAATGAATAAATTTATGCTTTTTGTCGAACGTCAGTTATTGGTTCAGGTGGGTAGTGTTCACCAAACTATTTACATTAGTGTCTTCGAATTCCAATAGGTCAAAGTTTCCGGAAACCTCTTACATGAAATGATTTTTCAAGACTCTTTAACTTATTCCTATAACCAGAAATGCAATGCTTGGATGGGTACTAAAATTTGGACCGCATCAATTTTGACCAAATAGAAAATTACATTCAATACATCTTAATAGATTTAACTCTACATGGTTGATTTACGAAGATCATCTGCACATTTCATAGCTCCATACCATATAGTACGTATTAACATAAAAATTCGGCACAAGTGATCCACGCTCCAAAAGAGGGTCATATATATTTATTCACATTACTGATCATAACCAGATCGTGATATTTGAATTTTATTCTGTTACCTCTGCATCAAAGGGCCAAGCTTAAACCACGAATTTTATCCCTGAATCAGTTGATCTGAAGAAGTTGCTTTGTTAGCCAGAAACATTATGGATTTTTGAAAAGGTTCAACTAATGTCATTCAACAGTTGAAACACAAATAAAACAAACATTCATTAGTTTATGGACGCTTCTTATATATCCTTTCTGATCTAGATAGTTCAAAAGTTATTACTACGAAATTGCATTTTCTGTCCCTTTCTATCTGTTCAATATAAATATGATCAGAGCCATCTAGATTTAGAAAAAAATGCTCGTATTTTGTGATTTGCAGCATGTTTGTTAAACTTGACTACAGATAGGTCCTTTTAGGCTTTTACTTACTTAACTAGCTTGATGCGCCTAAATGTAGAGGACTATCAAGTCATCAAATTCTTCTAATCTAGAAATAATGAAAATATAACCATATGGACGCATGAACAACGGATACTCAATAATTGATGTATTGGCCAATGTCCGTGGACTCGTGACTATTAAAAATTACGCACACCAACATCTCGAATCACACAGACCCGACATATTATTGCTAACGGAAACAAAAATATCCCTTCCTAATAAAATCCTTTTTTTAATTAGTTTATATAGATCCCCCAATCAAACGGATTCAGAAACTATGAATTTCTTCGAAGGTTTGTCAGATTAATGTGATGACATTCGCAATCAACATCCCTACTGCGAATTAACTATGGTTGGTGACTTTAATGTCCACCATAAAGAATGGTTGAATCAACAAAATTTTCGCTTGACCTTACGCAGATTTTTAGTGATTCCACATTTGAATGTCAAAATTCTACAAGCATTCATATTCTGGATCTTTGTCTTACAACAATTCCGCATTCCATGGAATCGTGTGTCTAGGCTGGAATTGGAAATTCCGATCACAACCTGATAACCGTAAAATTATCTTTCGAAACACCACCAGAATTTAGACAGCAGCCGAGGCTGAAAATGATGGGTTACGATCATTTTTCACATTTCCCGTGAGAGCCATTGTTTTTATAACAATCTAATAGACGACGCCGTTTCCAATTTCACCGAAACCGTTCTACATGGAATGAATAAATATATCCCATCATCCTTTTCCAATCCCAATCCTAATTTTTAAATCTTTTAAAAAGAAGCCGCCAAAGCCGCCAGACAAAATAAATCTGCTCACAAGAAATGTAAGCACAACGAAATTTTGTTTGAAGAATATAAGGTTACACGTAACATCTGTAAAAAAATATGTACTAAGGAAGCAAAAAGTGCCGACAACAAGAAAGTCATTAAGGCTTCCAAGTTAAAATCTCCGATCGCAACTTTTACCAGATATTTCAGCATTGAAATGTACGGACGGTGCTTTGGTGGTGGATCCATATTTGCAGGCCGACCTACTGGCCAACGTCTTCACTTCGAACTCGACCTTAGTAGTCCCCGATGGAGTTACGGCTTCGTCAATTCCGTATTGTGGTTCCAAAATGGATCCTGTAAACATCTGAAAGGAAATTATCTTCAGAAACCTGAAGGCCACTGGATCTGACGGAATTCCTGTTCGAATATTGAAGGAGTTTGCCAGTGACTTGGCTCCAATATTAACTAAAAGTGTTCTCCTTTCTTATAAGCAAGGTAAATACCCAAACGCCTGGAAGAGTGCAACCGGTCCTTAAACGTGGTTGTGATAAAACTGACCCCTCAAAATATCGGCCAATATCAATTGTGTCAGCCGTGGCTAAAAATTTTGAGAAATGCACTAACCAACCACTTGTGAATTATCTTGAGATTAGTAAAATAATTTCAGATAAACAATATGGCTTCCGCGAAAGCCGCTCCACAACCGATCTTTTGACGTATGGTACAAACAAATGAAATCTCGCCCTTGAGCAACACGGAGAAGTTTTTGCAATCGCTTTGGATATATCCAAGGCTTTTGACAAGGTTTAGCATGAGAATTTCATTTGTAAACTTGTGGAATATGGCTTTGATTCGATGACCATCAAGTGGATAAAAAGCTTTCTCAAAGATCAAAAGATCAACGTTGTGCTAAATGGGAGATCATCAACGATACACTCCCCAAATGCTAAAGTCCCTCAAGGATCAGTTTTGTCACCAACTTTGTTTTTGTTATAGATAAATAACTTGTTGTATAGCATCTACAGTTTTGCCGATGATGAAACATTGCACTCTTGTATTTCATTCGAGGTCAAGCTTACTCCTTCACAGTTAAACGGTAAACGGCTCGAAGTTGTCATTTCACTCAATTCCGATTTGAGTACAATATTTGAGTGGGGAGTTAAAAATCAGGTCAAATTTAACGAGAAAAAAACACAAATATGCACATTCTCGCGTAAAAGAAGTCACAACGAATACCCTTTTGTGGTAAAAGGCCACTTTCTCGTGGGTTGTGACTCAATTCATCTGCTTGGTGTTCAAATTAGCAACAATTTAAAATGGAATGAACACATTATCGCATTGGCCAAATCAGCTTCACGTAAACTCGGGTTCCTCAATAGAGACGGTTTTTTAAATCGCATCAGGTTCTCCAGATATATAAAACCTTTATTAGACCGTGTATAGAATATTGCTGTCAGGTTTGGGGTGGAGCATATGGCACTGCTCTCCAGTTGCTGGATAGAGTTCAGCGGCGTGCCATTCTAATAATACGAAACTCCAGACTTACAAAAGATCTAGACAGCCTACAACATCGCAGATATGTTGCAGAACACTGCGAAATGTTCTGCAGAGTTAAGGTAGAAAATACCACAACTTAATTGTTACGCCAGGACGGGTAACACGAGGAACGGTTAATGTGCATAGGTTTGCGGTGAATTTGCCGAAATCTCGAATTGAAGATGCAAAGCTCGAATTTATTTATCGAACATCTAAGAAGTGGAATTCGTTGGTCGGTTTTCAGTTTCCGTTAAAATATAAAATGCACAAGTTTAAGACGACTATCAACGTTTACTTGAAGGATCACGCGTTGGGTGCCGGAGCTTTGACAGTTACAAGGAGCTAGGACAGTCTAGAAGTCCGCTCTACACCCAAATAAAACTAATCTTAAAAAAGAACACGAGAGGCTTTCACTTTCATCTACTTTTTTAAAGTCCCTGTTTACTTAAGTCTATATAGTGAAAACAATTTCACTGTATTTTTATAACGTTAGCGTCTCCGAATTCCTATAGACCACAGGATGCCAAATTAGTTTTCATTATCTGATTACAACTGGTGTTCTGGATGACATTCACATATACTCCCTGTTGAATGCCCATTATAGTGGAATTTAGAGACGATCTACCTAAATCGGCACTCGAATAACATTAGGTTTAAGTGGATTTAATTTAAATCACATTAAATTTATTTAAAATAAATTTTAAATCATTTCGACCCGTTTCAAAGCCGCTTATAAATTTTAAATGAAGTAATAATATGGTTTCGTATATATTATCGCAAATTGATACCGACACGATACAGCATAAAACATATTATTATGCTTCACATCTGATACTGCACGCTAAATTTATTAATTTTTAAAAGTTTATTCTACTCCGCTTGGTTCGCATAACCATGTGTATTATGTGTTTATGTATATATAAGTCAATCCGAAATTGTTTTGAATATCGCGTTGTGCACTATGTTGGGCAATATGTTGGATTGGATTGACCAGAAAACGTTTTTATTTTGTTAACCAGAATTACATTCTGATACAGGTTGAAGATACAGGTATTATGGTTGGAAATTTATAATTGACTTAAGTGTTTTTATATCATGTATATAGAAACTCGGTATCACCACACCTGTCAATAATACATGTTTACTATAAACATATACATAGTATGAATGATTGCCACCTCATCGCTCACTCATAAAAAACCAAGTATCTATAAATTTTATGTGTACAGCATAGAGCATAATAAAATAAACAAAATAAATTATTAATTTTCAATTTAATTGATTTTTTGTTTGTTATTTATTATTTTATATTAAAATATCGTAATTATAGATATTAAACAATGGTAATGTTATGTATGTATATGAACATAGAGGTACACCCGATTTAAGATAAACAAACGACCCGACCAACCGACCATCAAACAAACAACTAATCAAAATTTTAATGGATTTTTAATGATAAACAAAAGTCAAACTATAAATTATTATTTTGGTATACGAAGAAGAAACGAGGAGAGTATAGTGTTTTGGGGGTGAACAGTTTTTCTATTTAAACTTAATTAGTATGAAAGCTTTTCACAAACAATATCAAGAGTATACATACATACATAATATATAATTTGGGTTATGAACCACAAATACATAATTTAAAAATTATGATTAAACCTTTTAATCAGTCAACAGAACTACGGGTATATAAAAATACCGATCAGTAAGGTTTGGCCAAAAAAAGCTTTCAAAGCGCTTTTTTATACAAAATTTTGATTAGACGTACAAAATTTTGGTATAAAATGTTTGTAATATTATTTTGTTTATTTCACATAAAAAAAACAAAACACAATTTGTGCTTTTGTAATAAAACAGTGTGATTATATTTATATATGGTTTGTGGAATGAGAGCTTTTTTTGTTAATATTTTCTGATCGTAATAATAATATACAAAAGTAGTTGAATTAAGTTGGATTATCTATAATGTAATCAGGGTTTCAAATGAGAACTAAAATAAAATTAAAATATCGCTTTACGTTGTACAATGTATGTATGTAGTTTGTAAGGTAGTTTATAATGCGGAAAACTCCCTCATTATAGATTAACCAAAAATGTTTAAATAATTTGTAACTTAATTTTTTCCATTGTGATGATGCAAAGAGGTTGATTTGGGTTCATACGCATTTAAGATAAATAAAATGAAATAATGAAGAGGTGGGTACGTTATGTGAGTCAATGCATATTACAGCCCGTTATGAGTTGAAGATTGGTTGACCAACATATTAAGGCAGGTCAATATAATTACTTGGTTATGATATACTCTATAGATATAATTGGGCTATTAAAATAACATATTGTGATGAAGATATAGAGATTGGGTATAATCTGGCCTAAAATTTTAGATAATGATGTCATTCTGCTGAACAGTTTAAATTTAAAAGGTTTTTATTAACCATTGTCATAACTATCTGAAACCATATATAAAATCGATTAACATTTATTCCCACAAACTATTTAACTTTTTCAGACACCGCCAATGAAATCAACAACATAAGTTTTACGTCAATTCTTGTAGTTTCAATATTTCCAACTGTCGATATTTGATCATGATTTGTCTTTTGTTAATCGTTCTTTGATTTGCCGAAGAACTTTAAATGTTCAGTTCAATCAAATAATGAAAATTTTTAGTTCGAGTCAAAGATTAAACATCTATCAGCAACATGTTATTCTCAACTCTAGATCTTGAATTATCGGTAAACGGTTAATCGATTTACCGGTTTTACCGTACAAATTTCTTTACCAAATTGTTGGTAAAAAAAACAAAATTTTACCGATAAATTTACTACCGGCTTTAATTTCAAGAATAGTAGCCAAAGGTAGTGTACCAGTCGTAATATTTTGTACCTCTTATGATTTAAGAATGTTACTAATCGCTAAAGGATATTCCGTTCCAAAATCGTCAAATTCAATAAGAACAAATTCGTGATGAAATTGGTTAACCAATTGCAAGCCAGATAAAAAATGGTGACAATTTTAGCCTCACACTCGACGAATGGAGATCAATTATGAAGAAGATGAGAGGCATCATGATTCACTCGCAAGTTCCATCCAACATAAATAAAACCTAATTAATGAAATTATAGAGGCACTGGAAC
This sequence comes from Tipula lateralis, assembly GCA_963932295.1. Lineage (NCBI taxonomy): Eukaryota > Metazoa > Arthropoda > Insecta > Diptera > Tipulidae > Tipula > Tipula lateralis. Next base: position 11,507,751 of record OZ010737.1, read on the forward strand.
CTGTAAAATTGACCGAAGAATCATTAAGCTTATCAGATTTTACATTATTAAGTGCAGATGCCACACTTGAATTCGTAATAGATGAATTATTTGCACAGAATTAAGTTGTACTCCAGTTTCTACAAAATTCGATGGATCATGCCAGAACAACTACATATAAAAATGATGGTTTATTTAATTAACTAAGTAAAACTGCAATAGACAAGAATATTGTTGGCATTAGTGAGCTTTTAAGTATGATAATTGCAGATTGTAATATTTCTGACAATAACACTGATTCATCTGATAATTATCCAGAAATACTTCCTGAACCATAAATTACCGGTAAATCGGTAAACCGAGCGAATTTTTATCATTTACCGGTAAATGAAAAAATCGGTTAATTTGCAATCCCTACTCAAAACATTGATTTATATTTTTTTTGTGGTGGAGGAGGATATCTTTGATAAACATCATATTATATGAACCATTATAAAACATTTGAATGTTTGAGATTATTACCGAATAAACCCTTACCACCGGTTTCTTTGCCATTCGGCCCCATGAGACTATAGCTAGATATTACTTCACGCGGCAGATTCAGCTCAGCATCTGCCTTCTGATTGCAGCATAAAATCAATAACGTTGTCTGGTGTTAGAAGATGACCAGGTGAACAAATATATTTTCTCGTGTCGTTAAAATGTGGACACTTTAAGAAACTCAAAGAACACATGTTCCGCGGTTTCTATAGTTCCCGAGCACAAAGGGAAGCCGGGCAACTATTCGTACCTAAGCTTGAATATTATATGCTCTAAAGCATCCATAACCAGTTAAGAACTGGATTAAATATAATTCCACCTCACCATGTTTTCGGTTTAGCTATGTCTCGATCAATGGAATCAGGTGATATAGGTATATAAACCTTTGATTGAGTCATCCCATTGTTTCTACCATGATGTCGATTTCTTGCTCCATGCCTGCAAATCACTCCAGTAGTTCCGTGACCACGTCTTAGATATATAAGTAGACGTTATTTATCCAGTATATCTATGGGATACATTCCCCAAAAAATACAGGCAGTGTCACCTGATACCGTCGAAATACGCGTACTTCTCTTAAAACACTTAATCTTTGAACACATTTCAATTTTCAATATACATCTTCTGTTGCACTGCATTGGACAAAATTGGTGCGGAACTTTGTCGAGCTCCTCTAGTATTTGGCATTAAACGTGCTTAGGTGACTTTGACTTGTATGACAGTCTAGCATTAAATCATTACCTCCAGGAAACTAATGGCCGGTTATGGCTTACTATATGCTTTAGGTACCAACCTCTCACGTTATGATCTTAATAATTGATAGCTAACTCCAGGCCAGCAGAAGTTAATGATTGTTGAATGTATCGTATTGTTCTGTTACAAATTTCCACTATCTTCTCGTGTTTTGCGGCTACCACTACGACGATGTCATCAAAAAGCCGAATACTTGATCTTCGCATGGTAAGGATAATTGAAACACACCGTTATACATCACTTTCCAGAGCGGATAGGACCTTCAACGAATCTTTTTGAAACTCCACCAATTATCACTCATGTTTTCGCCCGATCCGATTTTGTCGATTTTATACTTCAAAGTCCTCTGGTTTGCAATTATTCACAATCATGCGGGTAAGTACGTTAAATCTACAATTCCAATTAGCCGTATTGATGGCATTCTTGAAGTCTAGTATTACTACAGCACAGTATGCATTCGATGGTTTACACAATCATCTTGAACCATCGAATGCACCTTTGTGAAAACATTTTGGTGTTCGTTTCAGGATTTTCGTTTCAGGATGTTCTTTCTAACAAACATGTTGGATGGTTCTCCGGTTGCTGCCCTCTTTTTGGTAACAGTACCAGCTTCTGTTTTATTTCATTTGTTAGTAACAATGGCTTATTTAAAGCACCCAGTATAAATCACCTGCGGATGTGAACAACTGCTGGATGTGAAAATACCTGGATGTGAACTGCCGACGCTATACATTTGGGCGACTGTGTGGACCAGGAGTTTTGTTGATCCCCATTCTGGAACATGCCTTTAAGACCTTTTCTTTAGTAACCGGAAAAGCATCTTCTGTTGCACTGCATTGGACAAAATTGGTGCGGAACTTTGTCGAGCTCCTCTAGTATTTGGCATTAAACGTGCTTAGGTGACTTTGACTTGTATGACAGTCTAGCATTAAATCATTACCTCCAGGAAACTAATGGCCGGTTATGGCTTACTATATGCTTTAGGTACCAACCTCTCACGTTATGATCTTAATAATTGATAGCTAACTCCAGGCCAGCAGAAGTTAATGATTGTTGAATGTATCGTATTGTTCTGTTACAAATTTCCACTATCTTCTCGTGTTTTGCGGCTACCACTACGACGATGTCATCAAAAAGCCGAATACTTGATCTTCGCATGGTAAGGATAATTGAAACACACCGTTATACATCACTTTCCAGAGCGGATAGGACCTTCAACGAATCTTTTTGAAACTCCACCAATTATCACTCATGTTTTCGCCCGATCCGATTTTGTCGATTTTATACTTCAAAGTCCTCTGGTTTGCAATTATTCACAATCATGCGGGTAAGTACGTTAAATCTACAATTCCAATTAGCCGTATTGATGGCATTCTTGAAGTCTAGTATTACTACAGCACAGTATGCATTCGATGGTTTACACAATCATCTTGAACCATCGAATGCACCTTTGTGAAAACATTTTGGTGTTCGTTTCAGGATTTTCGTTTCAGGATGTTCTTTCTAACAAACATGTTGGATGGTTCTCCGGTTGCTGCCCTCTTTTTGGTAACAGTACCAGCTTCTGTTTTATTTCATTTGTTAGTAACAATGGCTTATTTAAAGCACCCAGTATAAATCACCTGCGGATGTGAACAACTGCTGGATGTGAAAATACCTGGATGTGAACTGCCGACGCTATACATTTGGGCGACTGTGTGGACCAGGAGTTTTGTTGATCCCCATTCTGGAACATGCCTTTAAGACCTTTTCTTTAGTAACCGGAAAAGCATCATTCACCACGTTTCTCATCACAGATGATTTTATTCATCACTGTATTGTGTGGTTAACCTCAATTGTCGCGATCGAGTTCTGACTCTTGAGATGTCCATTGCTGTACATGTAGTGTACTTGTCTCTCGCATCTTGCACAACAATTAGATACCACGTAGGACAAGTCTACCAAATCAATAACGTGTCGTTATCAAAGCATATACAGAGTACGAAAATGTCTCTCTCTGAACTGAAATGCGCTTACAGCGATTGTATTGTATGTTTATATTAGTTACTTTCCAATCGACCAACCGATAGTACCCGCTAGTGAACCGCTATAGTAATTCGTTGTGTGTCTTTGCTAATTTATCTACTCGCAACTGCTCTTGCTATTTTTCACGAGTAGCTAGAAGCAGTTACGCGTAATTTCACCACTACGTGGCGAAGTGTAGAACCGCTTCGATTTTCCGTTCAAAAATATTTTTTTTTATTTCCATTTAAAATAAAAATAATTTTATTTCCATCGTAGCAATAGTCTAGACTAACAAAAATGTTTTGATAAAGATTTTTGACAATTTTTTTGCATACATAATAAAATATAGGTTATGTTTTCCACATATAGGTTATGTTTTACACATATTCATTAATTTTAGCGTTCCAATCGACCATAGCAAAGACACGCAACAAACTACTAGCGGGTACTAGCGGTTGGTCGATTGGAAAGCAACTATTGACCAACATGAATGTCGAAAAGCCAATAATTTTTTTATACTTGTGACAATTTTGCAACAAAGTAATCGAATTTAAAAGTGTTCTCCGCGATAAGGTCTACAATTTGTTTTCAAATAGAACACAATAAGAGTTAAGCATTAGTCTTATACGAACTAAATTCAATTATTTATGAATAAGCATTGAGCCACTATGATGAGTCCTCTAACTTTCAAAATTTACCAGTAGAAAGACAAACCTTGATCTTTACATCTTGGACTTGGAAAAAAAAAGTTTATTAATTGTCATACTTGAATTATAAGTTTGGTTTATTTTCCCGAATTAAACTCAACGACATTAAAAGTTGGTACTCGTCGTAACGAGATAGTCTTCATTATATTTAACAATAATAAGATATATTTTATTTGATGATTGATCGCGTCATCGAAATATGTCGTGCAAGAAATCTTACTATAATTATAAAACTTCGTAGACAATAAAACGTGTTTTCCGCAAGTTGATAAATCAATTGTTTGTAAACTCAAAACTAGTTAGACGAATCACGATTAAACTAATTTTAATAGAGAAATTACGCCACAAAACCACGATACATATTATAATTAAAATGAAGAAGAAGAAACAAAAGTAATTACAGAGTACAACATAAACTAAACTTTTTTATTTATTTATAAGCGATATGACGATGTGTTTATGTACTACCAGTCGACACCCATATTACATTTATAATTATAGTTTAAAATTTACATTAATATGTACCTATTTAAATGTCGATGTTTAATGTATAAAATGCACTATATTTCTATAATATGCAACTATTAAAAACGCGTAACAGTTTCCACGCCCTCATAGCTCAATTACAATATCGAAAGCATGGCGAAAATCGATATTTTAGCTTTTCAGCGTATTGTTTTCTACTCGTTTGTTTGTATTATGAGCTTATGGTCTACATGGAAATGGAATACATTTTCTAAACTAAACGTTTTTCTATCCATTTATTGCCATCTAATGGTGAATAGCTTAACCCTTGAGAATTATTAGAAATAAGTTTGTCGCAGAAGAACAATATGAGCAGAACATTGGTGATTTTCTAGAGATTTAAAACTTGAGTTAGCAACACTGGTTTAGTTTGGTTTGACATTTGAAATTTGATCAAACTTATCGTGCACTTCGTCCATTTTATGGTGTACATAATCGTCCTTCAGGGGGCTAATTCGAATAACAATAGATCGTTTTCGGACCACGCTTCTTAATGACAATATGCATCCCTGAGGCGCTGAATATTTTCGAAGCTGTAGCCGTTGTACTGGAAAGCATTGAAGAATATTCGAATCAATCAATTCCAAGTGCTGGTATTTTTTTTAAAGGGAACCAAGTGTTCATAGTTTGATTCCCTTTAAAAAAATACCAGTGTGTTGATGATACTGGGGTATATATTGGAAACAAAACACAAAACAAACAAAATACGGAAATTTTTAATGCCAATTGGCATCCATAATGATCGCATGGGCTAATGATAGGTGGTAAACCCCATCACCGAATTTTGGAGTTTATTGGTTCCGGAATTCAAAGTATCAACCTAACTGGAATAGTGTGGCGTGGACGTGCAAAAGAACCAGGACTAGTATATTTCGTATTTTCCATATCTATAAACGAAATAACGTGTATCTTGTCGGAGGTATCGGCGGTGACGGTGCGGGACAACCTGACCAGAGGGCGAAGCAGATCCGGTTTTAAGCATAAGTTTCTAAGAATATATAAGAACCACTAATTTTTGTTGTTTCTTGTTCATTTTTTTTGTTCTCATTTTAGGGTGGAACGTAGTAAATGGAGCTCCAGGTACTGACGCGCCAATAGTCCAATCCATTTAAAAAAATGGATGATCCTGAAATGATGTGTGTATGAGTGCTATTTAAGTCGGCTGATTAGTGTTTGTTTTTTTTTCAGCATCCTAGGTCCCAGCGAGGCTCCACCACGACAAACTTCCCCAGACTGAGCTTTAGCGTGGCATAGCTGCAGGTGGAGATCGCGGGATAATTCGGTGTGCGACCACATGGTCAAAGGCTCACGAGCTTTCAATACTCAACCAATGCAGAAATTAAAGCCAAACAACCATCGTATGCGCTGCTAATTCGGCGAATGGGCTGACGCACAAATTGATATTGATGTTGAATTTCCATTCAAAATTTTGTTTTCCGATTGAGCCCATTTTTGGTTGAATATGTTCGTAATTAAGCAAAATTGTTGCATTTGGAGTGAGGATAATCTACAAATTTTTTTCGAAACACCATTACATCAACAGAAAATAACTGTTTGATGCGCTTAATGGTGGAGCCATTGGTTCATATGTCTTCAAAAACGATTATGGTCAAAATATTACTGTCAATGGTGACCGGTATAGAGAAATGATTAGAAATTTTTTCGTACCTTGATTAGTTGGCATTAATTTTGTTGACATGTGGTTCTTTTGGCCTTAACGATAGAATATCGAGTAGGCTTGCAAATTTCTTGTTGTTTAATATACCTTCTCAGTACCACAAGTGATTTCATATATGTAGTAATTTTGAAATATCAACTGGTTACGAGGCAAACTAATGGAAAAGCCATCTCAATGAAATGAGTAAAGTACTTATAATAGGGGAGATGAGCTATATAAAATATTTGCTTCCGGTTGATCTAAATAACTATTTTTATTTTCCATTGTACACAGATTTTTCTTATAGCAGAAAATTGTGTAAAAAAATTACTTTTACCGTTTGCACAAGGCATATTCTATTTGACGAGAAATTGCGGAAACGCGGTTTTTCGCTTCATTAAAGTGAATATAAATTAATTATATTCCTTTTAATGACGTTAATACTGTGTTTTATTTTCTCACATGCGAAACGAACAGACACACCATTGAAGCGCGATTATACAATGTCAAAGCACTATTGTGATACATTTTTGATGTGCCACCAGCATATATACAGTGCCAAATATTATGGTAACCATTAGAAATGATTTTGTTAAGAGTCGAATTTAGTTGATACAAGGGAAGGAAGGAATCTAATTTTTATACATATCACTGATACCAGCATTACAAAAACACCGTAAATACAAAAACTTTTATACTTTCTTTTGTCTGTTGAAAATTGTGCTTTTTCCATCCCATATATCAACAAGTTAATTATTTTCAGTCCTAATTGTATTACATATAGTCGACTCAACAAGACATACAAAACGAAAACCATATAATATATCTCGAGGAATTCTAAAAGGTTTAAAGCATATTAATATTTCAGCATATTACTCAAAAAATGTGAAGAAACATTATGATAATTTAAAAGTTTATTTTTTGATTTTTTGGGGCCAACAAAAATTTATCATCAATAAAAATTTGACTAAATAATTAAATATTTTTCTGACTGCTGGTGTGTGTACGATGGGAGTCACAAAAGTTCGCTTGGTAGGTGTTAAATGTTTAAAAAAATTCCAAATCCTTTGAGGATGCATCAGATGAAATTCCACCACCATCGCACCAGAATCCATGTGATTGTCTCGGTTTCCGGTGAATACTTAAGCCACTAGAAATACTCAAGGAATGCTAATTTGGATATGGAACGATTGCACCGTTTCTACAGAATATTTCGAAGTGGTTCCAAAGATTCCAGACGGGGCATTTTTCTGAAGAGGATAAGCCACGAGAAGGTCGAATCTTTGACTGACGACGTTACTGTTGCTCTGATAAAGTCCAAAAATGATCCATATTGACTCAAGAAAGTATTTCTAATGAATTGATCTCGAATGACATATGTATGTATCGCCAATATTAAATAATCATCTGGGATACACTAAGTAATCTGCTCGATTGACTCCACAAATTTTAAATGAGGCCCAAAAACATGGCTCGAGTCTATTTTGCTAAATTTTTTCCTAATAATTCGAAAATGGGCAGTGTAACTTTAGTATGGACGTTACTGGTGACGAATCTTGGTTCTATAAGTACGATCAGGAAACGAAACAGAAGTCTATGGTATGGAGCCCAACAAGTAAACCCACCCATAAACGCGAAGCAACAAAAATATTGATGTCAATTTACTTCAACCGATCAAAGATTGTTGCTGCTATTAATCTAGAAAAGGATAGGAATGTAACTGCAAAATGGTAAACTGAAGAAGGAGAATTTGCGGCAATACACTTTACATCATGGCATAACGCGCTAACTCACGTTGCTGAAAGAACGTGTGACTTTATTGCTCTTTCTTTTCCTCGTTCATACAACTTCAGCAAAAGTCATTTGCTTCTAGACCTAGCCTGCTCAGATGTTCTCCAGATTCTTTGGCCAGACTTGACTTTCTACACTATAATGAGAGGGTGTTTGTCCACCTTTTATTCGTTGAGGCTATTGCCACCCTTTTAAGCACAGTCTTAAGTGCCTTTATGGGCCTCCACAACGGGGATTTAATGGAGATTTGTACCATGTCTCGCTAGTTTGTACGCCGCGCAGTTCCTCATGATGTCCAAGTGGCCGGGAATCCAGACTATCTGAATATTGAAATGCTCTCTCATCTCATTCAGATTCAATTGGCAACTCAACGCCACTCTAGACGTCAGAGAAACAGAAGCCGGCGATTTGATTGACAACAGACTGTTCACATAGATTGCGATATTAGTCAATTAAGGATCTTCTCACTCGCTATCACTTCTGCCTGGTATACGCTGCAGTGATCAGGAAGACGAACTGATATATCTACTTCCAATTTATCACCAAATACTCTAGCTCCTACTTTACCGTGTAGCTTGGAGACATCCGTAAAGAACTGCAATGCTTCCGTTTCCGCAACCGACCCGCTCCTCCAAGATTCCCCTGAAGGGCATAGGAAGTTCGGAACCAAGCACAAAGTCGGTGTAACGTAGTCTAGATTCACCTGTTCTTTCCTTAGCGATCTAATTATGGTCGAGTGTACGATCAATCGGCGGGGAGAAGGTGGAATATATCACCTCCAAGGCAGGTGTTGGTGTTGTCCTCAGCGCCTTGCTTATAAGCATGTAAACCGTTCTTTGCTTCTTTTCGATCCCATTTTTGTAAGTTACTTTATCAAGAGCTGGTCACCACACGCTCACCCCATACATAAGGACAGGCCAGTGTACCAACTCCGGCAACTACCAGTTCCGGCATTTCTGAATAAATATGAAAAGAATTTTTTTTTCTGGTCTACTAAGAGAACTTTTGTTACTCCCCTCGTATCTGTAACAACATAAGAGTAAATGATGAAACGAAAATTTCGTTTTCATTTGCTTAATATACCTTTCTCGTTAATTTGACACACATAAGTCGTTTTGATTGCTCGCATAAGTAGCTAATGCACATACATTTTTAAATTATTTCAGTTTTAAACGAATATGAAAAAGGTCGACATATTACATATAGTTTATAAATATTTTAGTTTGTTTTGGTTAAATTTTTTTGTTGGTTACAAATTAGCGTATATACGAGCTTCATCTATATCCAAACAGCAAGCCGTTGACCATAATGAGTTCATTTATGCACAGCAAAAAAGTTTTGTAATTAAAAACTTAAGTTTCCTTCTGAATTTTTAATTTTTAAATTATAACTTTATAATTTACTGCATACGATATTAGATTTGGAACGATGCCACAACGACTTTAATTTTATAATTCAATTCAGGAGGGTCCAGTATAATACTTTCAATTATGCATTTCCATAGTAAAAAATGTTTAGCACTGCTATTTGAGCGAATTATTTTGTTTGGTTAAGTTAGTTTTGTTCACATAGCAGTAGATTTGTATAGCATAGCTGTGCCAATTTTGGCAAGCAGGAAATTATTAGTCATTTGAGATTTGTTTTTATATTTATTATCCCGTATCATTTTATATAGTTTCGCCATGATGATAGTTTGTTGGTGACAAAAGTAGTAATATTCTTGAAAATATATAGACTCTTTTACTGACCTATAAATATTACACAAACTTATTCGAGACAAACATATAACTTAAAAATTATCCACTACTAATGATTAGTCATGGAGCGAGGCAAAATTGAGCAACACGTAAAGTAATCCAAATGTTTTAAAAACCTAAATGTTTTGCCAAATATACATTTCGCACACTGTGAGACCTATAAATGTCTGAGATAACAAAAAGTAGTTAAGACAGAAATTATCTTATCTCGATTGAACAATGAAAACCCGGCTAAATGTCTAACTATAATATACTTCTACAAAGTTGTGCAACGAATTACCTTCCGTTAAGATTCTATACTCAGTAATAAGAGCAACTATCCAACCGATATACCCTACCGATCAGATAAAATATATTAACAATACCACCATTATATTCTTTGCTTCTTTGCAATTAACCACACCAGTGATAATCTAAAACTGCATAAATTTAATTATATGTTTTTTAAAGCTTAACACTACGTAACCTTGTAGTTGGAAGCAAAAATGTGGCCTAAATATTTCGAACAAAACATAAAACGCATAGAATACCATCACAGTATCCAGAGCTTGGCGTAGGAGGCGACTAAATTTCTTTGGATCGCTGGACTGACAACCCGCCTCCATAAAAATAATTCAAATGTCAACAAAAGAAAACTAAATCGGATACCGCTAAAACAACAACGAACCTTGGCTTAAGTATTCGGACACCAGATTAAGGATCGGCACATGCAACGTCGAGTCACTTAAAAAACGTGACGCGTTTGACAGTCTTACAACATGTATCAAAAGTATATAAAAGTATCGGCTGGATGTCGTGGCACTCCAGGAAACTCGATGGCCTAAAAGTGGAGGCCATGTGTCTCAATGTTATACATTGCTATAGAGTAGGGATGATCTTGGAAATCTTGGAGTTGGATTTCTCATTGATCCACAAGTAAAAAATTTTGTGTTGGCCTTTCAAACAGTAGATAATCAAATATCTTAGCTACGCTTGCAAATCAGATTAGCCAACCTGTCAATTGTCTGCGTACATGTGCCTACTGATGTAAGCCAACCCTAGGCTAAAGACGCATTTTACAATAATTTGCAAAATCTGATGAGTTCTATATCTGACACCTGATATGAGTTCTATTGGTGACTTTAATGCAAGAACTGGCACTCCTGACACGAAACTGTAACCGAAAATAGAGAAATAATAATGTTACGCGATGGTTCCAGATCTCAAAGTGGCACGTACATTCTTTTCACATAAAAGAATCGATTTGGAAACATGGACATATCCACGGAAAACATCACGAAGGCAAATTGACAATGTGTTGATTTTAAAAGAGCGGGCCTGGGTTGCTCAAGACTAGAGATCGCATTGGCCTTTCACAAAATTCGTAGGCAGTGACCATAATGTGGCCATTACAAAACTACGATGGAAATATTCGTACAAATCAGATAATATACAACGCGATTCTAATATGAAGGTCTGAGAAATGAAGAAACGTAACGAAAATATCAAGATCTCGTCAGCAATAGCATTTGACGATGTATAATTACCAGTCTGAATAAGTGAACATTATCTGGGAAGTAAGAAAAACCTCGGTGGTCGATGCCAGTAAGCATACTTTCGGTATAGTGAAAACTAAACCCAAAAATGATTGGTTTAATGAGGAGTGTCATCCTGCTGTTGAGCGTAACATTGGTGTAAAATCGCAAGAAGAAATAAAGCAGTTCATGCCACGAAGACAGCTAAACGAATTTGTAGACGGAATAATCGCAAATGGTGAAAGGTTAATGTCTGAAGAGTAAACTCAGCAATGAGGGCAATTCGCCCGGTTTTGTGAAAGGAATCATCGGATTGAACTAATTTTCATACATTAATAGTAACGTAGTAAATGATACGGCGATCTTTAAAGGGAGAGCCGCCTTTCAGTAGTTGAAGAGGTCGTTAACGGCGACGTAGGCTTCAGGGTGTAGAAATCTGATATCTTCTAATTATTTACAACAATATAAAGAGCTGTGATCGAAAGTGATGGAGTCAGATTGTTGACACGATATGGGTCATCAATGGTCTATAAAACTGTTAAAAAGACAGCCTAACACTACATTATGTATTGTTCAGGAAGAATCCAATAAATAAATTAAATCGAATAGTGTAAATTGAAACCGCTTTCTTATATATGATTCGATTCAGATACTGTACTCCAGTACAGTAAGATTCCCAAGAGAAATTCAAAGATATAAATAAGAAAAGAAACATTTTGTTTTCTAGAAATAATCAATCATCATGATACGATATATGGTATGTACTCAAACAAATCGATCATGTATTACGAGTAGATGATATGCAAGTTCGCATGAAAATTTTTATACACGTTTAATAAGTTGACTCGTGATTATTATCTTATTGATAAGATTATCTTTTATATTCACTTTTATATAATAACGTTTAACATTGCCATAAGTAATTCGCGGAATTTTTCATTTACAACTTATACATATAATATAATCAATAAGTTAAGAATGTATGTAAGGTAGAAAGTAAGGTAGAAACTACTGGTTGTTATAAATTTATACATCCGTTGGGGAGGGTGGGAATAATTTGACTACAAGTGTGTTTAAAGAGGAAATGTGTGTCATGTATTAAAATGAAATTGCAACACTAATTTACTTATTTACCTTGATTATCACTTTTGTCTTGTAGAATAAATCAAAGGCGTTCAAGAATGTTGTAAATGTTTCCTTACTGGTAGAAACGTTTATGACTGAATCATTTGATAGATATTCTCTTAAAAACCTTATTAGAAGAAATTCGAAGAAGTTCATAATTGTAAATTCATGGACCAATCCATCTTCAATGTCAGTATTATAGGCTGGCATGGAACTGTGCAAAGTAAGGATGGTTTTACGTAAATTTAACTTATAGCCGAATGTTCTCGATTTAGCAATGTAATGGCGAAAAGGAGAACGTAAATAAGCAAACCACGAAAGAGGGCCCAAAACAGAATGCAAAGATAGAAACAGACATACAGACAGAATTCAAAATTCAACAACAATCACAAAATGTTTCTCCAATATTAGGCATTTGGTTAGGTCTCAAATATTTGGTAATAATACACATTTTGCGTAAATTCACTTGAGAATTCTAAATTAAAGCATGGTGGTTGTGGAGTAGAAATCAAATGCAACAGACAGTTAACAACCATTTAAGGTCGACCTACATTATAACCACTTACGTTGTTGTATTTCCATTAAACAGATGATCAAATTCTTCACGAATATAAGTAGCCTTGAGTATGTAGTAACCTTGTACATACTAAACCACGTACAGCAAATAAGTAGCCTTCAGTATCATACTAAACTATGTACAACATTAATAAAATATTTAATCAAAATTGTAAACTTCTGCCGCATATACATAATTATCGATCGGATAATAGCAAACATCATAACAACGATAGAATACGGTTTAAATATGTAACTGTGCAAACAACATACTCGTACATATATACGAACAAAATAAATATTTATCAACTCGTATACCATATGTTGCCACGTTCTATTTTAGAATTGGACAGATTTTATATAGCACCGTCCCTTCTCACAATTTATCCTATAAGAGGTGTATGTACCTCATCATACTAATGTAAACTAAAACTATATATTAACCTCCTTTAAGCAATAAAATACATTTCATTTTCTCTTGGCCGCCGTCGTCGCCACCATAATTTTCACTTTCAATTTATTACCTTTTACTTTCTTTCACCTTTTCGAAGTCAAATAAAGAATAGTAGTCACGCGAAACATTTCGAACTGAAGAGTTTTTTTATGGCTATGTTCGGTTTATTTTAATTAAGAACAAATCGGTTTTGATCTTGCATCATTCTGCATATATATATATATATATATATATATATATATATATATATATATATATATATATATATATATATATATATATATATATATATATATATATATATATATATATATGATATATATATATATATATATATATATATATATATATATATATATATATATATATATATATATATATATATATATATAGTGTAAGCATTACTTCAAATATGACAGCTCCGCTGACCATTGATAATCCGTGGATGAAATCAGTTCTGTTGTATAGGTAGGAAACATGCACAAAAGATCACAAAAATCCACAGTTTAAACAATGATTGAGAATATTAATAAAATGCTTCTGGCCAGATAAGATCCAATATGAAGAGCCGAAACAGAAAGCAGAAGTGGAGATGGATAGGATACACACTTAGAAAGACTCCAAATGATATTACACGAATATTATTGGAATTTAATCCATTAGGAAGGACGAAAGTCGAAAGAGAACGGGTTTAGCCGAAGCGAAAGATCTCTGTCATCATTTGAATGTTATTCACAAGCAGACGAAATTTGGGAAGCCAAAAATGGCCTGAAAGAAAATGTTCTAATAAAAAACATTGAGGGAGCTCAAAACAATTTCCCCAATATAATGATGGTCCCGTCTAGCTTTGAAATAAGGAGATGAAGTATAAAAATATTGTTTTAAACTAAAACCAAACCGATAATAAAGATATTGGTAACTCCTAACGATTACAAGACTGAAACTTGAGGATTCGTTTTCCAGTTGGAAAAAATAATTGGTGTCCCAAATATTATCAAATGTGACCACTATAATAGTAAACGTGTAGTCATGCTACATGGCATTTGTTAGAAGTAAATTTGTTAAAAGTATTATTCACCCTCGTGTAGGAAAATTTGTCTTGCAAAGTTATGTCATATGTCAACTACTGTTCGTTAAATGCGTGTCTGAAAATTGCATTACTCCTATGGAAGATATAAAATTACTCATTAGAATTATTACATCTTTCTGTGGATGTACGAGTAATGCTGAATTCATACATTCATTCAAACAATTTTTTCGGTCAATCGTCGAACTCCAAAATGCCAATTTTTGGTTTCTACATTTTGTCACAAGAGATAGTTCTTTTGTCTGAACGAACATTGAGTAAAAGAGACAACATGATACCAAAATGAAATAGACGCATGTTATTTGGAAATAAAATACTTATAATTATTTGTTTTAGATCGTCGTAAAATCGTTTCTGAAATTTTACCATAGTATGAATCGTTTAAACAAAATTACCGAACGAATGAATGAACGAAACAATTGAAGTATGCACTGAACTTTAAAGGTTTTCTTATTACTAGCTGTTATGATAGTTGCTTTCCAATCGACCAACTGCTAGTACCCGCTAGAGTACCGCTAGTAGTATTTTTCATATCTTTACTAAATGAAACAGAGTAAGTTTACCAAAGATTTCAACCTAACTACTGGCGGGCCACTAGCGGGTACTTGCGGTTGGTCGATTGGTAATCTACTAATAGTGGCTCTCCAATAGATCAACCACTAGTGAGTTGCTAGTAAATGGTGTTTCAACAGGTTTTTTTTTTTTCCGATAAGGACGGCGAACAACGCCATATTTTTTATTGTTCTTTGGTCATTTGGAAACTTCATTAGTATACATTTCATCATGGAACATGTGTACTCTACACATGTGAACAGCGATTGCAAATAGTGCAATTTATTTATCAAAATAATCGTTCTGTTGCTGCTACTTTAAGAGCATTACGGTCATTTTACGGTCCATTTAACAAGTTCGACAATCGACCGTATAGTGGCAAAATTTGAGTCTACATTTTCGCTACATAATGTTCCGGTGCCCTCGAGAGCAAGAAGTTCTCGAAGTGTTGAAAACATCGCAGCCGCCAGGGCTTCAGTTCAAGAAGACGCGAATGTGTCGCTCACACGACGTTCGCAACAATTGGGCCTTTCTGTGACATCATTGTGGCGAATTTTACGTAAAGATCTTGGCCTACATCCGTATAAGATCAAGCTGACACAACGACTAAAGCCGTTTGACCATTTGAAGCGATGCCGATTCGTGAATTGGGCTCAAGAGCATATCGAAAATGATGCAGATTTTCACCGAAAAATCATCTTCAGCGATGAGGCTCACTTTTGGCTAAATGGATTTGTCAACAAGCAAAATATGCGTTACTGGGCAGGAAGCAACCGACACGTGATTCATGAGGCACCTTTGCATCCCGAAAAAGTCACTGTTTGGTGCGAATTACATGCCGGCGGCGTCATTAGGCCATATTTTTTGATCGACGATAACGATCGCCACGTTACTGTTAATGGAAATCGATACCGCGATATGATAAACGATTTTTTTGGCCGCAATTGGATGGAATGGACTTGGATGGACTTGGACATGTGGTTTCAACAGGACGGGGCCACACAGCACACGATACAATCGCGTTATTGAAGACTAAGTTCGATGAGCGTGTTATTTCGCGAAATAGGCCCGTTCAGTGGCCTCCTGCGCTCCTGTGATTTGACACCTCTAGATTATTTTCTTTGGGGTTATGTGAAGTCATTGGTCTATGCCAATAAGCCGGCGACGTTGCAAGAGCTCAGAGTCAATATTGAACGTGAAATTGCTGGAATTTCGGCCGATTTATGCGAAAGAGTGGTCGAAAATTTGGTTCAAAGATTGGACTTCGTAAAACGTGCACGCGGTGGTCATGCAAAAGAAATCGAGTTTCATACTTAAATGCATATGTTCAAATTCGTTAATTCGTTAAAGACGAAGAGATTGTGTTATATTCAAAAAAAAAGTTGAAGTGAACTTATTGAAAAATCCGATAGTTAGGTTCTTGTTTTTGCTAAATTTATTATGATTTGTTTAGCAAAGACATGAACCAAGCTACAGCAGTTCACTAGCCGGTACTAGCGGTTGGTTAAGTGGAAAGCGACTAATATTATCACTACTCTTATCGGAGAAAATATTTTGGTATTCTTCGTTTCATGGTAATTTTCAATAACATCAAATTTTTGGTTTATGTCTTTGCTCTACGGGAAATTTTATTTATATTAAACCTATATGAAAATGATTCGCCTTGTATTCTTTTAACGTTTAATTGTTGTGTTAGGTTTTAATTGTTGGTTTTCGTTTAATTTGTTCAGCCAGCAGTTGATTGTACCGTATTTAACTTCCATCTTGTGTACATACCAGCAACCCAAAAAAGTACGAATGTGAGTGACATACTCTACTCTCAGTGGAAGTCTTAATCTCGATATATACTTTCTGATTGGATGACAATACCTGTATTGGAGGACCTGATTGAATTTCTAATCTGCTGATTATAAAATGAAGAATAAAAGGATATACCACTTTGCGTAAGGTATCTGTTCTTATAAAAATATGAGTAAATTCCCCAAATTTACGACTAACCATGGTTTTAGTTTTTACACACTTTGACCGTAGAACTGTACGCTCATTGCCCGCATAATTCTGGAATATGATGAGTTTTCAGATATCTATTTCGTACTCTGTTGAGGATATTTCAGGATTGTGGTAACAACCCTAGGCTCATCGTAATGATTGGTTTGTACTTCTCCTAGCATATCATACCATATCACTATAGATTTCCCTTCAGGGATACGTAAACTCTAACAGGAGTAGGCAATAGTTTGCAAAAGTATATTCCAAACGACAGCAAATAGTTATTGGCGAAGTATTCTAGTAGTTGCCGAGTGTTATTCGTATTTTCTACCTGTACTGTACCCACAATTTATTAGATAAAACTGTACGTGTAACGTATGTATTTCAACAACGTTATGCTTAGTAGTTCAATTTGAGAATAAACTAAATTATTTAGCTGTTTATGAATTTTCGTCTGATTGTGCTACACCAAACAATAATCGGCTAAGTACAATCTATCTTGTATATACCTTTAAGCCTTTAATTCTTTCATCTAAGCTCGTTTTGTCGTTTATCGATGTTAAACCAAAAACAAGCATTGAAAGTATTTCAAATAGCTGTATTTCTTGTTAAATCTATAAAACATAAAAAACAATAATATTAACAACAACAATAATATGCTCCCAACATACAATCCGACTAATTGAAAATCGTTATATAATAAATAATTCTAAGCAGATGGGTTCATTTTCCAATACAATAAAAACAAGTTTGTATTCAAAGACAATGTAAAATACTTGTTTAACGTACATATAGCCAATATGTGCAGAACGTTGTTTGTTATATCGTGAACATTGAAAAAAATATCGGAAAATCCTGTAGGAAGAGGTGGACGGTTATGATGAAAACTGAAAGATTGGTTGAGTAGAACAAAGTGAATATGCCACCTATTCAACCTCTTTGGCTATTAGTTGTATGAATGACACTTATCCGGTGTATTCTTAGGGACTCCACAATCTTTAATTAATTTTGGTATACCACAGATCATCATGCCATATATGTATAAGATTTATCATTATGAATTGAACATTGATTGCAATATAAAATATAAATTATAAATTCGATTACTGATCGAAAAGGCTTAGAAAGGCCATTCTTGTTAAATTCGGAAGTATCAGGTGTACTTACACTATCACCAAACACATATAGCAGTAATATTGGGGAGGAACAATTCTGGGTTATCTCAACCATAGATATATAAGAGTTAAGTATATACCTCAAAAATTACATCGGTACAGATAGTGATGGAGATTTTTGTGACCAGAGCAGTATCCTGAGCTAAAAGGGACTCGAGGGCATCCGAAAACATAATACACTTAAAATGATGAACTCATCTATTTATTGTCTGTTACTCTGGTGTCTAGCGGACTGGCAGCACAAGTCATTTGAAATGTTACTGATGAGGTTTTGGGTGGTGTAAGTGTCAATATAGAGACGAAGGTCTTGTTAAACAATAAGGAATGGATCATATATATGAATGTGATTCTCATTCCAAATGACATGAACGATCCGACCCAACTTGGGAGTGAAAAAAAGAATAAGTGACGTGTGCATGTTAGAGCTAGTGACGTTAATTTAAAAAATGGTGGAGTAATGAGATCCAGTATTGGTATGATCGTAGACGTAAAAAGACCCATTATAGGCTGTAAAGTGACATATAGATCGACCACAATGTTTGGTAGGAATAGTATTTTGGATTACCCAGAAATGAGGAATAAATGTTTACAAATGAGGATGAATGTCCAGAATAACTTGGTTAATTAATATTTGTGAAATTATATTACCTGAAGCTGAAAGTGCAAATATTAAACCTTTCTTAGATGAGATTTGGTGCCGTATTGTACTAATTTTAGTCAAAACAGAATAATGTTCGATGTCCTTTCTAGCGAAACGAATCTGGCTTTACTTATGCGAATGGGTAATAAAGATGTGTACAAGGTTATGTATGAGTTTATAAAAGTTTATGGTATAACGGTGTATAAGTAGAATAACAATGTCAATAGGAATAAGGGCGATATGACTCCTACCATTGGACTTAGTGCTAAACACTAAATGTATTATCAAAATGTATTATCTTAAGTGTACAAATATTTATGAACATTAAACTTCCGCAATTGGTAAAACTTCAGATGACTTTTTCGTATAATTGGAAAGGAAATTGAGCCCAGGAAGGTTTGAATCAGGTAACAACCTTCTTGACGAAGTTAAATCTGGCAATAAATCTTATATGAAATGTGGTTGTATGGCATTTGTCGCCGGTTGTTGCTTAATGGTTAAGAGACTTTCTCATCACGTTGCGGTTTCGAGTTCGACCAAAAATTAACATGCCACCGGATGACATAAAATGCGGTTGTGTGTAAAAACATTCGTTGAGCTGACCACCTACAATGTGCACAAATCGTTAAGAAAATGGTTCGTAAGGTCTCAGTTGAGACGCGGCCTCTAAGCCATAGATTATTTTATGGCATTATAAGAAGGAGAATAAGATTTGATGTGGGATTCTGATGATGACTTTGAATAAGGCACGACTAGTGTTTGAAAATGAAATATCTCATTAATGAATGTATACTTGTAATGAATGTGTTTGGTGATGTCTTTTCGTTCGATGGAACAATGCAATAGGGATGCCGGGTGATGATAAAGGGAGAACAGGAGTAGCATATTTACCGACTTCCATATTGGGGTACATTCAAGCAGTTTGTTGAAATGATGTATGAATATGTTTCGCCCGAAAGTTAGGTTATTCTTAAATGGATACCTAAACACTTATACGGAATAAAGGTGACATTATTCCGAAACTAATATGTTTGATATACACAAAGCTTAAATTTATATCGTTAATTTAATTTTCAATAATTCTAAATATTTAATTATGTAAATTGTTGAGTATATATTAGTCGAAAGCACGTGGTGTCCCGATGATTCAAATAGCTATATACCTATACAGGTATATAGCTATTTGAATCATCTTACTAACAAAGTAGTTAAATTGAAATGAGACACGATTTTAATTATTCCAAATTAATTGGTTGGACATATATGAACAAATACAAACTAAACGATATTGTCCTATGCGGCCGCTATTTTAATTTATGGTCAGTCGGGCATCATTTTTTATTGTAACGATAGTACAAGATGTGTATGTACTTGACATGCGAATTCTCAAACCGTATTTTTAAAACAAGAATTGTATGAACAGCACATGCTTGAATAATGTATCCAATTAGTTTATACATAATATGTACATATATTAGAATGATAGTATCGAGCAAGTATTGATTTTGTATTGGATATACAATTTATTTTTATGTGACATAGATATACATACTTATACTTATGTATATAAATAACGCTATAGTTTTATAACAAGTACATAAGTTGATTTATATTGAGATTCATTCATGAAGAATAATTATCACAGTCGCTTTAATAGTAAGAGATAACGATTGACATAATTTTGTACAGATTATCGATTGAGGTTTCAGTTAAAGCACGATGAAGCTGCACTCTTCGGAAAATTCACTATTTATACCCAGTCGTTTATGACACAAAGATCTGCTAGCCCAAACCAAATGACAACTGTAGAAATTCAGTATACATCGCCGATTAATCAATAAATGATTTAATTCATCGAAAAATAATAAAACTAGAACTACTCCAACTCTATCTTTCTCCAATCAGCGACACAAAGTATCAAGTTCAAAACTGGGATATAGAAAATGCACACGATGCAACTGCTACCAGTGTGCTCGGCTACCAAGACACACAGGAGACATTCTCAAGACTGCATAAGAAGTAGCTGCAGGCCTATAGTATGAACATACTACAGCAATGTGTATAAGAATGATCACTGAAAAAGCCACAAACATTCCACCAAAAAAGATTTTAATCGTCAAACTCGAGCACCACATGAATTACAACTAAATAAACGGAAGGAGCACATTGAGGACAACTGCACAAACGAATCGGATTACTTACTTCTAGATGGCAATCATAACGAAACTATCAACACTCATCCACCAACGAAGCGGAAAGCGTTTGAACTATCATCGAGAAGCTAAAAAATAATAAGGCCACTGGTACAGATAATAAATCAGCTAAATAATTCAAAGAGGGTGCACATATGACTACATTAGCACGATAATAACATTAGTGATCGCAATCAATAAATCAACAACTAAAAATGGAAGAAGTCCGCTTTAGAGCATGAAGGAGCTGTACAGATCATATCAACACTCCACGTGTCATAAAACAGTCAAGGGAGTGAACTTTACCACGGAACCTAGGATATATCCAGATTCAGCAAGCAAAGTTCAATACAAAGGAAAACAAAGTTTGCAAAATTTTTCAACTCGCGAGGAGTAAGGCAAGTTTGGGAATTATTTTCGCTACTAATCCTAATAACGCTTGACAGCATTATAGTTAAACTCGACACCACATCTCCAAATTATATTCAATAGGTCTGAACTACGCAGATGACATTTGTCTGCTAACACAAATTCATGCCGACATGCAGCAAAAAGTACAGAAGCTGTCAGATCACGTAAAGGTAGTTGAAGTTAGACAAACTATAGTATACACCAATCGCAAACAATAATACGTCAATCGAAGAAGTTGAAAAATTCGTATAACTCGTTATATACTGTAGGAAAAACAGGCGGCACGGAAGAAAACACCAATCAATGTATCAACAAAGCCAGAGAGAGGTACACAGTTTATGAACAGTTGATTGCCAAATTTGAGCTAGGAGAATTGATAATGGGAAGGCGGGTATTCTTGTGACATTGTAATATAACGTGTTCTTTTGTTTAACATTGTACTCGTAAATTACTCTTAGAGATGGGAGGAAGAATATGTTGATTATGTTCAGAGCTAGTGTATGCTAGGAAGTTTAGAAAAGCATAAAACACAATTTAAAAGCAATTTGGCTTATGACTATACTACATCTGGTTAATATTTCAATAAAGAACTACGAAACTCGTATATTTGCAGAGATAACAGGAGGAGCGATTTTGCATCAAAAACAAAGACTTTGAAATTTTTTAATAATGGTTTCCATTGGTACAGTGACAAATAAAGTTTATATACATTGAAGAGGTTCGGAACTGGTTAAAGCATATGCTATAACTATAGACAGTACTAAAGTGCAAGCACGATGAGAAGAGAGTATCCCCCTCAGAGTGAGGTTCTCATTGCAGAAGATAAAAAAATATAAAAAAGACACAAATTAGAGACTGAACGTTTTATCATATAAGCACACTATAAGCTCAAGATGCAAGTAAGGGTTTGATATAAATCATTTGTGAAGAAATTATTAATTAAAACAAAATTATGATTTCAAAATAATAAAAAATTAAATTACTATCAAGAATTTCAAAAATCCTGAATCATTTCTGATCACGATCGACGATGTGACTGAAAGTATGCACAACTTTCGCTCTCTCTCTCTCCTTATTCGAGTGCATCTTCGAATTCAGTATTAGAAATATAAGATGAGACTGGAAATGGTACATAAATTAAGGCAAAAATATAAAACCTAATAGTTCTGGTTTGTTTGTTTGTTTTTCCAATCTGTTTTGAGACTCAAATTTTTTTCACGTTTCGCTTGTTTACGTCCTACCTTACGCCAGTCTGCAGTACCGACATCGAAGATGTGTTCACCCATGAATTCTGCACTTCAACAAGTGGTCATAGATGTGTTCATTCACACCACCGATCGTAATCAGATGGTGAAAAATACCTTTTGCCTCCCGCCAATATCGGGATTCGAACCCGGTACCTCCCCCGCTCCAACTGACGCAGCTTGAACCTTTGTGCCATTTGGTGGGTGTAATAGTTCTGTAATAATTCATCCACGATAGTAATACTCAAAAGATAAAATAAATTTTTATCATTGACATGACATTTATAAGAGTTTGGAAATTTTTAGTATTTTTTACGCGTATGGGATGAAACAGGTCGTAACAAAATAGCGGTGATATTAAAAATTCGGGTCATACACCATAACGTGCTTAAAAACTTATTATTTATATATATGTTTTCAATGTTTGACGTCATCACGAAAACTCAAAGTTATACGACCGCACTATAAAGTATGTCGATCCAGTGAAAGACGCACAACCACGACAATATATGGTTGGTAGTTTAGTAAACAAATTAACGAAAATTAATAATTTATAATATCATTTGAGATTCGACAGTAGTATATCTATATAAGGTGAAAAATATAATGATTTGTTTAAACAAAATAAAGGAAAATTGATGAAAAATATTTTCTTTTTTATTCCATTGTCTTGAGTGCACACATCTCTTCTCACATGAAAGCTTCCAAATATATATTCCAAATATTGTTATAACAAAGCCAATAACAATTATGTGCCATTTATGCATACATGCCTCAGAGCTTTATCAACAGATTATATAATGAAATCATTACAGTAATAATCACAATCAATTTGGAGGAATACACAACAACAACAAAAAATAGGTCAAGGTAATTGTGTCTGCGAGATGTAAATTTACTCGAGAAAAGCTTCTAGATATGGTATACATATATGTATTGTTGCTGCTTGTTGATCGTCACTAAATATACACACCCAGAACAACAAAATATGTAAACGTAATAAATAATACAAGAAAAGCACAACAGAAAGCTTTTATTGATTTTTGTCGAAATCTTACCTTAAATTCAATATTACTATATTATTATGTAGACATAATATAATATAGTTTGGACGCTATTATTTATTTATAAATTTTACTAAACGAATATTGAGCTTTTTTTTTAAAACTTTTACAAAAACAAAATTATAAACATATTTTATAACATTATAATCAACCACCCATTTTATTAATAATAGCAAAATTATTTTTTTTATTAAATTTATAGTTTTTATTTATAAATTTTAATTGATTTTGAAGTAAAAACATGTTATTAGTTTATATTTTTAGAGTAAATATATGGATATAAATATAAAGCTTTTAGGGCTTTATTTTATTTTTAGTATATTTTCGGGTTACAAATCAAATACAACAACAACTTTATTAATGTTTTTGGTAACAGACATGAAAAACAAAAACACAAACACTTTGAACACAATTTACTATTTTTAAACTTATTTTTTTTGGCAAATTTTCAATTTTTATTTATGAACTTTTGTTTTTTACTGTAACAAACTTAAACCGAACAGTGCTTTTTTATTTATTTCTCGAGTTTATTTTTGTTGTTCAGGGTAAATGAGTCAAGATAAGTTTTAAATTAATTTAATTAAATAAAATAAAACAAAAAAGTAAAATAATAAAACTTATGTCAGCTTTTATCGAGCTTTTCGATTGCTGAATATATTTAAATATATTTATATATAATGTGTTGAATGATAAAATGTTATGATAAGAAACCAAAAAAAAATGATACAATAAATTCCTTTACTGTGGTTGAAACATAACTGGACCTGGGACAAGGATAAAAAGGAGAATTTCTTTTAAAGTTTAGCAGAAAAACAATTTTTGTTTTAAATTAATATTAGAGATTTCCTCTCCAAAGTTCAATATTATGAATAGCGTACCGTACGCGAGACAAAGCGAAATATATAAAAAAAAAAACTTTTATCGATAGGTTATGCGATTTTATATAGAAAACCCCGTGCGATGGAAAAACAAATAACAACAAAAATATTGATTCGAGTTTGGTGAGCGCTGCACAGAGCAATACTTATGGTCGGAATGAGCTTTTGTTATGTGAATATATGTAGAATAGTTTTGTGTCTAGATCCATTTCTGTTTTTGTATATTAGAAGCCTGCGCAATACGAATATTCTCGTGCTTATTATATTTCGGGAGAAAATTTTATTTTTCCGGCTATATACACTCAAAATATAACAAGTACATGTATGCGTGTGTATGGTAGTGCGGTGCAAACAACAATGTCATGCAAAAGGGAAGTACTA
Source organism: Tipula lateralis (assembly GCA_963932295.1). Taxonomy (NCBI): domain Eukaryota; kingdom Metazoa; phylum Arthropoda; class Insecta; order Diptera; family Tipulidae; genus Tipula; species Tipula lateralis. The sequence continues at coordinate 11,532,725 of OZ010737.1, forward strand.
TTCCGTGTCGTAGTTTATTTCTAATTATAGAGTTATATTTTTATATGGTTAGATTTTTTAATTGTCGTCATAAAACTTTAAAAATAATTCTAAGAAATGAAATTACATGTGTCGAAATCATACTGATTGGTGAATAGTACAGTGGAGTCGTTACTCTGGTCGAAATTCCATTTGCACGCTCATGTGTCTCGGCGGAGAAATAATGACGAGAATGAAACTACATATATATAGTACAAACAAAATTGTATATAGATATGATCTTAATTAATTGTGAAATGGATTATTTATATAACGAGTGTACGATTATCTAAATTAACCGAAACATTTGCCACTTGAGTGTTAAGTTTTCGTTTCGTTTATTAAACTCGAAAGAGTTTTTGTTTGTCTCGTTTTTTGTTTTTGAAGTTGTGGTTGTGAACCACGCGTCATATTTACTATGAGAGAATAGTATTTCTGTATTGGTAGTAGCTAGGCGTAGTGAAACCTTAAAATTAGAATATTCTAAATAATACTGAATAGGTGGCAGACATTATATGTTTTCCCCAGCTTATAATCGGTATAGAATCAGGACAATTTTATTTTGATGCTACCAGTTCTAGAGACCCTTAACATAATACCACCCAAAATAACTTATAATCACTAAATAACTTTCAGCTAGAGAATAGAGTTATTCAAAATTTCCAATCCATCGAACAATCAATCAGAATGACTATTAATAAAATTGGACATAAAAGTGTAATTAAATTAAAAATCAATTCGATTTAAATATCAAATAAAATGACAAAATTAATACTGTATATTTAATTGAAAAATCAAATCCAAACATGATTTATTAATTGCATTACATTTAATTTAAGTTATTACATTGCACTCATATTACTTTATAAATAGATTTGTTTGTTAATTAATTTTGGAATATTTGGGATTATATTATGATTTATGACTATATGGGTGCATGAACTCCGAATTAATTTACTATTAATACTGTATATGTAAATTGAACTTTATTTACGAAAACAATTATATCAATGTTAAGATAACGATTTAATATCAATTGTCTGAACTCTAGATAAGATAGAAGTAACTTCTTCTTAAGTGGGAGAATCGAAGTTGAATAAATTGTTTATATTTTTTTTATATGATACTATGCCCCTAAATGATTACTTTATAGATATGTGAAAATAGCATTTAGGGAAATAAACAGCATTTAGGGGCAGTTGAAATTTATATTTGCATGGAATACTAGATAAAAATTTATTTTATGTTCATCTGTACTATATACGAACAGCAAATAACTTATAATACTTTAAGGGAAATCGTGTCAATTTTCATAGTAAATGCCAACGACAGCATGATTTCGTTAAAAATACGTTTCGGAGAAGATTTCTAGATGGCATACCAATACGTTTTGACGAGAACAATAAATTTTAACGAGAACAATAAGAAGTAATTTTTTAATAAAATAACATAATTAAAAAAAAATTTTTGTTTTACTTATTTATTATTATTTAAAAATATAAGCCACTTCAAAAAGTTCCAATTTCGATTATAAAATTAAATTTTTTTTTAGATTTAAAATTTTGGTTTCGTTAATAATTCGTTGAATATAAAAAACTGCAGTTAAAAATGTAAACCTTTCGTTCAAATACTAGTGCCATCTTTTAATTTTCTCCGAAATTATATCATGTTGGCACATAATATCGACGCGATTTTCTTTATAGTTATTGTAAGATATTTGACGAACAGTTAAAAGAATGAAATCAAAGCAAACTGACTCCAGTAGTACATAAACAATTGGTTAATACCAGCAATCGCCTATAACGATAGTTTAAATATAAAACTTTTCAACTATTCTCGTCAATTTTAACAATTTAAAGTGGGTGGATACGTGAAACAGTAATTAGGCTTAATATAAGTCTGTATTAAGGTACTGTATATGATATAGTAGTTATTAGTGTGCTAAATAGAGATTGATGTTGGTGTTGGAAAATGCATCATGTTCAATTAGAGCAGCTTCGTACTGTTTATTTATACTAAGGATATCGCAAAGAAGTGCGTGAAAAAACTTTGCTTAAATACACATGTCTTAGAAAAAAGGAAAGCTAGAAAAATATGGCCACCAAGGAGGAGTCCATCTGACAAGATGATTCTAAATAACAAATCACAACAGCTTAAGCTAAAAAGTTGTCCGCTGTTGAAAATAGGAACCACTCACTATGGAAGGCAACAAAAAGTAAAAAACCCCAATTACGCAGACTCGTCCTTTAACAAATCAAAAGCTGAAGAATTTGCTAATCATCTGGCTGATATTTTCAAACCGAATGATATCGAATCGGATATTATAATCAAAAATGGAAGTAACAATTATTAGTATTACTATCTCATTTGCTTAATCCTGTTATTAGATTAAGGCATGTTCCTTCTACCTGGAAAGTTGTGGAAGTTGTTATGTTACCGAAACCAGGTAAATCACCCAATGACGCTAAATCGTATGGTCTGATATCATTTCAAAGCTAATGGAGAGACTACTCCTGAGAAGAATGAAGCCAACAATAGAAAGAAGAGACCTAATACCGGATCACCAATTTGAATTCAGATTCAAACATTCAACAATTGATCAGGTTCACGGTATTACAGATATTATAGAAAAGGCGTTAGAAAATAAATAAATTGGTTCGTCCTTATTTCTGGATATGACAGCAGCTTTTGATAAGGTATGACACGAGGGTTTAATACATAAAATAATTGTTATGCTTCCGGGACCAAATGTTGACCTTTTGAGATTATATTTATCTGAAAGTCTTTTTAGAGTAAGACAAGTAGTTGAGTATTCTGGACTGAGAAAGCTAAGGGCAGGAGTCCCTCAAGGTAGTGCTCTGTGCTATACCTACTACATACAAGCGATATACCATCGTCTGATCACTTAAGCATAGCAACGATAACCAATGTGCAAGCAGTGATGTGAACGATTTGCCAGTGGACAATAAGCGATGGATAATAAAACTTAATGAATTAAAATCTGCCCATATCAACTTTACGAATAAACCATTATATAATATAAAATTGTTAATCCGCCGACAATCAGCTTAAACGATGTGATGGTGGCGTACCAGAACCCTGATAAATATTTGGGTATGAAACTGGATATTAAGCTTAAATGGAAAGAGCATGTGAAGAGGAAAAGAAAAGAGCTTGATCTTAAATATAGACAGTTGTACTGGCTAATTGGACGCAGGTCAAAATAAAGCATATGCAACAAAATACTGATTCACAATCAGGTTCTAAAGCCGATCTAGTTATATGGCATTCAGCTTTGGTGTTGTACTAAGAATACTAACATCAAACTTATACAAAACTTCTCTCAGTTACTGGACAATGAACATTTGGTTAGGAGACTAAACAGAACCAAATGTTTTGAGCTCGTTAGTATGTGAGCAGCTATCTACCAACTAGTATGTGAGCAGCTATCTACCAACTACCAACGGACAGACATTGGTGCACCGTTGGATCAACAGTGTGGTTATAGTTTAGTTTTAAATTAATGATAAGTCTGGAAACACAAGTTTCAATATATATAATTTAAAAAAAACTCACACATGAGATGATCAAATCATCATGCTCAAATTTGCTAACAATTCGAGAGATTGACTACCGATTAACATACCGATAATTATTCATATCTACGCACTGTATTAATAACTCCACTGGAGTACACTTTACTTGGTACACCTTACTTGATGCTATTGATCAAGTTTTAAACCATACCGAGACATTACGCCATTCGAAAGGAAGTTATCTTTCCAAATCTAAACTTCAATTAATTTGAATTTCTTCATTTATTATTAATTTTTTTTTAATTTAAATTATTTTTTTCAACAAAAATTATTTATATTTATATAATTAATTAATTTAATCATTCGTTTCATAAATAAATTGCAATCTTTTTGTATGCATACATTAATTCAAAATAATAAAAAAAACAAAATCGAACAAAATTTTTTAGATTTATATAAGTTAAGCACTTTCGGCTGGTTTGACTTCTGCTGCCTCTGCGGTGGCTAATTCTATCGGTTTGGTTTCATCGCCAGCTGTTGAATCCGGTTCAACCTCTTTCGATTGCATTTTATTTTCTGATTCGTTTTCTTTATTTTCTGCTACGGTGTTTGATTCGGTTGTTGCCTGGGCTTGAGTATCGTTTGTTTTGCTTGTAGGAGTAATAGAAGTTTCTAATTTTTCATCATCCTTCTTATCGGTAACATTTTCAGTCTTCTCCTGATCAGTATTAGTTGTTGTGGAATCTTCAGGTGATTTCGTTTCTTGGACACTATCGTCTGATTTGGTTTCAGATTTGTCCAGTGTTGGCTCGGCAGATGGTTGTGATTCATCCGGCTTGTTTTCTTCATCATCGGGTTTACTTTCATTTGCGGGTATACGACCATCGGCTTTCATTTCAAGCACACATAACGATGCTTGAATACATTTTATTGCTTCTTTTCGTGCTAAGCGAATATTTTCTTTACCATCGGTCTCAATGTCGTCCAATTTGATTAGGTTTCGCGTTAACATTTCGTCGAGATAGATGTATTCCTTATTTCGGCCATTGCCCTTAAATTGTTCGACAGCCAGCATAAGTTCCATTACCTCTTTTTGAATGGCTTGGATTTTTGTTATGGAATCATGAGGTCCTGGTGTTTTGGGTTGCTCCGGCTCAGCAGCTTGTGGTGATGGTGGTGGCTGAGCTGATGGTGGAGCTTGATTTTGAGTTTTTGTATGTTCGACGCGGATTGGAATTTCACGAGGTTGCGAACTTTGTTGCGGCGGTTGCTGTTGTGGCTGCGGCTGTGGTTGAGATTGTGGTTGTGCTTGAGCTTGTTGTTGTGGTTTAGGTTTAGGAGGAACTTTTCTACTTTCAATAACTATTGGAACTGTACGAACAAATTGAGCATCTTGATTTGGTGTTTGTGGCTGAGAGGGCGCTTGTTGTTGTCGTGGTGGCGAACTTGGTGGTGGTGCATTGTTATCGAATGGATAGTAATATTGACGGTAAAAATTTCCACCATTTGGCGAACCGGATCCCGTATTCGTACCCATATTTGCGGTTTGAGCCTGTGCATGTGCTTGAGCATGGGCCCCGGGTGTTGCAGTTGCTTGGGCGTATACCTGTGGCTTTTGTCCGGGAAATCCTGTTGCGCTACTAAAACTTTGAGCTGAGGCATAATTATTCGGATCGTTTTGATAATTTTGATCTGGAGGTGCTGATCTAGCTCGAGGTCCTGCCTCATCGAATTCATCATTCGTTTTTTGGCCCATATCAATTGTATTCCTTAGTCCATGTTGATTTAAATTTGGCTGATCACCTTGAGCATTGGCTTGCGATTGGGCCAAGAGATCGGCGTCAGTTTGCATAGCAGCATCACAGTATTTGGGCTTTGTGGTAGGTTCTTGATGCATTGGTTGCTGTTGTTGAGGCGGTGACTGTTGTTGTTGCTGTTGTGGAAAATAGTTTCGATTTTGTGGTGAATGTGCTGCCGGTTGTGGCATCTGTGACCTACCAAAGTGTGACCGCATACGTGGAAATTGAAAATTACTTGGAATATATTGTCTAAATTGTTGTGGAATATAGCTAAAAAAATCATCGTCATCGTCTAAATTTGGATTGCGTTTCCTAGACGTTCCTCGTCCCCATGTTGGGTCCGCACCCCAAGGTGGTTGCATTTGCGGAAAGAAATCATCTTCGTAGCCCTCATCGGGTTGTGGTACTTGTTGCATTGGTGGTGCCTGTTGCTCTCCACCAGCTTGTGCTGTTTGCTGCGGATTTATATGTTCTTGGGAGCTGCGTCTCTTTCGTCCCCATGTGCCAAATGGTTCGCGCATACGATTCAAACGTGATCGTACCCCAGCATTCGAAAATAATTCATCATCGTCAAAGAAATCAAAACCAGTCGGCTAAAAAAAAGAAGATCGAAAACACAAATTAGTTAATCTGTATATGTACAATACACTCCGCAACAGAGTTCAATATTTCTTATTTTTTATTATTTTCTTTCAAATTAAATAAATTTTGTTTACTTAAGAAAATCTAATAAAAAAATTCCAACAACATTTGCCAAGAAAATAATTTCGTTTGGCATTGAATTAAAAAATGTTTAGTTTACAGTTCGAACAAATTCAATTTATGTATATCAACCGTGGCTTAACTTTTTTGCTTTGGATTCGATGCTTGCCATTTTTTTGTACGCTTTAAAATATCCTCGACGCAAATCCTGAGCATACAATTATTTTAATCGAAATAATCAAATTTGAGGTGAGCAAACACGCCATTTTAGTTTTTTTCCTCGTCTAACGTAAATAAAATATTTTTAGCGCATGTAGAAAGTCGAATAAAAATAATAATAATAATAATTTAGATTTTCACATATAATTAAATATTTAAATTTATTGTTTATTTATTTATAAATAAATTCAGTTTTTCTGTACGAAATATGCTTGGTTGGTTTTTCATGGGTTTTTCCAATTTATCATATAACAAATAGCAGCATGATTTTTTAAAAATATTTGTCAAACACAATTCGAGTGATACACAGTATAGTTTTGAGGAGTACGAAAGATTGTATATTGTTATCTTATCTGTATATAGTACATATTTGAAGAAAATGCAATTATCTCTAAGTCTGTTATCGTTTTATATGTACATATATAAGGTGTGAATATATAATAAATACAATCTAGATTATGTGAGCATTATTTTACTTGGAACTCGACTTTATATGTAGTCAATTTATAAGCATCTCCGAATCGAGTGATTGAGCGCGTCCCTATCAAATCACATACAAATAATAATTAAGTCCAATCCGCGACATTGGCAAATGACGTGATTCATTTTCTAATTTTATAATTTCTTGTTAATCAGCTGATTTATCTCGATCTATAATAAAATTTAAATTAATTGATTATTCATTTCCGACGCCCGATTTGATTACACACGAGAATATTCTTTTTTAAAAGAAAACATTTTTTTTTGCTTTTCATCTTTAGTGCCCACTTAATTTTGTACCTCTATAGTGAAAAAAAATTGTTCACCGATGATTCATATATGATCAGCATCATGATCGCACAACGAAAAGAAATCTAATGCAAGAGAGAGAGAGGAGAGTAAGATCACAGAAATCTGTATGTTTGTTTATTAATTGTATTTATGCAAATTCATTGCGCGATGATCATATTAATATTTATAATGTGTATTAGAATGATCGAATAGTCTGCGATCGATAAAACGTGAGCATACGACTAGCGCCATCTTCAAAAAAGTTGAATGAATTTAATTTTATAATTTTTTTTCTTTTTTATTTTTTTATGTGAAACAAATCGCGATCACTTTAGGAAAAAGTAATTGTAAGAAAGACGAGATTACCGCAATCTCAGCGATCACGACGTGATGACGATCATATACATACATTTATACATTTTTGTTAATTCTATTTTTATTTTGAAATTTTTTATGTGTTGTGATCTTTTCGATTTGATCGTTCGTCTCGGAAATACCATTTACTGAATGAGAATTCATGATTGTTATAATTTTAGGTTGTTAAATAGATTTTCGTTTTTCGTTTTAAAACTCTGGACGGACGACTAAATGTTCGAGAAAAGTGTTTTTTCCTTGTGTACTCACATAAAATGGAAATCGACGTGAATTTGCACCACCACCTAATCCATTGTTATCGTAAATCCCTTGAGGCTGCTGTTGTTGCGGATGATGTTGAGGCATTTGCGGATGTTGTTGTGATTGTTGATTATCCGGATTGTTATTTGCATTTGGATCACTATAATTATTAATATCATTACCACTATTCGTATTATGTATCACAGTTGGTTTCATATTTTATGTGATTTTTAGCACAATATCAATAATAATTTACAAGACACTTGAAACAATTTTTGTATACACTATATGGCACCAGCACGCACTATCCATAGAATGAATTATTGATTTCGATTTTTTTTTTTTTCGTTTAATAATTGCACTTTCACTTGAACGTGTACACACTAGTTTTTAATCAGATTCATTACCTTCTAAATATTTTTTTTTTTATATTTTTTATTATTAAGAAATATTTTATCTTCCACTTTGTTCCGTGAAATTAATTGTATATAAAAAAAAAAATAAACTTTTTTATTTTCTATATTTCAGTTTCAAAACTGCGAATGATTGAGTCAACGATTTTGTTAACAAAAAATTTTATAAAATAAATACATCAGGTTTTAAAAATAACTAAATACTTTTTTTATTTCGTTGTATGTTTTTCAATTCGTATGAACAGAAAAAAAAATCAAAAGAAAAGAAAATAAAATACGCGAAACCGATGTAGTGGTGGTGTAAATTGGTGGGATTGTAAAAAATTAACGCGGGCGCGACTTTTCTAGAATGTAGTGGAACATCGTCTGTGATTTATGAATGTACGATTACATAACAAAACATGAATGATGAAATCGATTGTTATTACGTCATTGACGTAATCGTAATGAACCAGTAGATCCCCATAAAACGATTCTAGGTGGGAATACTCTCTCTCTCTCTCTCTACATCTAAGAAAGCACTAATCAGCGCCTATGAGAAGAGCTGTCTTCTAAGTAAACTTGAAAAAATTGGGACACCATGGTGGACTAAAGACTATGGGGAAGCATACAAGAAAACTTCTAAACAAACCGGTAAAACGGAACATTAGGACTTGTACAAATCTTCACAAAAAGAGTACAAGAAACGTATCTAAAATGAAAAAACATTAGAATGGTCTTTCTGTGAGGAAGTGGATAGCCTTACAACAACCACTAAACTGAAGACAGTTCCCTGTGGTAACATGGAGGCCACCATCGAAACTCTAGAGAAACCTGATGGAATTCATACAAGTACAAACAGGAAGCTTTAGAAGTTGATGAAACCCTTAGAAGTAGTATATGGAAATCAACTCTCGTCTCAGTTCTCGTCTCGTCTTCAGAGATCGACACTTGGTGGCAAAGGTGGTAATAAAAGATAGAATCCGATCTTTTCAAAATATACAACTCATTCCTAGTCCAACTAAACGATAGGGATGTATTATGTGATCACATGCAAATACCGATTAACATAGTAGTATCCTAGTGTGATGATCAGTCAATCCTAGGAAAACTGAGATGGTTCTTTTCACTAGACGCAGGATTTTGGGAAACTTTAGTCTTCCAAAAATTGGGGCTCATGCGATCCCGTTCTCTTCAGAAGTTAAGTATCTGGGAATTTGGATAGATCGGAAAATTACTTATCAAAAACATATCGAACAGAAATGCAATAAACCATGTAATATTTACTGGAAATGCTAATAATCATTTGGCCTGAAACCCAGACGCATGAATTGGCTATACGTTTCGGAAATCTGACCCATAATTTCGTTTTCCGCACTTATTTGTTATAGACTACAATACAACAATGAGTTGGGTTAGAGGTGGATCTCTTAGCTATGGAAACCACACACCGACTGCAGCTCTTGAAATCGATATGAGTTTGCTGCCGCTTGCTTTTGGAACAGAAGGTGTGCAGCGCAAACATCAGCTCGCTTACAAGGCAGAGACTAATCCATTTGGCCCATCTGAGCGCTATCAAATATTGTGGTAGGTGGGCCGGCACAGAACTGCCCACATGCCCTCGGACACTACGGTGACTTGTTGGGGTAAATTACTATGTTAAGTGTATGATGAAAGTTTAAAAGGAACACATTTACTCAAGGTCTGGAAAAGCAAATACAAACATAAGGCTCAAAAGACCACACAGTTTGTCACTATATGGTATGCATAAAAAAGGTTCGATTTTTGTTGCTGAATATACTGGAGTTAGGTTCTGGACTTCTTTACAAATACTCGTATGTAGTTCAAGAATAGACATAATAGTCGAATGTAACACTTCGGTGTTCCGAACGCTCCTGTGAGACATTAAAGTTAAACTTTTGTTGCCTTTCTCCCGACTATTGTATATTTAGCCGAACTAATTGTGATAGTGGAAATTGTGAATAACGTTTTAACCACTCTTTCTTGCGCCAAAAGTAGCCCATAAACCAGACCAAATATTGTAATGACTCTAGATGATTCATAAATGACAGATGAACCAAAATCAACTTGTATGTAATAATTAGATTAATCTGTCAAAAACTGGATCGGTTCAGATCCGGATAGATGATATCGATAGGCAATATCAGTTAATTGTAAAGATTGTTATGGGACACTGTTTCATAGGTAACATGGACTATTGTAGTCTTATCACGATAATGTCGATTATTTGATTATATGTACTCCAGAGAAATATATGTACTACCCTGTATTAATTTATTGAAGACGTGGTGCAATAAAATCGGTATTATTTATCCACGTCGTCTCGTTTCCATGTTACGCTTAGTGCTAGATATAGTCACATCTCTTATTTTGTACATCAATGTCACCTATGGGAGTCTTCGAAAGCTCAGATGAATATATAAGTGGTTACAGTATTGCAAAATTATTGCACACTTAATGGTACTGTAGGTTACAGTTGAGTTATAATCGTATCTAAACTGTGGAGGTTGCTACCAAACTGAAACGAAAGGGTCGTCATAGGAGACGAGGCGACATGATGACATTCCTAATGATGCTTTACGCTTTTGTTAGTTAAGGCTACGAACGTGATGGTTAACTGCTGTCTGTTTCTTAGAGATATTGCGCACAAGTCATGTTTCATTTGTTATTGTTTTGCTTGTTATAGTAGAACAGGATAACATGAAAATTGTTTCTATGAATTGCGGAATGAGAATGGCCTCGTACATCAGCCCCTCGACTACACGTCGATATTCCATATGACTCCTTACTCAAAATGCGACTTTGTAAATCAAGTTACTAAACCTTTACATTTATAAATCCCTATAAAATGAAATACAAAACTAGGCGATAACCAACTTCACAAGTCCACAAGGAATAGAAGTATGCCGGATCAATTTAAATAGGGTATTGGGTTCGACATTACCAACTACAGCTTTAAATTGTGTGCTTACATAGATTTGAAGCCAGAGCAATGCCAAACCTTCTTTATGCAGAAGTTCGTAATGAGTCGTCTTAAAGATCAGATATAATTTGGAAGCCAATAAGATGTGGTATTCCAGAAGCCTGTCTGTTTCGCCGTCTTTGACTTACTGAAAAAATAACAACAACAGATGATTCTAGCAATTTCTTGAAATTACCTCTTACTTTATTTTTTTTAGTTCAATATACACACACTCAAAATAAATTTCTGATTTTTTTTATTTATTTTTAATAAAATGGAGACAAGAAAAATGATACGTGGGTGACAAAATTTTTCTAAGACAATTTTATTAGAAACGAAGTTGATTTCTCGTTTTTCTATATTCCACCTAATACATGTATACGATAGACGTAACAAAGCAACATTGTTGTGTAGTAGTTCGGAACACCGGAGATTTGGAACCGGAGCTTCGACGATAGTATATTTAGCATAAATATGCGATTTCGACACTTTAGTGTATAGTAGTGTAACTCAATATACCTACACTCAATCAAAGATTGAATACGTCATCGGGTGCACAGCATACATACATGTATATAAATAAGAGCGGTTGCGCAAGGCGACGAACAGATGAAGAAATCAAAATGAAAAACGAAAATATTTGATTGTTTTTTGACTCACAAGGTTAATTGAAGATGACTTAACAGATAACCGCGCGCACTACTCATCATCAACTTGAACAGCTAGACATAAATATATCGCATTGTTGGCCATCACCTCGGTGTCTCGCCCACGCGTGCACAGCAAAAAGTTCAATCGTTATGGTTCACATGTGCGCATTACTGATAATAGACGCCGGACTAGTATATCATGCGGGTGTTATACGTATATACGCTGTTTCCACGGAATTTATATTTAAGCAAAATTGTTCACAAAAAATTAAAATAAAATCAGATCAAGATCAAACAGATATTCGGGAGAGAGAGGGAGGTTTTCATATTTTTGCGCTATTTGCTTATAAAATTTTCATTTTTATTTAATGAAATATTTGAAGTGTGTCTTTCTTATAAAATTTGATGCTGTGCCAACTAAAATAATCACATACATATGTATGTGTGTAATAAAGTGTACACAAGAATACATCTTACATAAATATTCACTGTTTTTAATTGCATGCTCGTATGTACGAGAATATATAGATAAAAATCTTAAATTTTCTGTTTGTCATTGATACTCGACTCGACAACGGCGATATAAGAAATATGGAAAATTTGGGAAAATCCATTTTCATTTGATACATGATTATATGAATTTCGAATTTCAAAATTGTTGAAATTTTATAAAATTTATAGTATAAATTGCTCTCGACATGTTCTCATCATATGCATATACCGCCTCTGCCCAGCACACTTTATGGTGTACACAGTGCAGAGCATATACATGATTCATTAATCGACTTTTAAGAACTCTACATCTTTCCATAAATGAACCGTAACTTACTTGTTTATACTTACTTACTGCACACACACACACACACATACATATATTATTATTTCCGTTGGAATTAGCAATCACATCAAATGTCGTTTAAGACACCTACCTTTTTGTCTTGTGTTGTTTCCTCATGTTATTTATAGTGTGGTGTCTTCAAAACCAAAACTTGTGCTGATGTTATTGTTCATGATGATGATGATGATGTAATAAACTAATATGTACATATTAGTGTTAGTTTATTTTGTAAACAAACAATAAGATTGTTAACTTTTAATTTACCATAACCGTGGAGTGACGTAAATGACGTAAGACTTTATATTAGTGATACACATACATATAATGTCTATTATAAATAACGATAATAGTTGGTTGTAGTGAACCCTTTTACAGGGCGACCGTAACTGCCAGACGTGTCGTTTCACACTGTTTAAAATTCAGTTAGAATGTGTGTATGCGAAAGTTCTTTAATGCAATAAAATAGTTTTGTCCTCTATAAATTTGACAGTTGAACAAAAGTGGCGACAAATTAGCTCATGCAGAAAGTGCACATATATAAAAACTGTAAACTATTGTTATACAGATAATACCTGCTAGATATTTTGAAATTAAAAATCATTATGTTCAAGGCTTTTTATAGTTTTGTTCTTTTTGCGTTATTAACGACACTGGTTTGTACTGTTTCAACCGTTGGGCTCCATCAGACTTGAACCCGAGATAGTTCCTTGTCATAATGTTGTGAAGAACTACCAAATGTGCTGGACTGTTTTTTACCACTTGGAACCATCGTTGCCGATAGCAAACTTTCCGCTTCCGTTACCTACAATTTGTTGTATATAACCGCCAAGGTATCTTGACATATTTCACAACACTATATAATAAGATCGCCTTTGAGATATTTAAAATTCCCTTTGTATTCTCTCAAACGTGTAGTTACCTTACTAAAATCAATTTACGTTTTCGTCTCAAGCCATATTTCAAAGTTGGAGTCATTGATTTTGAAACCAATATTGTTCTAGATTAAGAAACATCATTTGTGCATATGTAATAACTTCATTGGATTACCGTATAAGATATTGTCTTGAGATATTTCAGGCCAATATGCAAAAGTGTCGAAGACTTGATGTTGCACTGTTTGCGATCCAGACCTAATTCTAAAACTTTTATAATCCGTTAGAACCATAAACACTTTAACTGCGTCTTCCGTTATAACTTTGCAATGACAATTTGCATTATCACTGCCAACGTATTTGGTTGCGGGCTGATTGAACCTAACGTATTGAACTAAATGAGTCTATTCATTTTAAAATAATACGTGGTCAATTTTGCATGGATTTCTTATGGACATATGCTTATTCGTAATATGTAGTACGGCGTAATTTACTCAATAGACGTTTATGACGTACCCTGCAATATAGTTTTATAAAACAAGCTTTATCGAGAGTGGATTATCCTCATAACTTTATCCATATTCCTAGTGAGAAAGGATACGTTCTTCTTAATATTTAAATGAAGTGTTCGAATGATCGGTGAAGTGATCTGAGGGGTGTTAGCAATTTTTTTTTCACAATCAAACAGGTTGCATAATCATCACTATCTTTAATTGGTCCATTATTGATTAACTAAAAGAGTTCGTGCCCAATGTTTGATTTATTTTTTGTTTATAAACAATCAGATCTGAAGGAAGGACTAATTTGTCTTTATGCACACATTGTTCTTCTGAGTAGCTTATCTATATGCTATAAGTGCCTATAACTGATAGAAAATTTGAGTCCCGTGTTGTAAATTTGTAGACTGTATTTGTTGTTACAAGAACTTCCAAAGAGCTTGAGGATGCAAAAATCATTAAGCTGATAATATTGAAGTATTTCATACTCTAGCTAAATAAATAGACACAATAGGATTTAGTTAAATTTTATTTAACAACAATAGATTACCCAAGTATAACAAAATTCGACTTTTTTGTCAAATATCGAAGTAAAAACTTATATTTAGTTTCGACTTTTACATAGTTTTTCTTTCGACTTAGAATAAGATTTCGTATGAAACGTGTCGCGATAAGTCGAATCTGACGAAACTCAATATAGTAAAACTGTGCTTATGTATGTGTGTTCAAATGTCAAAAATAAATTTGGCGGGAATATTTTTGTGCATGCATATGTAAAACGTCAAATTCAAATTGTAGCGGATTAATAAAATAAAACTACAAATTTTAATAGTTTAGAAACAACAAAATTATTTTTATTAATTTGTAATTGTAATAAAACTGAATATGCATTAAAAATTTATTAAATAAAATGAATATTCATATAAACTTTAAATTTTTCGAATGTAAAACGTAATTTTAATAAATTATGTATATAAATATGATTTAAAATTAATATAGAAGATAGTTTGAATATTATTTTAAATTATTTTTTCCGTAATAATGAATATTAGAAAGATCATATTAATTTATTTCCAAATCTGAAACAAAATGTCCACAACACACACACAGTAATTTTTCTTAGATGCCACCAATAAGGACGATCTTTCTCCACTGTAATTATGATTACACTTATATTTATTTGAAATCACAAGACACAGAAATTCAAATGCACTATTTGATAAATCGCTTAGAACGGTTGAGTGATGAATGAAAACAAACTATGTACATATGAAACATTTTTTACCAAAAAATAGGATAGATATTTAAGGTATAATAAACTCGTTTTATCACTGTTTTACCAACAAAAAAAAATACATATTTTCGAACGAATACTTTTAACTTACAATTTCCACCCAGAAATTTTATTAAAATTTATTTAATTTCTTAGAAATTCCAAATATATAAATAAACAATCAAAATTTTAAACACGTCAAATAATACGCAGTTTTCTAAACACAACGCTGTATACATATACGCACCACTACTAAAGTATTTATCTTTCGACTATTTTCGCATATTTCGAAGGAAAAAACGATAGCTCATTTTTGAGTTTAGCTTTGTTATACTTGGGTACCCAAGTATAACAAAACTAAACTCAAAAATGAGCTATCGTTTTTCCCTTCGAAATATGCGAAAATAGTCGAAAGATAAATACCTTAGTAGTGGTGCGTATATGTATACAGCGTTGTGTTTAGAAATCTGCGTATTATTTGACGTGTTTAAAATTTGGCTTGTTTATTTATATATTTGGAATTTCTAAGAAATTTCTGGGTGGAAATTGTAAGTTAAAAGTATTCTTTCGAAACTATGTATTTAATTTTTTTGATAAAACGAGTTTATTATACCTTAAAAATCTATCCTAGTTTTTGGTAAAAAATAGGGAGGAGACACAAGTTTCATATGTACATAGTTTGTTTTCATTCATCACTCAACCGTTCTAAGCGATTTATCAAATAGTGGATTTCAATTTCTGTGTCTTGTGATTTCAAATAAATATAAGTGTAATCATAATTACAATGGAGAAAGATCGTCCTTATTGGTGGCATCTAGGAAAAATTACTGTGTTGTGGACATTTTGTTTCAGATTTGGAAATAAATTAATAAAATCTTTCTAAAATTCATTATTACGGAAAAATTAATTTAAAATATTATTCAAACTATCTTCTATATTAATTTTAAATCATATTTATATACATAATTTATTAAAACTACGTTTTACATTCGAAAAATTTAAAGTTTATATGAATATTCATTTTATTTTTTATTTAATAAATTTTTAATGCATGTTAAGTTATATTACAATTACAAATTAATAAAAATTATTTTGTTGTTTCTAAACCATTAAAATTTGTAGTTTTATTTAATCAACCCGCTACAACTTGAATTTGACGTTTCACATATGCATGCACAAAAATATTCCCGCCAAATTTATTTTTGACATTTGAACACACATACATAAGCACAGTTTTACTATATTGAGTTTCGTCAGATTCGACTTATCGCGACACGTTTCATACGAAATCTTATTCTAAGTCGAAAGCAAAACTATGTAAAAGTCGAAACTAAATATAAGTTTTTACTTCGATATTTGACGAAAAAGACGAATTTTGTTATACTTGGGTATTGTAGTACAATGAGCAATAAACACATTATGCATTTAAGGGTTTGACTTCACTGCGTTTTGATTTATCTATCATTAGATAGATGGCACTGTTTAAACACACCGAACCAAACTTCATTGGTAACATATACATATATTAGTTTTAAGCAGTTAATCGTTACACAATTTCATTAAATAGTATTTTAAGATTTTGAATACTGATGAGAGCCGCAATATGAAAAGGTTTGAGAAACGCTGCTCGAGTATACGTTAGTACTAAAATCTATTTCTGTCATTTGAAGCGAAAAATTCAAAACTTTACTATTGCTCGATAGATGGATCTAGCTACTTTGTAATTTTATTAACTAATAAATTTAAACGATAAATTTTTAATTAATTTTACCAATAATTTTATTTGATATCACGATTTACTACAAAAATATCATATTTATTGTGTATACAAATATTTAGCATAGTGTCTATATGTATAAAGTATGAATATTGCTCCCAATTATTTGCTGTAATCAATTTACATAAATTAGTGTTTAAATATTAAGTAATATCCGTTTTATTTGTATTTATTTTGCTTATACACAAAATATAGAGGTTAGATTTGTAAATCGTTATTTAACAGTTTCCAATAGTATAATTTTATATCGACACGTTTTTAAACGTTATAAACACACCTCAGCAGTGCTACTAAATAAAATTTGGCGCTCGTTGGCTACATGTAAACAAAGCACTGCTTTAACATTTGAACAGACACACACTAAATTGGCTAAATTATATTATGCATAGAATAGTAAAATTGTTAACTTTTAATGTATTTTTGTAAATTATTAATGGTTTCTGTTATCAACATTTCTAAACCAAAAAATTAATTAAATTTCCTGGACGTCCTACTTTTATTGTTGTTGGTTTTTTTTTTATCAAAATATACAAATTTGTAGTTTTTTTGTTCATTATAATGTACTTAAATAAAAATTTCGTAAATTTTAAAAATAGTTATTCGTTGTTCATACTGTTGAAGATGCAAAAAATAAAGTTAAAAATTATATTTGTTCGGGTCTTATCAGTTCCATGGTTGCTGTTGTGATGTCGATGAACTCAGTTCAGACTGCGATGTTTTATTTTTGTTTATCGGATTTTTTAAGATTAGTGCTGACTCGGCTGAAACAATTGGCAACGAATTTGTCCAATGATAATTAATTAAATGACTAATACTCTCGAATAGACGATCTTTTGTTCGTACATAACCCTCCGGATCCATCAATAGTAAATGTTTTGGTGTTGCCTGTAAACCGGTCAACACATATTGGCCGGGTGTACCTTGCGATTCACGTACCAAAAAATCACCATCCTCTTTAAGTAAATTTTCTGCTTGCTGTCTCGTTATTATACCGTGAAACCATGATTCGGTAATCAATTGGGATCGTTGAATTTCGGAGGATAAACTAGCGGAATCTAAAATAAAATAATGATATATTTAATAATTGTACGAAGTGCCTGGCGAAGTGATATACAAAACAATACATACGCATATCAAAAACATCACGAACAATCGAGTTACTCATTGTATTACTACTACTATTTTCATTATTACTACTATTGTTATTATTATTTAGACATGCGTCTAACATTTTTTCGTTAACATATTTATGATCAGCTGGTGGGCTGTTTAAGTCTATTAAATTACTACTTAATCTCTTACGTGGTGTCTGCAAATAAAAACAAACTTGTTAAGTGCGGTAAACAATTGCATAATTGTATTTGTACCTTTATGTTCATTGACGATACTTTAACGTCCAGTAATGGTATAGAATTTGTTAATTTTGTATCACATAATAGATCTGGGGGAACCTTTCCTGGCAAATCATTATAGTATTCCTTATCCGATGTGCCACTGTACCTAGAAATTTACTTTAGTTTCTATCTAGCTTATGAAATAATTTGTGAATTTAAGACGCAACAACAAAACTTTTTGGATAGATTAGATATATAATTATATAATTTTACTTACGGCGTCTTATTGAAAAATTCATTATATCGCAACTCAAATGCTTGTCCAATTGCCGCTATTAAATCTTGTGCTTGTCCACCACCACACTCCAATACGTAACACGCTCTAAATTCTAAAACATTTTTTGCTACATAAGCAACAAAATCGAGGGTATCCTACAAAATAAGTACAGAGCTATAAAATGTTTGCAAATCAGCACAATAAATCATAACCAAATAGAACCACTTACTGTGTCACCACCTGATGCAAACGATATTCTTGGCATTTCATGTTGCGCAATTAGTTCACCGGTCTCAATACTAACTAATTTTAAACCTTTATTCGAAACAGTCAATGTTACATTTGTACCCGCATTCTCCATTAGTGGCTTTTCCGATATCGATTGAACGATTCGCTTATCGATTCTACGTTTTTTGTGTGTTTTTAAACCGGCCGACTCGCATACCCGATTTATACATTCCCTAGAAATAATTTATAATAAAAACATGTTAATCCTCATTATATACTTATTAGAAATTCAAACTTACTTTGCTACTTGTGATCGAGTATTAAAATTAAGTAATTTCATCGATGTTTTGACTTCCAAACATCCAACATAGCGTACATTAAATGCAACACCTTCGTTCATTATAACATTATCCGGATGAGACCATCCACGTGCTGGTTTGCTACAAAAATTTTTATCTCGCCTATTTGATGATGCACCTGATGATTCGCCACAACTGTTATTCCGTGACATTTATTCCGACACTAATTGGCCGAGCGAAATTTTATGTCTGTAAATAAAATTCAAACAGATTTTGTTAAATCAACAATTGTCGAGATAGTATGAATAGCGTCACTGATAAAAATATATTGATGTATACGCAACTACAATACATAATTACGAATGTTTACATTATGTTTATAGGTTTACATCAAACATTGGAGTAAAAATAATGTTGACAATTATTCGAATTGCAACAACAATAAACCAATGGCCAAACAAGTAAACAAACATTTATTGATTTTAATAATTTTATTGCGCAAATATAAACAAGAGTGTGAATGATTCATATATCTAAATGTGTATATATCGTAAAACCGTTAATGGCAACCATATGCCAGTGCCCAACCAAAAATAGTTTCCAACGACTGATTTAAGTTCATTGCACCGTGCAACAGTTAGTACGTTACGAGACGGTAAAGAATAAAATTTATGCAAATTTATGAGACAAATCAATATCTAACTGTTCGAATATTTATTTAAATTAAATTAAATTTCAACAAGTTTCATCTCACATCATGGAAATAATATAAACCGACGTCTAGTTTTACTAGACGTTGCGCTTTATAGTTTTAAAGATAGTGATGCTAATTAATATATTTTGATGAATGCATCATCGTCGTTTCGTTTTGTGGAAAATTTTGATTTGGAACCACTAAACCGGATTATTGTTATCATCATTAGTCATATCTACAAATATAAATATATAAAATGATCCAATAATGCTAATCGGGTTGTGTAAGGTAATTTCTACGTAAATCAAATGCATATAATGTTATATGGCGCCAGAGATAGTGGCCGAGTTGAAATTAGCTTTACAATCATGATTACAAATTTAAACTTTTAATATCGTTTAATTACGATAATCTTCCTTAATTACGATAACCTTTACTTTAGTGAAATACATAGGGAAATCACGCGATTTGCATAGGGAAATTACGCAGCACTCCTTCTTTATCTTCGCCTAACACTTAAGTTTCATGCGTACGAGACGGTACAACACGGTTTGAGTAAGAATATGACAGCAACCTCTTTGACTAAAGGCGGATCTTAACGCAGATCAGCACGCAGAACGTGACGAGCCAGCGTACACGTTTTTCTTTGATTATTTACAATATCAAGTATTCGCAATAATGATTGAATGACGCGTGATTGAAAAGAACTCGGTATCAACGTCGCGTTTTAGGCCATATATCATACTCATATTTCTTCTCGTCGCCGGTTGTAGCTTAATGGTTAAGAGAGTTTCTCATCATGCTGTGGTCTCGAGTTCGATTCTCACCGTTGACCACAATGTGCCCCAATCGTTAAAATGGTCCGTAAGGTCTCAGCTGAGACGAGGTAAGGGCCGTTTACGGTCTCTAAGCCATAGATTAAATTTCTTCTCTCGAAGCCATCTTTCGAACTCATCCCTCAAGGTCCAATTCTCATATCCATACAAGACAAGGGGTCTGATCAACACTCTGTATAATTTCAGATTATCCGCGTTTGCAAGATATTTTAATTTCAGAAGTGGACGTAGAGGATACAAAGCACGATTGCAAGCGGTAAGGCGAACCTTGACATACTCTCCCACACTACTATCGCGAGTAATGAGAGACCCAAGATACTTGGATCTCATCACTCCTTCAAATGTTTGGTCACCACTACTGAAATGAATTGTGTCTTGGACTTTTAAACCAGAGATCAGATATTTGGTTTAGGACTCGTTGATTTTGAGACTAACGAAAGTTTAACACTCTTCTTGTGGATCAAGTATCTCTTTCACTCCGTTGCATTTCAATCTTATCACACAGATATCATCATTATCATTAAATCATATCATTAAATCGGAATAATATGTTGTTTTGAGGTGGTTTACATTTACAAACCATATACCACAAAATGAGATTAAAAAAGGTCGGGAACAGTGTATCTCCTGGTCGAGCATCGGCATAAATTGCAAAAGTTCTCGATAACCTGTTCTAAACTTTGACACAGCATTGTGACTGCGTTACTAGATGTACGTAATTGTTTGGTATGTCTAAATATTTAGGTGCATACACTTGAAATCTTGTGTACATCGCGAGATGTTTCATAGTACTTGCACAGAATAAATATTATGAAAACACATGATCAGTGACTGACCGATTTGGACGGAATCCTCATTGGTAGTCACCGATAATTTTCTCCGCCAGAGGATTAATTCTTCCCAAGATAATGTACGAATGTAACTTCGCTTTAATGTAACGGCTTATTAATATTTATTGGGCATAACGCGGGCACTTTCCATTCTTCAGGCATAACTTTATTTCACTATACCAATCGAATGAGGTCGAAAAAACAGTTCCTCAAAGTTAGCCTTCCGAATATCAAGAGCTCTGAATTAATGCAATCAACTCCTGGTGAACGATTTTTATTTAGTCTCTTCATGGTCATAGTGGATTCCTGATAGGTTGGACCCTCAATAAACATCTCTGCAGACTGTATTTTGGGGGTATTTAAATACAGCTTGTGATACATGTGAAAGATTAAGTAGATCAGAAAAATGTTCACACCATGTATCGATTACTGAATCGATGTTAATAGTTTAACAAAGAGGTTTCTATCCTGGTCTTGAATGACAGTTGGCCGAGTTCTAAGGATATGGTCAACCCGATGACTACATTAAAGAAATCACACCGCGTTGTTGTACTCATTGCCGAGTTGTTCTACTTTTCAGACCTTATGAAGCGCAACCTCCATTCGCGCTTATTCCGTCTACAAATTCGTTTAACTGTCCTCCTAGCAAGAACGGCTTTATTCTTTCTTGCGATTGTACCAACCGAGTTTGCGCTTCATTATGGGCTATATTGCAATGTGACACTTTGCATCAAACCTATCAATTATGCTTTCCACTATACCGAGGGTGTGCTGAGTGGCATCAACAAATGAGTATTCCAATACTTCCCAGACAGTGTTCAATTCATCAGACTAGTAATTAGATCGCTAATGCCATTGCTGACAAATTTTACCGTCATTGGTAAAATATAGTAAGTAGCGGGAATCTGAAAATTAGTAAAATTCCAGAAACTTTAAATCTTGAAAAATATCGTTAATGGGTTTGATCCCACTAAGTCCTCGTAATGGGTATCAAAATATGCAATCCAATTTCTTGCACCTGAAGAAATAGAAATTAATGTAAGAAAGATGTTTGTCGAGAGAATGTAACACAAACGGTTATTTAATATTTGACATTCTTTGTAAATAACTCAGGCTTGCAACCATAAGTGTTAAATACCATGTTAACAGTATTTACAGATAAATTACTTGATTAGCATATTTTAGTTAAATTGATAAAAAAAAAATAAATAACAATCAAGTAATAATCAATCAATCATTTAAAATAAATTTACAATATCGACGTATTAAACTTAACCAAATAAGATTTTATTTAAACTGTAAAGAAATTTGCAATTTAACATAATAACGGCCAAGGTTAATCAATTACATGATAATATTTATGTATTTTTGAAAATACCGCTTGAAAATCAATTTACAACTTTAAACGAAAAATAATTCATAAATCAAAAACCAAAACTTATTTCAATTTTCTATTGTACTCGTATGTATATAAGAATTGATAAGAAACCGCATTGAATTTACATAAATCGTACAACATTCGTTTCGTTTAGTTTTAATTCGAATATTTCGTGGCAGAGTAATTTCTAAAGTATTTCCAATGTTGTGTTGTTGCGATGCTTAACAACTAATTTCGTGGGAAATTTACAAATGGAGACTCTTCTTTATTGGGATGATGATTTATCTGTAATTTATGTGGTGTCTATATAGCAAATATACTTTTTTTATATAAATGTTTCCTTTTTCGGCTGGAAAATGTGTCGCGTGACTACACGTATTTGCTACACACCACCAAAGGGTATAATGGTTTTAGTAATTTATTTGGGTGACTGAATTTCGATGAGAAATGGGATTTTCATAGAAAACATAAATTTACTCGTACATATATACATACAATGTTTGCAAGCGTAACTAAAATTCTTAGTAAACCAAATCACATTCTTTTAATTATATACTTATATACTATTTTAATTAATTTAGATGTATACGAGTTTTAAATACGAATTTGAATTTATAAGTAGTACTCTAATATAGAAAACTCATTTAAATAGGCGAATGCGTCAAAAAATAGTTTTAGTCTTGGTAGTATCAAGACAGACAAAATCAATATCACAGACAATCACTGGAATTTATAGTTTTATCTACAAATAATTACTTCCTCTAAAAGCATGCATTCTCAAATAGTAAAAACTACTTTACGAGAATATCGGTATACATATGAATATTCTGTTTCAAGGCCTGTAATAATCCAAATCAATTATTAAACTAGTTATCGTTTGTATGAGTCATATCACGACAGTAGTCTCTAGTTAGTTTGATAGTTTAAATAATAATTGTTGGAATTTAAATACTTAGTTATATTTAATTTAGACTGCATTACTCATGAATTTATATGGTGATAACGAACCAAATTTTGTTTTAAGATTTCAGAAGAAATCTCTATTTAAAGTCCGAACCACGTTAAAATTACTACAATTTAGGTCTTTGCATTTTAAATTCACTATTTGGCCTAGTTTTCATCCAATGCTATAATTATACAGTTATTGCAGTATAATGTCTATTGCATAACCCTAACATCTTTGAGTTTTTAACACGTTTTGTTATTTGATACCGACTTTTTGTCGCCTTGACTTTTCAGGTCGATTTTTTTTACAAAAAAAAAACTGGAAAGTTAATTTAATGAAAACATCCAACCACATTGTAAAGTAAATCTGCGTTTAAAAGTTCAGCTGAAAGCCTAGCTATGGCAAACTAGTGGTATGCCACTAATCTAAAGTACCATTATAAACATCGTAAAATGAGCCATAATCGTGATCGAAAGTGAAGATGTTGGAATGTTAAGATTCTCCTAGCTTTCAAAGACCTAATTCTCTGGATAAAACTCTAAAACTAAACTATAACTCTTAGTGTTTACTCAGATAAGTGGGCGTATTCCAACAATTACCAAGAACCTAAATATGGTTATTTTACTAAACTCAGTTTTCAAAGGGGTTCAATTACGACATTTCTCAAAAGAAGTGTAGGTTATTTGAATACCTAAATTGATATTTAGCTTTTTTAGAGCAAATTCGAAACTTTTATCCACCAATTAATACATTTAAGTAAATCTATTAATGCCAATACGTTTTGAATACTGATATTACGTTTTGAAATCGGTGAACCATAATGAGTTTAATCAATAAATTTTACAATTTTGGACTAGTTAATAATGTGAACATATCTCTTCAGTATTACAAGTGTCAAAAAGCAGATAACACCACATATTGTATCACTTTTGATGACTGTCTTTCCAAGATTGCTTTTCGAAAATGACAAGTGGTTCATCAAGTATGCAGTGACTATCTACTTCTAAAATCTAACTCGGTTCCTCAATATATGACACCGAAAATTTCATTCAATGGCGCAATCTCCCAGCCAGTGATGCCAGTTCCTTTATACACAGGCGAAATTGCACAAAATCCGAATGCCAGGTTTAGTGCACATTCGATGTCAAACAATGCCCCCATTACAAATCAGATGAATACTTCCGAGCTATGCCACCCGAATCCTAAAGATTTCAAAATTCAATATCATATTCGAATCCTGCATATAAATGGGGGCTATCTTTTCATGGATCAACCTCAGGATTAGCTGTGGTAAAATACTTCTATTAAGTTGAATATATGACTCGAACGCATAACAGAATTAATAAATGACGTTCCTGTTCGTTTAAAAGATTTGGAAAACGAGCACTATTGGCTCGTTCTTGAGAGTAATCCTGGATGTAATTGGAAACCATTCAAAAAGGCACTCACCCACAGATTAGTCGGACAGAGATAGATGCTCGAAAACAACAGCTTTTTACCGAATTCAATTATTATATTGTGAATTTAGAAATATGCGGGCTGGTTTACAAGTCCACTCGGAGCTTGTTAGTACCTGCATTGCTATACAGAAAATATTTGGAGGAATGTCGGACTAGTTATACCAAGAAGCTTCCATTATCCAAGGATTAATGAAATTGATATTCATCATACCGAGCGTTTAAACTTTATTTAAGGATTGGTACACACCCATTAACTGGTCAATCTTATTTATGGTTACCTATGAACACATACACAGATAATAACAGCTTCCATGAAAAATTCACCAAACTTAGAGACATTTAATGAAGTATCACCTATTAGTTCTTCTTCAATGGCTCAACCGAATAAATCGTCAATACCAATGAGTTGGAACTGCTGACGAAATGAACATTGTTATGTGTAAAGCCACATTGTACATTTTGTAATCGTACGACGTCTTTCGTAAACCCACCTTTAAGCCAAAGACTACTGGTGTGTCGGGTCGTTCTTCAATAACCATTTATGGGACACAACTTGAGGGACTGCTCGATAGCGAAGCCAATATTTTTGCCTTAGGTCACCAGGCTCTCATATTTTTGAAAGAACGCCTTTTTGACAACTTCATCCAATTCCTGCGGTTGTTCAAATCACTAACGACTCATCCGTTAAAATTCATGGGACTATCGAAACAAACATATCCTATACAAGAGGATTCTTGATATACCTTTGTAGTTATTTACACCTAATACAACACCTAATTTTTGGCAATTCTTTAGTATTGGACTCTTATTTCATCCCAGTCTGTATCCTGTCCTTCCTTAACTGCTCCCGATAATAGTCGGCATTGGCTTTCTGAAGATCAATGTCAGAGATTGCAGGTTATCTTGGAAAAGTTACCTAGTTTAGAGCGTTTGGTATTAGGGCGGGCTTAGCTGACTATACAATTGACATTGAGAACGCTCAACGACATTAAATAGCCACAATATGCTGAGGAGATAGACTGAATGATATCTCTTGATGTTATTGAAGAGAACCATAGCCCATGGAGCTCACCAATTGCGATAGTTAAGAAAACAAACGATAAACTTCGATTTAATCTTGACGAACGACCGTTCAATAGTATAACTAAGAAACATGCATTTTCTTGGGCATTGATTGTACGAGTGCTCAGTCGACTAGATCGTACCACTCTGGCAGATTCAGATGTATCCAGCATCGAAAGAAAAAACTGCAGAAATTTTCTCATTATGCAATAAGATCGATTATGTGAATCAACACACCTATGCGTATTCAAGAACCCGCCCAACTTCCACATCACTACTATAGGCTTTCATCTAGCAATGTACTTTGTAGACGCAAATCCGAAATATAACCGTACGTTCTGGATTTGCCTTCGATGTAAGGCGTAAGAGTTAAATGTGCGGACCAGAACGTAAAAATAGAATCAGACAAACCAACTAAAATAAGTTATGTTTACGATTAGCTATCATTTTTGTTACAAACTAGCAGAGACCACAGGTTTCTCGCTTTTCTTGTTATTTTTTAAGAAATTTTTGTTTATAATAATACTTTTCAAGCTCAAGCATAATAAATAATAATTAATAATACAACAGATGCTAACATATTTTAGTTTAGAGAAGGTAATAATATGGTATAATTACTCTGTTCTGTTTTATATAATTTGTAGCTAAGCCAATGAACCATTTACAAATTTTATAATAATGTCGACACTTAATTAGGGATTTTGTTGGCCAGAACGGTTCATGGTTAACGATATAATTACAATATAGAGTATAGTTAATGGAACGAGCTTCATACATTTAACTAGTAAAGTAATCAATCAAACCGGATATTGAATATCCGTCAAACACATCCCTTAATATACCCATCAGATCCATACCCCCAATCAATTTATTTTGAATTATCTCTGCGTTTTATCAATTTGACGGTAACATATATTTCCAAATAAATCAATATACAGACACACAAAAAGATTCCATAGAGGAAATGAATGCCAAATTGAATGAAAAGAAACTCAATTTTTCAACATTTTCAAAAATAAAATAAAATCAATGAGAACACAACAACAAATCAGCATACACAAACAGTTGGCGTAAAGGAAAACGGAAGTATTACACTTACAATGGGAATGAATTCTCTTTCATAACGTGGATGTATTATATACAAAACACTATTTTATAGTTTTATGATAAAAAAAATAGTGAACATAAAAATTATTTATGCTCGTATGTACAAAAAGATGAACA